>OY015312.1:125364711-125880548 GCA_955612985.1 Cheilosia scutellata
CTAATTTTTAAATAACTTATTTATTTCAATGAGCTTAGGATACTCATGAGTTGTTTTATTTTCCATTATATCATTTGCAGAAAATAGACTCTAAATCCGAAGATACCATTTTCCACGACTTTTTATTACCAAATTCCCAATCCTTATAACATGGAGACTAGTAGGCTTTGCAAAATAAAGAAGTTTATAAAATCAAAAATAAAAAAAAAATAAGAAAAAAATTAAACAAAAAGAAAATCATCAAATCAATTTAATAAATACTTAAATAGTTATTAATATTTGCCAGCCCCTTTTGTATACTGAAGATAGTCACAAAATTAGGACGAAGTAGCGAAGAGCCAAGTTGGCAGAACAGTGCAAAGTTCGAACTGTTGGTGAACGATCAAGATGTAACCATTATAAAATTACAGATTCAAGAACAGTGCATTTTTATGAAATATCTGTACGAAGCTACTGAAAAGGTAATTTAGTTAGACATGTTTATTTTAAGTTTAGAAACGTAACCGAAAATGTGTAACATCGTCACATCGGTTCGCGAACGCCTCGGCTTCAAGAGTATTTCGCCAACACCAGGTATAATAATATCGTCAAAGGTCCAGCGTTACTTTGATAAGATCCCTCAGGAGAAAGTTCCAAAACTCAGTTCAAACGGTAATATGTAAGAACCTTGAATATTTACGTCTCTGTAATTATTCAATCAGCTTATTTACGGGTTTAGTTTGTCCATTTGTATTGGCGCTATTCTACGATACCCGGAGGCCCAGAGCTTAGCTTCAATGAGGGCCGAGGCCTGTGCTAATGTCTCTAATACATACATACATACATACAAATTCCCAATCCTTAGAACATACTAATAAATAGATATTATTTATATCACAACAAAAATCTTGTATTATACTTGCGCTTATTTGTATCGCAGAAAAAGGTAGAAACAAAATATATAGAGCAAAATATTTTTCTAAAAATACACCAATTTAATGCCTGCTTTGTAGCCGGTTGAATTATTTTATAAAGGTGTTTATTTTATTGAAGAGATTGTTTGTGAAAAATATTTTACCTACTCAACCTGGGAGTGCGAAGATACGATAATGTGTTTTTTACACTTAAAAAAAACAAACGAAAGTGTTGCATGAGTTAAAATAACATTATAGGTACATATTTAAAATGAGCCATCAGCAAGCATATCTCATCCTTTAATTAAAAGAATTGTCAGTGTTATTACCGATGTAAAGTACTCTGCTTACATTGAATAAGTCAAGTATTTCTTCCTAGAGAAAGTAGCTAAGAAGTATAGGTATACAGTGTATTGTAAAGGTGCATAAACGAACAATTTTTTAAACCCAGAAGAGGCGATTTGAAGGCGATTTCATCTAGTGAAAGCGGTATCCTCAGTTGACATGAAATGCGAAAACGAAAATCACCTGCAAATTGAGCACATTTTACACTTTTAATATATGGTGCTTTTGAAATGAAAATTAATCGTTTTTTTTTTTTTAATTCAAATTTATTAAATTTTTAAATAACAGAGATACAATGTTATCCAAACATTTTCAATACGCTTGCATTGTGAATGTTGCAATTTGCTGCATCTCTAAAAGCACTCTCTCTGTGAGCCACCTACTATATTTCAATGCTACGTCCTTGCTCCTAGCATGCAAGGTATATCCCTATTTAATAAGAGATCAATAATGAGAAAAACACGAATACCCAAGTGCCTAGGTACTGTTCAGGGCAGACGGTCGGTGGTAGCGGCGGTGATTCGCGGATATTCTTTTCAACCGTTTTATAGGATCATAAACATTTTATGCACCTTATCCGCTGCTAATTTTACTTTTTTTTTCTCATTTGCCTGGATTTAATAGCGACCCGGACAGAAATTAAAATCGATACATTTGGAAGAGAATATGTTTTCACAGGAATTGCTTGACGTGGATAATTACTTTGTTATTTTGCAAAAACGAAATAATAACAATAGTGCTTAAAATAGATAAATAAATATGTAGGACAAAATTATGCGGGGTTATATTTCTTTGTAACCTAATTCTTACTATAACTACGGTATTCCGTAACAAACATGTTGGGAGTTAAATCATTGGCAGTGTTGTGCCGCGTAGACTACACCATGTAGACTACGCAATTTTCGACGCGTTATCAATTACGTGTCGTTAATTCAAAAATAGACGACACGACATGTCGACAATAGTTCAATGAAATAATGCATTCTATAGTTTTTAGAAAATTAAGACAATGGACATTAAAAATATACTAACTAGTTCCCCTCTAGTGGGGAACTAAGTCCACTTCATGAAAGTGGTTTTATTTCCCACTAGGTGGGAACTGAGTCCCTCAGTGGACTTAAATCATCAAATCATGCAATAAAATGCAAAATTTCGTCGAAAAAAAAAATTCAAATGTTTCGCGTTTTCCGGAATTTTCCGAGTTACTAACAACAACTAACAATTTTCTATTTTTCTATTCGAAAACCCATTGCACACAAAATTCCATACAAAAAATCAATTTTCGAATTTTCCAATTTCCCGTCTTTTCCGGAGGGTTTTCCCAAAATGTTCTTTTAGAAGAACCTTCTCCTGGCAATTACGAACAACTGAAAAGAAATTTGAGCCAAATCGGTCCAGCCGTTCTCAATTGATGAATTACTATACATTTTTGCCACCATTTTTATATTATAAATATATAATATATATATAGAAGAAGGCAGTGAATTTTTCCGATTTTAGGAATTTAGCTTGGGGGCCGAGTTATTGGCGATGACCCCTTTCAGGGGGACCCTTTTCATAGCTCACGAAACTTTGTAATGCGTCCCAGCCTCTATTGCCGTTGAATATTCTTATCGCTTCATCCTCAAGATTATTCTGGTTGCATATGTTGCACAGTATAGGAAGAACTGGTCGGTGTGGAATATAATTAAGGATTGACCAGCTAAGAAATATGTTTTGTCCCGCAGATAGTGACTCTGTCAGCTATAGTATGTTCTGTGTTGAGATGCCAGCGCTTTACAAATTGATACTATAATCTTTGACCTGTTTTCTCCAATAGATACTTTCTTAGGTATGTTTCTTGCGCGTTATCTATACATATAATAAAACTGTAGGAATTTTCTTTGTCCTTTAAAAACTCGAAAACTACTGGACAGATTTAGATGAAAGTTTTTTTTAAATGTTTCCGAAGACTGTGAGACTGCTATAGGCTATGTCGTTTATATCCACGCCGCGCCGCCGTTTGGAGATGTTCAGTTGTGTAATGTATGGTATGTATTTTATTGTTGGGACAAAACGATTTGCTTTTGGATAATGTTTTGCAGTAAAAATACTTCTTGACCTAAACGAATACGGACTTCGCGGGTGAATTTTTAGCAAAAAAGTATTTTTATTGTTTTCCATTTTCCATGTGTATGGCGATCCAATACTTTTATTCGCAGATGGTTGTATTTTAAGCTATCATTTATCTTTCTATACCATCCAGAAGCTGAGAAACAATAAGTTAAATAATTTAGTTGATCAAATGCGAAATCAATGCTCAACCAATAATTTTCTGTTGTTGCTCTGCTTTGGGGTGGTGGGCGTAAATCGCAAGCATGATGTGATGTGGCCTATGTGCGAGTGCGCCGTACGGTGTATAGCGCTTGGAAGAAAGAATGAG
The DNA here is from genome assembly GCA_955612985.1 of Cheilosia scutellata. Lineage (NCBI taxonomy): Eukaryota > Metazoa > Arthropoda > Insecta > Diptera > Syrphidae > Cheilosia > Cheilosia scutellata. Next base: position 125,368,372 of record OY015312.1, read on the forward strand.
AGGTACATTGTGTTCGTTAATCGCCCCATATTTTTAACAACGGTTTATTATTGTGATGAAACCTTCAAGGCAATATATTTAATGTTCATTTAGCAAATAATCTAAAGTGGAAAACATAGATTATCCAAACGCGTGATTTATTTTTCCGGTAAGTCATTACATTATGTCAATCATCGATATTCTGTCTTCGCATTTCATTTCTTGCAAACGTTTTTAAAGTTCGTGTTGTCATTTAAAGTGTAATCTTAAATGAACGAAATATTAGTTTGCAAGGCGAGTCAGCTAGTATAAATATAAAGAGGAAACTAACTGACTTTAATTCCTTCTGTGTACCAAATCCATATAGGGAAGGACGAACGAAATTTAGTTTTTCTGATTATTAACGTTAATTCATAGGGCTAACGAATTTTCTATATGTAAGTATACTCGTAGCTACCCAAAAAGGTATTATGTAATACTTTTTGCCCAACTTTCACCTGCCACTTTTCTAAACTCCATCTGTACAATAACTGTTCAGCATAGTAAAAAAAAAAAAAAAAATGGCTTTAAACTAAATTTCTAGTAAAACAATAAACACAATCTCTATCGATTGCGATGAAAAAAACCAACGTCCCAAATTTGTTATATTTGCATCTTATCACGAAAAACCACATAGTTTGCTTCTACTACATATATGCATAGGTACACATGACTTAAAAAAAAAAGAATAGTGCTGGATACATTCAGTGGTAGCAGCAAAATCAAAATCCATTTGCATATTTTGAATATATATTCAATTCTCATGGTGTACAAGTAAAATTGGTGAGGATTGCCCATCACAGTGACAATTTCATGAATAAAAGCATTTTTTATATGCCTGCCTGCCATGTCACAGCAGCATTCGAAATGATCCCCAGAGCCAACAACGACCGAGGAGGCAGAGAAAAATTGGGAATGACTATGAAAATGATGATGATGTCGTCGACGATGATGGTGGTAGTGTTGAAATGGGACACCTCGCCGGTCGTTTCCACTTTAGAAAGAGAAATAGAGATAGAAAAAAAAAAAAAAACACATTCATACATATTCGATCGCTTATGAATTCCTGTCCGACTGTCTATCTATTGTATGAACTTTCTTCTACATTCCCCAAACATGACATTATAACGATTCGTTGGAAGTCTAAAATCATTTTACCCAAAAGACAAACTCCAACTAAATCCGAAGATGTGCCAAAAATTGAATTTTCATAATTCCGTTCACGCTTCACGACAATTTTTGCTTTTCCAGGATCACAAACATTTGATTCTCTGCTTCATAAGTCATGTGCTATTCCGATTCGGATGCCATGAGGAGTTTGGGTAACGACTTTCTTTTTCCGTCGTCTTTATAGTTGGCGACGAGTTTAGGTGGCGTAATTATGTTTTCCATTTGGTTGTGTTAAGTAGACATTTGCTTTTGTTTTAAGAGGATATTGTGGGCTTCGACAAAGGCGACGGCAAATTTGGTTATTACCCCAAAGAAGATTGCTTAATGATGGGTATGAGAATCTGGGGAGCCGCGAATATATATAGTGGAGCATTTGAATTCACAAAGATAATTGTTTTGTGCTTGGCTGGGTTTTTAGTTAATAAAATGAAAATGAATGCTGGCAATGGGTAGTGTAGCCAAAACTTAATGTGTATAGATATGTATATGTACTTGTACATGTTGGATACAAAACGGAAATAAACTAAAGAATACCAATAGGAGAATGCAAATATTTGTCATGTTCAAGGAAAAAAATAATTGGTACGAGAATACGCCATTAATTCTGATCCCAAAACTGAAGGACATTTTTGTTCTAAACGCAAGCAATATCATGAGACCTTGTATGAATTGGAAAGCGACCATAATCACCATAATAGCACCAAGCTCTCTATTCCTAAAGCTACGATTACACGGCAATTTTTTCGAGTCATTTAAATGACGCTGTGACGTCAGGAAAAAATGTCTCATTAGAGCGACATTCAAGCTACGATTCGTCATTGGACATTTGCGAAAAAATGACGATCACACGAAATGACTATCATCGTCATTTTTGTCCCAAAATCAAATGACGGACGCTGCGAGTCATTTAGAATTTTCCGATGGGATGCCATTTAAATGACGAGCGAAAAAATGGCGATCACACGGTAATGACTTGCCTCATCAAAATGACAAATGTCACCTTTTCTATTATTTCGATTTCGCGACATTTAACTGTTTTGTGATCAGACGGCAATGAGAAAAATATAGCTACTGTGACTGTCACGTGCGACTTTTTTAATTAAATTAAATAGGAAATAGAGGTAAAACAAAAAAAAAATTATTATAATAAATAAAAATTGTCAAAAAGAAAAAACAGAACACAAATATGCGAGAAAGAATGGCCTTCGCGAAGAAATCGTTAACTCAGCAAATCTTGCTGAAATACCCCCAGAGAAGATACATACCTACCTACTTGTCTTCCTGACTGTCTCCGGAGTAAAAAGATTGGTCTAGGACTAACAGGGAAGGCACAATGGGCCCCTTTAGAGAGGCCGCAGTGCCAGAGCCCATTGAAGGCTCTCCCGACTTAATATCTAATCTAATCTAATCTAACACGTCCCTTGCCACGAGACAAAAATCCAAATGAAAGCACAGATATCGTCTTCGATCGTGCTTCGTCATTTGTCACTTGCGTAGAAAAATGGTATAGCATGAATTTCGTGCCTTGTAATTTTTTGGAGGCTGCCATTTAAATGGCGCAACAGCCTAGTCATTTATCCTAGACGTCATTGAAGAGCGATCACACGGCCATTTTTTTTCGCCATTTAAATGGCACACAATTCATGTCATTTGCTCCGTCATTTTCCTAGTCATTTAAATGACGCCGAAAATGTTATCCCAAAAATGGCGATCACACAGAACGACATTAAAATGTCGGCTTTGTGATGCGATTTTTACGTCAAAGAGCCATTTAAATGACGCGAAGAAATGGCCGTGTAATCGTAGCTTAATGCGTGTATGAGTAGGAATTAATTCTAACGAGTTTTATGTCAGTATTTCCAGTAAACAAGATAATACAAGCAACCAATACATACATATCTGTCAACTTATACACACCGTTAAAAATCATTTACAGTTTACTTCGCCAGTGGGAATGTGCACATTAGTACCTTCTTGCAATTACAGATGATGGCGCAGTTGTGTTAAGACATCATGTAGACCTTAAGTTATGTGGGCACATAAATTGAGTAAATTTAAGACAGCGCTAGATTTTGACCTGACATCCAACAGACGCGTTTTTCGTCATACTTGTTGCTTAGACATAATTTGCTGCCAACGAAGCTTTATGATGTATTATAGACACCGATTGAGAAAAGCCTGTAATTTTCTCGTAATGTTAGGCGATCAACGTTATTGGATTTGAAGAGTCTTAATTTAAGAAGATTTGATTGGAGACAGGATACGCAGGGCCAGCGCGAGCTTTACTTATTCTGGTTTCTGTCAGATCATTATAAAACTTCCAAAATTGTCTGATTCAGAATAATACGCTTATGTGTCGTTTTTGCCATTTTGCTGTGCTTGACATAGGTATATCTCGTTTTGCCCGCTGGTGGTTTACTAGGAAACAGATATCGTCGGTATAGTCCAAATGGCTTATACTTTTAAATGGTCTCTCAGCTGTACGTACGGTAGCCGTCTACACATTACCTATCGCCACTAAAAAGAGGTTTGATGGCAGAATGGGAAGATTAACGTGTAATGGGGGAAAAAAATGTCTATAGGGATGACGAAATAACAATATTGATTTTCTTTTAAAACATATTTTAAAATCACCAGGGTGTCTTTTGACTAGGTGCAATCCAATTCGAGACGACGAAAGTCATTAGATCGGGTTAAAGTCCCTCACTAATGCAGAAGCATCAATCGCGTCATAGCTCTGCAATGTCTTTCTTCAGTCTTGAGCTAGAGACTCCTGGATATCCCAAAATGCCTGACACTAGATGTTTAAGGAAATAAGGAAGAGTGTGTGAAGAGTTTCTCAATCTGGCGCTCACTGCTTGTTACTCCTAGTGTCCTAAGGCATCCAATTTTTAACTAAAATTTCCTCAAAGGCTGTTTATACATATGACTAAAAAGATTCGAACCTCGAATTCCCGCTTATTCTCCCCATTTTTTGTTTGAATTGTAGCTATATCGCTTTTACGGTAGGTATACTCACATTCAACCATATTAACAAATGAAGTGTCAAAAGAAAGATATTTTCCTCAAGCACATAATAACATTTTTTCTTTATTAAACTATTAACAATTGAATAAGTTGAAATTTACTACTTCTTATTTCAAATATTGACACTTAAATCTTATTTGTGGTTCTATTATTCCAAGTAACCTTTCTGCAGATACTTTGGTAATATCCTCTTTATTTCAGCCATTAAAGCGGGTGTGGACAACAGTTTTATTCTTTCCTCGGCCGATTCAACTACCTTATCCAATTGTATAGTTTTGTCAGTGAAGGCAAGGGTCATTGGAAAGAGGGCCGCCATGATAAATGTTTCTATTCGAAATGGGGCTAAATAAAATAGCACTTTTGAAATAAATTTAAAGATCTTACCAACTGCTCGATTTTTAATGAAATCGATTTGTAAGTCCGCCATTTTGGGAAGTTCTCCGGTAAACTCGAACTTTTTTAGTGAGTCTATGAAATTCGAAAAGTAGTAATAAATCATTTCATCACGTCTATTTAAACGAGTATCACTGTTCCATAGCATATAGACTGAGTACATCAAATCTCCAACTGCTGGGCCATAGTAACACAATTGAAAGTCAACCTAAACAAATCTATGATTTGGAGGAGGTATAATAATATATTTTACTCCACTTACCAGCATAACTTCATCGCATTCTCCGTTATCCTTGTGTCTAAACATCATGTTTTTAAAATGAAAATCTCCATGATTAAGGACGAGCAGCGCTTTATCGCCACGCTTGTATGCATTACCAAAATTTGACAGACGTTTTAACATATCTTTGTCAAGTTCCTTGAAATACGGTACGTATTGCTTTAGTTCGCTATTATTTGAAAGTGCTCCATTTATAAAGTTTTTAATTCCTGATACAAAAAAATCCATTTTCTCCATGTCCAGGTTAAACGTTCCATCATTATAAGTGGTTATACTGTCTGGTTCCTATATCAAGAGGAATAATTTGACAATTGAAAAAAAAAAGATATATAGTTTCGTAAAATACACCTGCAGACTATTGCAAGTATTTTATGTACCTACGTCCTACATATAAATAACCGAGAGAATCTATCAACCTTTTTATGGCGAACAACAGAAAATCGTGAGTAAGTCTATATACTGACGATGACCTTGGAGCACAGAATTTCATCTTTAAGCCAATAGAAGAATTAAAGCAGAGGCTAATAATATAATAATATATAATATAATCGAAAGAAGAAGAAATCTGCAGCACCAACTAAAGAAGGTGAAGGTAGAAGCCATAAAGCGATGTGCTTATAATATCTAATGTTCCGGGAAAATTCTAAGACACAGTGTTTATCTATAATATGGGTTGACCAGTTATACCTCAGGCGAAAACAGGACTAGGGATGTGTTTTGTCGCCTAACTAGTGGCAGGCGTGGGGCATAACTAGTAGTGCTGTGCTATACCGAGTAATGGATTTCACCCTTCCAGCGCTAGAGCTAGAGCTAAGGTTACTGCCGTCGTAAGAAGAAAGGGTTGGATCTCAAGTTTAGTAGTTTTGAAATAAATTCATTTATTGTTTTTGGTTTTCGCGCCTTCAATTTAAAAGGTTTTGATAATTCTAAAAAACGGTTTCTTAATAAAAAAAAATTATTTTGTAAATGTGTGCATAAATTTCAGTAATTTTGGTGATTACACGAAATTTATTTTAATGTTTTTCAAAAAATAAAAATAAAAATTTATTTAATTGAGTTAGGTTAGGTGGCTCCGCTAATGTCCAAAAACGGATACACTTAGACATTAATAGGTCCATTGTGATACCACATGAGAGGGGTATGGGAAAGGGGATCTATTGCAAGATATGTACAGTATATCAAAAAAAAAAATCAATAAAATAAATAAATAGTAAAAATTTATTCAAAAATGTATTCAGTAGATATGGATGACTAATGCTGAAAGAGTCTCAAAAAATCTGCTGTAAGAATTAATATAATCCTAGATTCTTGGGATTATATAATTAATATAATCCCACGAATATAATGCTGTCAACTAATGAGCTATTCAAATTGGCGATTCTACTCACATACGCTGAGTATGTGCTACTTGTATCTGAACATTACGAGAATATAATTGTCAATAATTGTATACTCATCTGCATTCATTAAAAAAAAATCATTAATAAACAATTGCGTAACACAGTAAGACATATAAAAATATGTTATCATAGGCACATAATCAAGATATTTTTTTATGCACTGCAATGATTATACTATAAAACTTACCTCTTGTGCTAATTTGTAGCTCGCTGCATGCCACTTAGCAATTTTCAACATTGTCCTCTTAATTTCCTCATCAGTTGGCTCACGATTTTTCAATGTGGCAAATCCTTTGTCCGCCAAGTCCTCGAAAATGATAATCTGATGTGGCTCCATAGAAGAGTATACAATCCTAGGATAGAGCAAAACCAGTTATGCACTTAATTTCCGATTCCAATAAAGTAGTAATTATTACCTTGCACCTAACACTGTATCGTCTCCGTATTTTCGCAGTATTGCTTCCATTTTTGGAATTGTTTCCGAATACATACGAATTTCTGTTTTGAATATAAAAGTATCAGACAGCATGTCGCGTTTGGCGCTATCCACTTCTGGCATAGTTTTTACAACTAAGGATATCTTGCTGTTGTTGTTCTTGCCACTTTCGTATTCTATCTTCGCTCGATACATCAAACTAGCATAGTGATCATTGTTGACAGAAGCTGGAGTTATTGTCAAAGAGGTTACCTGTTGTAATAAATGAAATAAATAAAAAAAGAAGATTTCAATCAAAATACAAACCTTTATGCTATCATCTTTCTCAGACGCTTTTAAAACTTTTTCGAAATAATCTTCATTCAGCCAATCTGGGCTTACCAGCTCATACTCGCTGTATATCTCTGCCATTATTTTTTTAAAGCGAATGCTAGTGTGTTCCCTTCAGCAGCTACCCGTTAACTAAATAATAATGTAAGTATCTCAACGTGATAGTGAGTTATTCTAAGATTACGCATACGCAACCTTGTTCTCTGTCAATTACATGAAATGAGTGAGAGAGCGCTTTCACAGGATTTTACAGTTTTTGGTTTACGTTTTCTTAGATAGTACCAGTCTAGACAAATATCATAATCAGACACTAGCTTTTTTTTGGCAGTATTTATACTAATTTCTATAAGGGGAACCTAAATGAGTAGGCAGAAATATACTGACGCAATAATTTTTAAAAATTATATCTCGCGCATGTTCCTGATAATGATAATAGAAATAAATAGGTACTATGTTTAATGAAACCAGACAAGGTGGGTTTCGTCCTCATAATTTATGAAAAACATTGTCAACGGCTTACTTCATCAATTAGATATATGATCACATTGTTGACTATATATCGCTATATCATCAGGTACTGATCATTGTTCAGAGGGCTTTCGTATAGTATTTAGAGCTACACTTAGTAGTTAATTTTATCTGATCTTAGATGGTATTCAGAATCCGATTATAAAATCACAGTCAACCTTTCTAAAGAGGTTTGTTGGACACAGTGATAAGGGTAAAGTGGTGAACAGAGTGCGTATACAACTCTGGTCGGGGTGATTAGATCTATTATGATCTATGTGATATTCACATATACTCCCAGTTTCGTTGTTCTTCCCTGTGCTTTGTGATCGGCACCTCCCCGAGATATGTATAAGCAACATTTGCAATATAGGACAATAGGTCTAAGCATTAACCTAACTCTCTTACGTGATAGTGGAACAAAAAAAAATCTACAATTTTATTATATATGTGTTGTGTAGTGTAAATTGCTTTAGTAAGCGGCATACTGCACACAGTTTGTCTAATTGAAATTGCAAATCTGACATCAATTAACTCATTACACTAATAAACTCCATGTACATAGTAGTTTATTAGTACTTACATCGAATAGCGAATTCGCACGCAATTATTCATATTCATTAGCAATGCTCATAACATCCTACTATGTAATATGAGATGAGATACCCACCTATTTTCATTTTTCTACACTGTAGAAGTATACACTCACATGAAATGTTGATTACTATTTAATTTGTTTTTAATATAAAGTCGACGCTTAATCTAAGCAGTCTTTACAAGTATTGTAGGGTAAACTAAATTCTAGATAAGTCTGTATTTTCATTTTAGCCGCATGCTTATAAAGGGTACCCCATACCATAATTCATGCAAAATTTTCATAGAAAATACAGATTTTTAATTAGAAAGTTTAAATGGTTTATTTATTCATACCGAGCTACTAATAATCATTTTTAACGTCCAGGCTAACTTTTACGAAGTCACAATGGCGAAAATTCCCATATAAAATTATCCATTATGACCGACAAGACGTCAAGAGTATACAGATTGGGGCTATGTATGGAATAGCACATCGGATAAATGTCCGTCATGGCTTTGGTGGCAAGTACGTACTCTTTTATTGAAATTTTCTCTGACCGTTTCGCATAAATGTGTCTGAGTTTCATGAATACACCTCCCAATTTCCTCTTTCAGGGCGTTGGTGGTCGTCGGCTTGTTTGCATAGACCTTTGACTTAAAAAAAAAAAAAAACCCCGAAGAAAAAAGTCCAATGGCATTAAATTGCAATATGGCCCATTCTGATCGCAAAAACGGCCATTTACACGATTAGGAAATGACTCATGCATAGGGTGACCAGATTCATGCCCACCAAAAAATGTCAAATGAAAAATTCAAGAACAACACCAAAATAACAATATATTTTTTAAAAGTATTCTACTCATTTTTCGTGGTCGAACAATTTATTTTCGTTTAATTTGACACCTTTGTTTCGCAAAAAAGCAACGAATTTTCGTTATCACTCGTTGGGAATATTGTTTAAATCCATCAATGGGGGCGTTCAATGCGCTTTTGCCTAGCTAGTCAACAGCCTCTGATTGGTCGATTTGACTGCAAATCTAGGCAAGTTTCGTGAGGTCGGTCAGCTGTGGGGACTGGAAAGTTAGGCATGAATTTCTGCCTAAGCCCTTAGTCGATTTGAGAAATGTCATAAACAGCTGATTGAAACGAAGAAATTTTCACTCCATGGTTGGACTTTGCTGAGACTTGTATGTGGTTTTAATATTATTGTTAGGAAAAATAAGAAAAAATGAAATATCAAGTTACTATTGACGGTGATCTGTAGAACATCGATTATAGCGAGGAAACGTACAACAAATTGACTACGGGTAATAAAATCAACACATACGTAGGTGTGATAATAATTAAATAAAATGAAATAGGTATTGGTTAAGTAGATATTGGTACATGCATAAAACCATCCATAGAATCATTCATTTTACACTTCAATAATTTTATATTTTTCTTTAGTATGAAGCCAATGTGTTGATCAGTGGATGTAAAAACAGCAAGTGAATGCTCAATTCTTAACACATGTGAAGCATTTGACATTTAACTTAGGTACTAGGCAATTTTCCGTTCAATGATAAACTGTCACCTAAATATTTAGGTGCCTAGCCACATTGAACGCGGCCAATGTAAAACAGGAATCCATTCTAAATTGTCTAAAATGCAAATCAGCAAAATTTTGTCTACCAATGTGAAATTTCAGGCCAGAGACTGTATCCGAAGAATGTTATTGACATTGGGTAAACTAATATAATTTAAAGAAAGTTTGCATATACTCTGCCTTGCACCCATCCCAAAATCCAACAGTGACCCCAAGCAGGGGGGTTGCATACACATTTGTACTCTAATATTTACTCAATATTGAAAAAATCAACATATAACTCTTTTTAATGTTTTTCCTTAAATTTTAAGTTTGAAAGTATTTTTTTCAAAAACTATTAACAGATATAACTTGATTTAAAAATAATATCGAAGAACAGATTCCTGGCTTACAAAATTCATAAAGTCCTTTATTGTAAGTGTAAGCCGACAACCAAATATATCCAAACGAACAGTTCGGATTTAGGCGAAATCACGGCTCACGGGACCTCACATCAAGTTCTTAGGATATGTAATATAATAAAAACTATCTGTGCAATAGGTAGATCAACAGGTATGATTCTACTCGACATCGAAAAAGCTTTTGATTCAGTGTGGCATAATGGGCTTACGTATAAAATGATAAATCTTAGCTTTCCTCCATTTCTTTGTAAAAGAATGTTTTGCTTCGAATCGTTGTTTCAAAGTAGGTACATGTTAATAGTAGGTACCTAATGTGTCCGACATCGTATATTTTCATGCTCGCGTACCCCAAGGCTCGGTCCTTGGACCAGTTTTATATAACTTATATACGTCCGATTTCCCAGAATGTGAAGCAGCCATATATGCTGATGACACGGCAATACTCTCATCGCATGAATTCGGTCTCAATATTGAGACGAATTTAAAAAATGCGACTAAAATATTGCAAGAATACTACTCAAAGTGGAGAATAAAGCTTAATGCCGAAAAGATCCAAGCAATCTTTTTTACACGAAAAAGAAAACCTAACCGGCTAACCAGCTTATTATTAACGGACACCCTATTAGATGGGAGCCTTCTGTTAAATATCTCGGAATACATCTTGACACAAAACTGACTTTTAAAGAACACAATATGCGGACCCTTAAAAAAACGAATATTGCTATCAAAATGTTATATCCATTTATAAATAGAAATTCATTACTTTCAAACGAAAATAAGATTATAATTTACAAAACCATCCTTCAATCAATTCTCTTGTATGGTGTGTGTCTGGTTGCCAGGTGTGGGGTAAATGTGCTGAATGCCATATAAAAAAATTACAAATATCTCAAAACAAACTACTAAAGATGATGCTTAATTTACCCTGGCATCATTCTACTTCAGATCTATATACTATTAGAACAAATGTTGAGTTGATCTCCAATAGAATATTAAAGCTCAATGACTCCTTTAGGATCAGATGCGACATCCCTATTAATCCTCTTATTAATCAATTAAATATAGAATAGCTTAGTTAAACATGGCAATGTCAAATACATTTACCCACTGTTATCTGTTAATTGTTAATCTAATATGTTTTTCTGTTAATTTATTCATTTACTTGTCTAATTATTATTGTTAAATAAATAAATATATCTATCTATATTTTCATTACAAAAGTAATGAAATCGGTACAACAATTGCACGGAAGCAAACAAAATGATACGATTTTCATACAATCTGTCGCATACGACCGTTGGTTTTCGATCGACAGCGTTCGACCATGCGATGTCGGTACAACCGCAATTTTCATGCACACATATCATACAATCATCGCATACGACCACATGTTGGTACAACGGTTGTTACGATAATATTGTATCGTGTATTCCCAGCTTAAGATCACTATTTGATCTACCATAGTCTCCCTGAATTTATCAATTACTTTCTTGGTTGGTTTTAAATCACTATGACGGCCATATTTTGTTCGAAAATTGCGGACTGTAGCTGAAAAACCTTCATTATTTTTAAAATATTGCTCAAAAATGAAAATGTATTGTTCCTTCGTATAGAGCTCAAATTTTACTAACCCCAAACTGTCAGCTGTCACATTTTTTCCGTTGGCATCACTGTACTATTAAATGGCGCAAAATTCAAATTTTGGTTGAATAATGGGACACCCTTTAGAACTACTAAGGGTATATCGGATGGGTTAATGTGAAGAGTTTCTCAATCTGGCGCTCGCTGCTAGTTCCTCCTAGTGTCCTAAGGCGTCCAATTTTTAACTAAAATTGCCTCTGTCAAAACAGGCTGTTCATAAATATGACTTACTCCCAGTTTCACAGTGGGAGTTTAAACTACACTTTTAGTTTTATTTAAACTATACTTTTAGTTTAAACTTTAGTTCAACAATTAATTCGGTTTCACAGTTTCGTGTACTCCTTGTACAGAGTTCATTATGTAGTTTTAAGTTAAACTACGATTGGCAAAAACACAAATATTTTACGTTGTTTTGTATGTTCTTTGAAAGAAAATACAAGGAACGATTTTGATTTTGAACGAAATTGTATTCATAAAATGTCCTTAATTGAATTGACGTTCAGATTATACTGTGAAACCAGACGAGTTGAAATTCAAATTGAAACTCACGTTCAGGTTCAGTTGAATTTTAGTTTAAACTTCCAGAGTGAAACTGGAACATCGAGCTCCCGCTCAGAAAGCACATTCTCACCAGGGATGATAATGCTGAACCCAAAAAAAGTAGCAAATTGGCCGAAAAAACGAAGTAGATTTACAAAAAAAGAAGCAGACATTTGGCGAAATGATCAAAATGGTAAAGTTAGGTCTTCAATGGGATAATGGGATCTATAGATGGATGTTTAGTGTGACAGAAGCACATAAATTATATTCTATAGTGCATTACATGACACATTTATTTCCTGATATTTATATTTCGTTGATTTTGTTGAATTGATCAATATTGTCTATTCTAAATGATCTTTTGAACCATAAATAAACGAAGTAGAAATAAATTGCTAGGTAGCAGATGAACAAAAATTAAAAAATGAAGTAGATCTACTACATATGAAGTAAATTATCATCTCTGATTCTCACTATTAAGTATTTTCTCAACTATAGATCGCTTTTGCGGTATACTCACACTCAACCAATATTAACAAATGAAGTGTCAAAAGAAAGACATTTTCCTCAAGCACATAATAGCATTTTTTTTTATTAAAATATTAACAATTAAATAAGTTTAAATTTATTAATTCTTATTTTAAATATTGATCTTATTTGTGGTTCTATTATTCCAAGTATCCTTTCTTCAGATACTTTGGTAATATCCTCTTTATCTCAGTCATTAAAGCGGGTGTGGATAACAATTTCATTCTTTCCTCGGCCGATTCAACTACCTTATCCAATTGTATAGTTTTGTCAGTGAAGGCAAGGGTTATTGGAAAGAGGGCTGCCATGTTAAATGTTTCTATTCGAAATGGGGCTAAATGAAAGAGCAATTTAAAACTAATTTAAAGATCTTACCAACTGCTCGATACTTAATGAAATCGATTTGTAAGTCCGCCATTTTGGGCAGTTCTCCGGTAAACTCGAACCTTTTTAGTGAGTCTATGAAATTCGAAAAGTAGTAATAAATCATTTCATCGCGTCTATTCAAACGAGTATCACTGTTCCATAGCATATAAACTGAGTACATCAAATCTCCAACTGCTGGGCCATAGTAACACATTTGAAAATCAACCTATTAAACAAATCTATGACTTGGAGGAGGTATAATATATTTTACTCCACTTACCAGCATAACTTCATCGCATTCTCCGTTATCTTTGTGTCTAAACATCATGTTCTTAAAATGAAAATCTCCATGATTAAGGACGAGCAGCGCTTTATCGCCACGCTTGTAAGCATTACCCATATCCGACAGACGTTTTAATATATCCTTGTCAAGTTCCTTGAAATACGGTACGTAGTGCTTTAGTTCGTTATTATTTGAAAGTGCTCCATTTATAAAGTTTTTAATTCCTAATGCAAAAAAATCCATATTCTCCAGGTCCAGGTTATACATTCCATCATTGTAACTGGTTATAATGTCTGGCTCCTATCAAGAGGAAAAATTTGACAATTAAAATAAATCGTATATGTATTGTATATTTGTTTTAAGAAATTCGCTGGAAATTTCGCTATACAAAGAAGTATATCTAGTTTCGTAAATACACCTCCAGAAATACCAGCACTGTGCAGACTGCAGACTAATGCAAAATATTTTATGTACCTATCTACATATATACAACCGAGACAACCGAAACCGAACCTCCGTTTCAAAGACCAAGTCAAAGCCAAGACCAAGACAACTGGAAGCAACGTGTCCGGGATCGTATAGAGGATGGACGGCTGGAGTATCTCAGGCAGAGACTCATCACGGGTCGGGAGCCCGATAAGTAAGTAAGTAAGTTATATACCGCAGAGGAAAACAGGACTAAGGATGTGCTTTGTCACATATAGAAGCAGGAGTTGAGCATAACTTGTAGTACTGTGCTATACCGAGTTGGATTTAACCCTTCCAACCAGCGTAAGAGCTATAATAATAAATGGCCTTGGTGTTTCGTCGTTCCGTGACATAATATATTATTGTGCTCTCTGCTTATACCTAGGAGTGGGTCATCTTTTAGAGCTCCTCCGACTTAGCTATGGCAGAAATATCTACTTTAGAGCATCATTTAGTCTAGTCATTAGATCAGTGCAACCGAACCTTTAGCACGAAAAATCTATTACTATCATTAATTATAGTTCAGTTCATTTTACCGAATTTGATGGACGACTTTCTTTTTTCCGCCAGCCCTCTTTCAATAAACACGTGTGATTCACAGCAAGCAATTTTGTCTGATTATTTTTTTGGATGCTTAAAAGTTAAAACCTCAAAACGACTGGACCCATAATTGGATTTCAGTGTCAATTTCAATTTCAATTCATAACACTCATAACAATTTAGATTAGGGTATTTAATTTGTTCTCATTTTTTTTTCAAAATTGTTCCGCACCTGTTTGTGGCATATATTTCATTGGAAAAAAATAAATAAATAATAAAATGACCAATAGATTGATGAGTGATTTTGAAGGTGTGCCAAGAAATCTGGTGGAAGAATTAATATAATTCGGAATCTCCTTCGGAATCTCTTTGGAACCATTTAATAGGAAAAAAAATGTCTTTGTTTGATTTCGACTATGGACGGTCTTACAGCAATTCTAAATGAAATCGCTTATTTTGCTGCCTTTCTATCATTGATATTCCCAACATGCTAAATATGTATGTTCCTCTAAATATTTTTATATTGTTGCTTTTGTTTTGAATAAATTGATTGCAATTTCCAGCTTTTGGTTAAATGAGATGAATCAATTGGTTTCAACTAATGATATGGATTGCTAGCGTGCTAGAGATGCATCTTTTGCGTTTCTTAGGCTAGTAAGAACAAACAACACCAATACGTTCAAAAATGTATGTGCAGAAGCAAATAAGCACTTTAAAAACATTTGCCACGAGAAAAAGCTAGCATATGACGAGCAAAATATCGCCCTTTTAAACAACAGAGTTCTGGAAAGCTGTTAAACTTTTTAACGGAGGAAGAAGTACTATCGCCCTAGGCTTGCAAGCGGAACAACTTAAAAGCCACTTCTCAAATCTGCTCAACGCAACTCAAATCTCCCAGCCGTTTCAATATGCAGCTTCCTCGATTGCCGATGAATTTCTAGATGCACCGATAACTCTGGAAGAGGTACAATATATAATTGAGAATGCCAAAAATAAGAAAGCACCAGGAGACGATCGAATTTCATACGAATTTTATAAGAATTGTACGCGTGAGTTCCTTTCAGCGCTTGTATCGGAATTCAATCGAATTTTTGAAAATGCAGATATACCCGAAAGCTTTCGGAGATCGATTTTGTTCGTACTACACAAGAAAGGTAACTATACTGATCCGTCAAACTATAGAGGTATATCGTTTTTAAATACTTCAACCAAGCTTTTTGGAGTAGTGCTTTTTAAAAGACTTATTCAGTGGGTCAATGAGAAGAAAATCATCCATGAATTTCAAGCAGGTTTCAGACAAAACTACTCGACGATCTACCAGTTATTTATGCTTACGAACATTGATGAAATATATAAGAGAAACAACAAGAAGCTGTACGCATTTTTTGTAGATTTCCGAGCAGCTTTTGACTCTGTTCCCCGAGAGACACTTTTCTATAAGCTCTATAGATGTGGAATTTCTACGTAAGTAATAAACATCTTGCGTGCAATGTACACAAATAACATAGCTTTCGTTTGGGATGGAAACCACTTGTCCGAAGGTTTTGAGACTGCAATGGGCGTAAAGCAGGGTTGTATATTAAGTTCGCTACTGTTTATATTATACATAAACGACATAACAGACGCTGTTAAAGGTGGAATTCAGTTACACCGAACAAGTATCCCCGCTCTCATGTTTGCCGATGATATTGTCTTTCTCGCAGAAACTGTAGACTCCATGCAGCTTATGATAAACAGGCTGGATAACTACTGCAGAACTTGGAATCTATCTGTAAATCTAACAAAATCAAAGATGATGATATTTAGAAATGGTGGTGGGAGGTATTGTCGAAGTGAAAAGTGGACTTTTCAAGGTGAAGGTATTGAAATTGTACGAGAATATAAATATCTAACTCAAGCATGAATAAACACCTTCAATACAAATTGTCTGAAGCAAAGCGTGCAATCTGTTCAGTTTGGGAAAAATGCATCAATAATAAAAATGTAAGGCATAGTGCAAAGCAAAAGTTATTCCAATCAACTGCAGTCTCCATTCTTTTATATGGAGCCCAAGTATGGTGATATGGTTGTTTTGAGGCTGTTGAGAAGTTCCTGCGATACTTCTTTAAGCGAATATTTAGATTGCCCAGTAGTACGCCCAACTATATGCTACATTTGGAAACGGGGACGCCCCTTATGTTTCTGAACACATTAAAAATGCATTTTAATTACATTGTAAGAGTCATTGAGCTGGAGGAGGAAAGGCTACCAAAAAAGTACTTACGCACATCATAAGAACAAGAGGAAATCTAGTGCAAGAATGGGAGCATCTTGCATCAGAATGTGGAGTAATCCTAAACATTACACCAGATATGCACTCTCATTCTCTGAGAAGACAGTTTGATAACTTATTAAAAAAACTGGTAAAATTACATACCAAAGATACGTTAACGAAGCCCAATCTTCTCAATTTAGCAAAATAAAATATCAACTGCAAGACCGAACATATTTTTTAAGCGGCTTCACGACCGCACCGTTCAGATCTACAAATTTTATGCAATATCTGCAATATGAAAGTAAGGGAAGATGTACTACACTTTCTAGCCATATGTCCAATTTTAAGGGAATTCCGGAAACAATTTTTTGGTTTTTACGTTCTGGATGAGGAAGCTGCAATCGGTATCCTAAACGGTGAACAAGGCTTGGATCTACTGTACAATTATACAGTGAAAGCACTTCAATACAGAAAATACATAATCGATCGAGACTTCTAAAAACATCCATATAATTTAATATATTGTGTATGTAAATCATAGACCAAGTTATATTTATTTAAATGCCAATCTGGTAGACGGCCTAAGGCCAAAACCAAAATAGACTTAGACATTTTTTTTGTAACATTTATAGTGAAATAAAGTCAATTACTACTACTACTACTAACTAATGAGCTATTCAAGTTGGCGATTCTTCTCACATACGCTGAGTATGTGCTACTTGTATCTGTACATTACGAGAAGATAATTGACAATAATTGTATATAGTTATCTGCACAGCATTCATTGAAAAAAAAGAGCATTAATAAACGATTGCGTAACACAGTAAGAAATACAAAAAAACACAGCACGGAACTTCGTTATCATAGACACCTAATCATGATATTTTGTTATACACTGCAATGATTATACCTACTATAAAGCTTACCTCTTGTGCTAATTTATAGCTCGCTGCATGCCACTTAGCAATTTTCAGCACTGCCTTTTTAATTTCCTCAGCAGTTGGCTCACGATTTTTCAATGTGGCAAATCCTTTGTCCGCCAAGTCCTCGAAAATGATAATCTGATGTGGCTCCATAGAAGAGTATACCATCCTAGGATAGAGCAAAACCAGTTATGCACTTAATTTTCGATTCCAATAAAGTAGTAGATAATTATTACCTTGCCCCTAACACTGTATCGTCTCCATATTTTCGCAGTATTGCTTCCATTTTTGGAATTGCTTCCGAATACATACGAATTTCTGTTTTGAATATAAAAGTTTCAGACAGCATATCGCGTTTGGCGCTATCCACTTCTGGCATAGTTTTTACAACTAAGGATATCTTGCTGTTGTTGTTCTTGCCACTTTCGTATTCTATTTTCGTACGATACATCAAACTGCCATAGTGATCATTGTTGACAGAAGCTGGAGTTATTGTCAAAGAAGTTACCTGTTGTAATAAATTAAATAAATAAAAAAAAGAAGATTTTAATCAAAATACAAACCTTTATGCTATCATCTTTCTCAGACGTTTTTAAAACTTTTTCGAAATAATCTTCATTCAGCCAATCTGGGCTTACCAGCTCATACTCGCTGTATATCTCTGCCATTATTATTTATAGCGAATGCTAGTGTGTTCCCTTCAGCAGCTACCCGTTAACTAAACAATACTGTAAGTATCTCAATAACATGATAGTGAGTTATTCTAAGTTATTCTAAGCTTACGCAACATTGCTCTCTGTCAATTACATCAAATGAGTGAGAGAGCGCATTCACAGGATTTTACAGTTTTTGGTCTAAGTTTTCTTAGATAGTATCAGTCTAGACAAATATCATAATCAGACACTCGCTTTGTTTGGCAGTATTTATATTAATTTCTGAGGGGAACCTAAATGAGTAGGCAGAAATATACTGACGCAATAATTTTTAAAAATTATATCTCGCGCATGTTCCTGATAATGATAATAGAAATAAGTAGGTACTATGTATAATGAAACCAGACAGGGTGGGTTTCGTCCTCATAATTTATGAAACACATTCGTCAACGGTTCACTTTCTCAATTATATAGATGATCGTCATGTTGACTATATCGCTATTATGAGGTACTGTTCATTGTTCAATGTACTTCAAATAAACTGTTTCCTATGACATCCGTGAGTCATCAGAGGGCTTTCGTATAGTATTTGAAGCAATAAGGGATAGACACTTTGGAGCTGTGTAGCTAATTTTATCTGATCTTAGGTGGTATTCAGAATCAGAGTGTATACAACTCTGGTCGGGGCGATTAGTTATATTATGATCTATTTGATACACATACTGCCAGTTTCGTTGTTCTTCCAAGTACTTTGTGATCGGCTCCTCCCCGAGATATGTTTAAGCAGCATGCGCAGTAGGACAATAGGACTGAACATTAACCCTACTCTCTTATTAGTATTATTGTTATTAGTGAGCGGCATACGCATACTGCAAATAGTTTGTCTAATTGAAATTGCAAATCTGACATCAATTTACTCATCTTATTAATAAAATACATACACATAGTAATTTATTAGTATACTTACATAGCTACATCGCATACAGAATTCGCACACAATAATTCATATTCATTAGCAATTCTCATAACATCATAGTATGTAATATGAGATAATACTATTTTCATTTTTCTATCATTATAGAAGTATATAGCAGGGGTTCCCAATCTTTTTCATACTGTGACTCACTATACAGGTTGTAAGATTTTACTGTTGTAAGAATGCGTCTCGTCGCTAAAGATGATTTTTCAGCCAAAATTGGGGTCCTCTCCCAAAGCCCCAGTCATCGAACAAACGGCGTTGTCTATCTTCATTAACTTTGATCTCCTGGATCAGTTGGATCTTGTACGGGTGTGGGTTCAAGACCCGATGCAAAATTCGTTAAGATGAAATATGAGAAAAGTCGACTTCTCGTGCATGACGAGGAATTGACTGCCTCGCGTTCTCCAGTAGGTACTATTTCATCAACCGCCGCTTGCTGATTTGGAATCAGTGACTGAATAATAAACTCTAGATGAGACAGACCCACACAGTCTACCGGGTGCTAACATGGACTCGCCCCAATCCTTATAAAATTATTGAGAAAATTGGAGCCGTTTAAGTTTAAGTTTAATTTTTTTTTTAAAGAGATTTTGTGGCGGATAAATATACTGTCCACTGCATGCAGCTATAATGTGGATTACGTTACGCTTCGGCCTCGCTCTTGCCATAAAGAGCAAAAAGAGAAACGTAATGCGTATGTTGAACTCTCCCTTTGTTAAAAAAAATTAGCGAAATTTAATTTCAAAACGTACCGTCTTGCGACGCACAGTTAGGGAACCCCTGATAGAGTATGAACACACATGAAATGTTGATTACTATTTAATTTGGTTTTAAATAGACATTTCAAAATTTTGATTATGAAAACAACAAAATAAATATTAGCTCGGCTAATGTACATACACATTTTTGGATTCCCCAAAGTTCGCTTTATCTCATTTGTTACCAGCGGACTGGGTCCAATTCTGTCTCAATGCTGTCTTACCAAATCTATAGCCTTATCACATAAAGCATACCGCACGGTACTCATTTTAATTTACCTACTTTTTCAGAAAGTTTATTATTATTACCCTTTTTACACTTAACATGTTTCAGCCCATTACGAAAAAACTTAAAAGAGCATCTATGTTCACTCACTTTTGACGCTCATTGTACAGCCCCAGTAGACGTAGAGTCTAGAGTTTTCGATAGCCAATGGCGTAGACCGTAGACGAACCAGTTTAATGCTCAGATTTTACAGAATGGTCCAATGGACTTTACTCTTGAACTTCCACTTTTGTCGAGGAGAACGGACAGCTCATTTAAAATAGATTTCATCCGAACTCTTATAGATCAATCAAACTGACGTACCTACGATGTAAGAATCGCCCCTTAAGGAGCCATTAATGTCTGTGAATAATGAATTAGGGAGAGTTGAAATGCGAAGACAGACCATTACGATTAAGGGTTAAGGGTGTTAAAAAGCATGCAGAGTTTTACTTTATTATACATGATTAGAAAAAAATGCATTTATGTACTTTAAAGAATTTAAATTAAGAAAAATGTGTTTTTGACACAAGATTTTGCTGTTGAAATTGTAAAATACATACATAATTTGTAAAGATAATGTAATGATACACTGAAAAACCTCAAAGCTGTATATGTATTTTTGAGGTTTAGTCCTACGTGGCTTGTTGACAAAAATATTAAATCAACGCGTAGGTATGCCAGAGGATTTTGAAATTATCTATAATTCTATAGTACTATACTCGTAGTTGTACCCTCCCGGCTTTGCATGTGCCCATGATTTCATTGTATATGTCCTTGTCTATCACCATCTAAAGAGCGATATTAAACTATTTTCAGTTTTATTTCTCGAAATACTTTACTAATTGTCGCGCAGTATTGGGAAAATGTATGCGCGGAGAACAACCAACAACTCAAAGTCTGTTTTCAACAGTTAGGAAGATATGAAATAATTTACATAAAAATTTAAGCTATCCTCGTTTCTTATAATTATGAGCAATTAATATTTTCAAGCGGAAAGTTATACACGTCGAAAAAGCACAACAAAGCTGTTTAATACATTTTGTGAAAACATTCACCGATTTATACGAACCGTAGAAGTGAGTTATACAACGTGGAATTGGGTTTGTATAGAATATAGATCAACGCTAAACAACAGATTTATAGCGGCAGCCTCCGGAAAATTCATGGGAAAATTATTGTTATTTTTTGAGAAAGTAACAATCATTTTATGAGTGAAGCAAAGTTATTGTTGTTCTCTTAACAAAAACACTTCAAACAATTGAAAATGAATTGGCAATTGATATTAAACTTCAGAAATTGAAAAATGAAAACAAAGAATAAATAAATAAATCGATTGAATATTAATTATAAATGTTGTTGGTACTTTTTATTTCAGAATTTAAATTACGATACCAAGTAAGAGGTATACAGTACGCTGAGCTGAAGAAAGAGTCTTCTCCCCCACACGTTGGCTGTGAAGTAATGTTTCGGTAGAAGCACTTATAATCCGACACAATTTATTGAAGGAAATGTTATGGAATAAAATACAGCTATTTCCTTTCCAGAGCTGGATGGAGGAGTCTGTTCCAATTCTAACAATATGACTGAGCTCTTTTAGCAGTTTAAGAAACCTACACTAATTTACACACATGTTTTATATGGTACCGTTCTTAAGGATGCGATTGAGAAATGTTTTTTGTTTACAATATAACTTATAAGCTTGATCTACTTAAGGCAGTGTATAATATTATGTAACTAGCTGTACCCGCCCGGCTTTGCCCGTGCACAGAAATTGTGTTGCTTTGATCTTAGATAATAATGTTCTTTCTTAAGATTGTCTGTAAAGTCTAAAGTTTCAACTGAAGCGATTCGGCGGTTTTCGAGATATAAGATTTTGAATGTTTTTTTTGTATGGGCGGTGACACGGCCCTTTGTCCAATTTTGACCAAATAAAGCCTATATGTTGCCCATTGTTAAGGCCTACCTTTTCCAAAAAGGCCATACCAGTCGGGTTAGCAGTTCTTACGCCATTGTGGAACAAAGAAAAAATCTACAATTTTATTATATGTATATAGATTGGCTAATGATTTTTGAATATTTCCTAATACTTCACAAGATGATGATGATGATGATGATGATGATGACTTCACAAAGCACTCGTGATTATGGAGACTATTTTTTAATATTATAATAGATAGACTAAACAAAGTACGACGAAACATACATCAAATACTCACGCCTACTTTTCATATATGTATTTAAATTTCCTTCATGCTTCAAACTCAACGAAACTGATGCTCGGCAAAGTGTTTTCAAAAGGAAATTGGCAAATAACCTTAGCTCTAGAAAGCTAACATTTTGGTCAGAGGCTCCCTTAAACAATGATATTTTGAAATTCAACCCCTAAAGGGGTAAAATGGGAGTCAATGTTCTTATGGAAACATTTTTATTTTTCATCCGATCAACTTCAAACTCGGTTTGTGTACCTACTCCAAGAAAATCAATTCCTCAGATTTTGGAAATTTTGCTTTGGGCCCGAGTTATTGGCAATGATCAAATATCAATTTGAAACTTTGTAGATATATTTATAAAGAAGTAAAAAATATGTAGCCATAAATTTCAATCAATACAAAAAAGAACTTGAAACCATATGTAGGCAATACTTCGGTAGATACGCATTTTTAGATCACTATCTACTAACTGCTCCTCATCCTCAGGTATATTCATAGTTAGGTTTCCTTCGCGATATTTTTAAATATAAAAGAGGAAACTAACTGAGTGTGAAGGAATCTCTGTGCACAAAATCCTGAGGGCTGCGTGAGCAAAACCGCTGGGAGAAAGTATTATTACATAGACTTGTTTTTGATTTGACGCGAAAAAGGCCATTATTAGTCCGAGAGGCAACCGTTAGATTATCTGTCCTTAAATCAATAGTTTTGTGAACCGATATTTCTGGTAAACATTTTTTTTATTTTTAATTATTCCATAATATATCTATGTATATATGTATATAAAAATGAGTTCAAAAATATGTTCGGATAAGTATAACTTGAAAACCACCGACTCCATTGCGCCCATATTTACAGATAATCTTAGGTATTAGCCCAGGTGTGCACTGAAGGAGATTGGTCAAAATTCGACAAAGGGGCGTGGCACCGCCCATACAAAAAACAAAAAACATTCAAAATTGTATATGGCTCAACCAAATTGGAGACTTTCTTCTACGGGTTTTTTCGTAATTGCTACCCGAAGGTTTAGGAAAAAAAAACGTAAAAGTAATCGATTTGTTTTGTTTCTCAAATTGATTTCGAAATTTCAATTGTATCTTTTTCGTTCGTTAACTTTCTCACTGGCTATTTCAAAGGTAAATTATTGATAGTGAAAAATGTATGTGCGATTTATACAAAATCATGATCATTTACAGTTCGATATTTGTTACGAGCCGGCGTTCTCAGAATGGCCGCTGAACCAGTGAAGCTATCCGCCTTCATTTTCTATTGAAAAAAAAAACAAGTAAAAGTGTTATCATCGGCCTGGCCGATGCTTTGATACCCTCCACTGCATAAAAGTCATGCAAAATGTTCGCCATGCCATATTGGTTTGGTATAGGAGGTACCAGAACTACTTGACCGACATAGACAATTTTCAATACCAACCTGACGACGGTAAAAAGAAGTCCTCTCACAAAATTTCATTCGCCTATATCGATTCGTTTGGACGCTATCGTGATTTCAACAGACAGAGAGACACATGGGTCTAATAGTGGTTTTGTATGGGAGGTACCAGAACTACTTGACCGACATAGCCCATTTTCAATACCAACCTGACGACGGTAAAAAGAAGTCCTCTTACAAAATTTCATTCGCCTATATCGATTCGTTTGGACGCTATCGTGATTTCAACAGACAGAGAGACACATGGATCTAATAGTGGTTTTGTATGGGAGGTACCAGAACTACTTGACCGACATAGCCCATTTTCAATACCAACCTGACGACGGTAAAAAGAAGTCCTCTCACAAAATTTCATTCACCTAGATCGATTCGTTTGGACGCTATCGTGATTTCAACAGACAGAGAGACACATGGGTCTAATAGTGGTTTTGTATGTGATGTGTTTTTGCCTAACCCCAAAAAATGAGAAGAGGGAAAGAAACCACGCTGTCGATTGTCGTATCAAAAGTGAAGTTTTTATTCCATGCCTGTCAAATATGACAGCCAACATAATTCATTGAATTCACAATAGTAATAATAATATATAGCATAATTCACAATAATAATTCATACGTATGTAACAATCTTCCCCACTAAATATTGCTTTGATAACGAATAACTGGACGACGCTCTCTATTCGATCGTCTAATCTCCGTTGTTTGTTCATGTCTCTCTTCACTTGCAACCTTATCAGCATCATCAACAACAAGTTCACCGGTATTTTTCGTCTCCTCTCCATTGTCTGCCGTTTTTTTTTCGTCGTCTAAGCATCTTGCCGTTGTTGTTATCTCGCTATCTTCCACTCCAATCGCGGCGTTTTGTTCCTCTAAATGAACGGGTATAAAACGAGTAGGAATATTACCTTCAACAAGTGTTGAACGCATCTGGTCAATGTGCCTGCGGTAAGAAGTTCCCTCAACATCCACCAGATAATGCAGGTGCCCATCTCGCTGTGTTACTTTTCCAAATTTCCATTTACATTCTTTGTTTTGATAGTAACGGATTTGAACTAAGTCCCCAACTGCAAAACTTCGCGTGCACTCGTAGTTCCTTTCACTCTCCCCCGCGTGTGTAGATTTCAGCAAGTCAAGTTTAGTTCGGAAATTAAATTTTAACATAAACTCGGCTGGGCTCCTTCCCGTTGTTGTAGATGGAGTTTTCCGGTACTGGATGAGTAGGCGGTGTAACTTCGTGTGCAAATCTCCAGCATCATTGACTGACGATCGTAGTCCATCTTTGAGAATTCGTACAAAACGTTCTGCCTGTCCGTTTGTAGAAGGATGTGCTGGTGATGAAAGTTTGTGATTAATACCGTTTGATTTTAAGAAATCGCGAAACTCTTTCGATGTGAAATTCGTGCCATTGTCTGATACTAGTGTATTCGGAATACCAAACCTGGCGAAGACTTCCCTCAGTGCGCGTATTGTAAAAAAACTTGTTATTCGCTTCATTGGAAACACCTCCAACCACTTTGTCCTTGCATCCACAATCACCAAAAAATAAAACTCCATGAATGGCCCCGCAAAATCAATATGCAGACGCTGCCAGGGTTGAGCAGGAACTTCCCACGGATGGATTATAACTTTCTTTGGCTCTGTAAGTACTTTTGCACAATCATGACAACTTCTTACCAGTTCTTCAATATCGCGATCTATCCCAGGCCAGTAGCAATAGCTCCTTGCCAACGCTTTCATTTTAGTAATACCAATATGTGCAGTGTGTAGTTCTTTTAGGACTTCGGAGCGAAGTGTTGACGGTATTATCACTCGAATACCCCTATAAATGCAACCATCTTGCAACATAAGCTCAGTTTCCATAGCTCTATATGGTGAATTCTTGAGGGTATCTCCGGATTGTAACTGGATGACCAATAGAGACAACTCTTTATCCTTTTTCATCTCCCTTAAGATGTCCTTGTTAGTCACTGGTAAAACATCTTCCCAAAGTTGAAAAATTTCTTTTGCTTGACCCTCTAAACAGTACCTCTTTAAGGGATTCCTGGAAAGAAAATCAGCATTAGTGTGTTCCTTTGTATTTTTATATTTGATTCTATAATCGAAACCACTAAGAAAAAGGGCGTAGTGTAATAAACGCTGAGCTGTAAGTACGGGTAAATTTTTGTCTGGACTAAATATTGAAGTTAGCGGTTTGTTGTCCGTTATGAGTGTGAACTCCCTTCCATAGCAGTAATCAAAAAACTTATGCAATCCCCAATATATTGCTGTAGCTTCCTTATCCAATTGACTGTAATTGGTTTCGGCTTTCGTTAAACTCCTCGATGCGAAAGCAATAGGTCTTTCTCCTTCCTCTGTTGCATGGGAAAGTATTGCCGAAAGTCCCACTGGCGAAGCATCTGTGGCCAGAATGAGTGGCAGATTTTCGTCAAATGGAGCCAGCACTTTTTCACTTGTGATCTCATTTTTGAGAATTTCAAACGCATGTTGACACTCAGATGTCCATACAAATCGCTGATCCTTCCTGAGTAGTTTGTAAAGTGGATGTAATTTTGTTGACAAGTCCGGTATGAATTTGTGGTAGTAATTAACCATTCCTAGGAATTGACGTAGCTGGGTTATCTCAGTCGGTGGTGGCATCTCTGAGATGGCACATATTTTATCGGGTGTTTTGTGTAAACCATTCTTGTTAATTTTGTGTCCCAGATAGATTACGCTTCTTTCAAACATCTTGCATTTAGATTTATTTAAATGAAGGTTAAATTTTTGTAATTTGCCAAGAAGAAGGTTGCATCTATTGAGTGTCTCGTCCAAGGTACGTCCCATCACGATTATGTCATCGAAAAAGCAAGCTGTACCATCGAGGTCATTAATGATGTGCTCATCCATAAAGCGTTGCCATATATTGGGTGCAGTTTTTACTCCAAACATGAGCTTATTCACTTTATAGAGACCCTTCATTGTGCTTACTGTTTGCAATAGTGCGCTTTCTTCTGACATGCTAAGATGCAAGTAGGCTTTATAAATGTCAAAAGTGCAGTAGTACTCACCATATTTGAGTTTTTGATACAACTCATCAATTTTTGGGATTGGGTATTTATCATTTACGATAAGCTTGTTCAAGGTCACCTTGTAATCAGCACACAAGCGTATTGATTTGTCCGATTTGGTGACTGGGACGATTGGTGTTCCCCAATCCGAATGTTCGACCTTTTCGAGAATACCATCCATTTCCAATCGCATGATCTCATCTTCTATAAGGGGTCGAATGGCATACGGGACCTGTCGCGGCTTTACAAATATAGGCGATGCTCCCTCTCGTAGTTTGAGTATTCCTTTCACATTGGGGATCGTGCCAATCTTCGGTTGAAAAACATCCTTATGATTCTCGAAAATCTGTTCCTTCAGACGATTAATATCTCCCTCTGTAAATGTACTTACGGAATTAATTTGTAATAAGTTCAGTGCATTTACCCATTCTCTTCCCAAGAGTGTATCAAACGGTTCCTTTACGATATAAAGATCGCACATAACCTTACGTCCATTGTACTCGACTTGCACGTGAGATTTGCCGTAAGCTGGAAATGTGGCATTGTTGTACGTTTTCAACATAATTCTCGTAGGCATAATTTTGGCCTTCGGCCAATGAGAAATAAACGTGTCGTAATTCATAACTGATATTGCTGCCCCTGTATCAAATTCCATGGCAACCTCCGTGTTGTTGATATGTAAGGTTATGAAGTACTTACCACCGCGTGCTTCAACTTCTTGATTAGCTCGCAAAGAAGTCGGTCTTTTATTTTTCTTTGGTGCTAAATTTAGCACGTTCAATTCGTACGGGTCGTCATCCATCTGTAAATCACGCTCCATTTCTGTTTCCTCATCAGAGCCTTGAAAAGCTTGTAATGTATTAGTCTGTTTCTGCGATTTTATACAAACTGAGGCAACATGGCCGCTGCATCTACACTTTTTACAAAACAAGTTTGTTGCACGGCACTTGTTTGCCATGTGGTTGAGTTTTCCACACCTGTAGCACACAATTTTCTCTTCTATCTGCGGAGCTTGATCGTGCAATTTAGAACCATTCATTTTAGTACTTGGTCTGATTCTATGTACTGATCCTTTTGCCTGTACTTGGTGAATATTTAGCATGTTGCGGCTCTCCATTTTTGAAGCCTCCATAGAGATTGCATTTGCTATTGTTTTCTCCAAGGTTATATCAGTTTCCCGCAGAAGCCTTTCCTTTATGTCGGAGTCCCTCAGCCCCCGAATGAACTGTGAGCGGAGATGTGTTTTAAGCGTAGATTTCTTACACTCGTCACAGGTGAAATTGCAATATGCGCTCAGCTTTTTTAGTTCTGCTAGATAGTTAGAAATAGATTCTCCCTCATGTTGGAGTCTAAGCAGAAACTTATGCTGTTCTGTAATTTCATTCGGCTTTGGACTGAGGTGATCTTTTAAAAGTACGATTAGATCGTTGTATGATTTTTCGTCAGGTTCATCTGGGGCTGTTAGATTGGATAGAAGTTGGTAGTATTTAGCGCCAATGCAGTTAATTAGTACTTGCCGTTTTTTTGTAGCGTCGGAGATGTTCCTTAGTGCAAGATAATTTTCCAGCCTTTTTATGTAATTAGTAAAGGGTTCCTCATTCTCGTTGAATTGCTCAAAGTGTAAATTTGGTGTACTGGGGTTGGTTTGTAGGGTTTGTAGTGCATTTGTCAATGCTTGAATAATTTGCTGCGTTGATTCGGTCATCGCTAAGATTTTCCTTAATCTTAAAAATCCTCGTCGCCACTGATGTGTTTTTGCCTAACCCCAAAAAATGAGAAGAGGGAAAGAAACCACGCTGTCGATTGTCGTATCAAAAGTGAAGTTTTTATTCCATGCCTGTCAAATATGACAGCCAACATAATTCATTGAATTCACAATAGTAATAATAATATATAGCATAATTCACAATAATAATTCATACGTATGTAACAGTATGGAAGGTACCAGAACTACTTGACCGATATAGCCCATTTTCAATACCAACCTATCGACGGTAAAAAGAAGTCCTCTAACAAAATTTCATTCGTCTAGGTCGGTTCGTTTGGACGCTATCGTGTTTTCAACAGACGGACAGACGGACAGACGGACAGACGGACAGACGGACAGACAGACGGACATGGCTAAATCGATTCAGAATGTGATCCTGATTCAGAATATATATACTTTATGGGGTCTCCGGTGACTCCTTCTTGGCGTTACAAATGTAATGGCAAAGTGAATATACCTTCCTGTGGAGGGTATAAAAATAATTGAACAACGTTTGCCGGGTCAGCTACCTACCTAGATATAATTTCACAAGAAAAGGTGTGATACTTAATTTCCAAAAGATTTGGCCGGCAAAATAAAAAAAAGTGTCCATACCCTTTGTCCGACCACAAAACCCTTTTGACTTTTCTGTCGTCAGATTCGTATTGAAAATGGGCTATGTCGTTCAATTAGTTCTGGTACCTCCCATACATGTACTGTACCTGCATGACTAGTATGCAGTGGTCTAATACTTCGCCAAAAACATTTTCGCTCTTTTGATAAGTATGTCTGCAGATACTTTTTTTGAACATTCCGAAGATGATTATTAACTTTTAAAAATGTAAATAGAAATTAAACTCCCCAATAAGGAAGGTATTCCTTCTATAAGTTGCTAATAATAAAAAGACAATTTTATCAATTTTTATTAATATCTATCTAATCTGTGTTATTGTGTGTGGATGAAAGAAACGCACTACCAGATAATAACACTTAGAAGACTATGTGCCTTTATTTGTATCATATCAAACTGTATAGGTATAATGTAATCAACTACTTATGCTTATCACTTACCTATACATTGATGTAATGTTTTCAGAATTTCACAGTAGGGGTAATAACCTTTAGCGTAGAATACGTTATTATACAACTGGTCGAAATCTTTCACTGGAATAGGGTTGCCATCGTCCTATTGTTCTTTTATTTTAGTATTTATTATGTAGGTTAATTAAATTTATAAATTAATATAGTCGTAGTGATGTAAATAAATCATTTCGGATGACAAAACACATTTTAAAATTTGCTAATAAGTATTTTAAAATTTTTTCCAAATGTATTTAAGGTTTTAGTACAATTTCTGGTCGAAAAAAAATACTATCTGTTTGAACCCTATGTACTATATTTAGGTAGATTTTCAAAGAAGGTTTTATTTACTTGGAAACCGACTCTAGGAAAATATCTACATAGGTATACGTACATATGCATATTGAGTGGAATACAAAAATAAATTGATTGCAGTTAGAATTATTCAGCAATAAATTTAATTGATTTATTGAAAACTCCAGAAATAAGTGGAAAAAATATTTCTTTTATACTTAACACTAGTTGTACCCTGCGCGCATTGGTGGGCTTTCAACAAAAATCGTAAACTTGTTCAAATATTTATATTCCAGTATTAGCCACTAGTTTGATTGCACAATGAAACATCTACAGGATAGAATGTACACTAAGGGCCAGTTTCAAAGGATCTGGATAAAGTTTCGGATAGTTAGCCGACACATAACGCTTTCCACCAGATAAAAGCTACTGATATATTTTTTTTTCTGTTTCATCGTCAAAGTCTATGATAAACTAATTTGCGGAACAATTTATCAGACACTATGTTTGTTTCGATACACATGTCATTTGTTTGTTTCGTATTTTCTAATATTTTTTGTTGTTTTAGGTTTAACAAAAAAACCTTTGATTAATTAACGAAAAAAAAAAAAAAAATTCAAGCAACAAAGATCCAAAAAAGAATTCTAACATCCAAATACTCCGTTTACGGCTGAGCTCTTCTTTAAACTGGGTCCCCAACCAGGCTGACGGGTCGTATAACACCTTCGTCCAACCCATCAGGGGAAAGGGGTGTATAGGATAAGAATTTGTGAGAAGGGTGATTTACGGATAACAACTTAAGCCTCCACACCACCAACGTCCAGAAAAGGACGCAACGGCAAGGTGCCAGCCCCTTCGTGGTAGGAATGTTTAGAAAAAAAGTGAATAAAATTTTCCTTCCACAGGCGTTTTCTGCCGTTTCGGTAAGCCGAAATGGAATTCTAAAGTCTTCATGGTCGAGGGTTTCAAAATAATTTGGCCTTGGCGAAATACCTACTCTGCTCCTACGGGGCCGTGTAGTATGATCGTAATATCTATTGTTCAAATTCTTGTCTTCTAAAAACTCAAACAAATCCATGATTGCTGTCTACTATACGCCCGTTAACGGAAGAATGCTCTGAAAGTATATTTTTTCCAGCCACTTCAAATAAATATTTTGTTTATTTTCCGGATAGAGACTTTAACAGCCAACCGGCTGATAAACTATCCCAGACTTTATCTGTCAGCTATCACTATCCGAAACCTTTGAAACCGAAATTTGAAGTTTATCTGACACATAAATTCCGGATAGGCTATCCGAGACTTTTAATGTATTGGCTTTGTCATATCACTAATTGAGCAATTTGATGTTGCGCGAAATATACTCTTTTTCTGGGAATGTGTGTACTGTGTCTAAAATAATGACTCTCAAATGACCATAATTTGCTTAGAGCTTTGGTAAGCATTTGGCAACTCTAAATTCTAACAACATAATATATTTCACCACACATATTAATAAACCAAACCAGTGCTGTCCAAATGTAGAAAAATGATTTCATCGCCCATGTTAATGGTACCAACTAGTGTTGGAATTTCAACAATCAATGGTATAGGGGCTAGAGCTTTAATGAGATAAATTATTGGATAATGTGATTCTAAAAATGTAACGTTTGCAGTTGAAGTTAAGCATAAAAGCTTCATTTGTTTATCTATTGGCTGTGTCAAAAACATTATACATATATTCGTATGTATGCACTTCCACGGTTGGGTCTTCATACCACCGATCAGACACCACTAGCTGGAGTATATTTTGGTTGTGGCGTGGCTGTGTCTGTATAATAATAATAACCACAACACAGTCAAGTCAGTTATAGTTAATTATTCGCGAATACAGCACGCTGATCGTAGGTCGCTAGCAAAAGCCGATATTCAGAAAATATGGACGAATACAGTACTGATGAGTTGATAGTCCCAAGTTGGATGAATAACGAGTTTTTCGATGAAGTCTTAAGGAACAATGAAAACAATGATTCTGTATTAGTAAAGTTAATTTTGAGTAACGTACCAATGCAATTCGATTTTAAGACAAAGTGTTATATTTCGTTTAGATAAGGGACTTAAAGATTGAACCAGCAACTAAGAAAGGTGAACACTATGCGAGCATTTTATTTCGTGCTACTATTAATTATGATACAAGTGAAGTGAAAGGAAATTCGAAATCTTTTATAATAAAATGCATGCCGGAGTTGGATGGTTTGAAAAAGGATATGTTTAGTGAGTCGTATATTTTCGAGACGGAAATTGGTATGTATTCCGAGACTATACCCAAATTTGAGGCTGAGTTACGAAAAATTGGCGATAATACTGTATTGGGAGTGAAGTAAGTGTGCGATTTATTCCGGTTGATTGTTTATAATTAAATTATCATTTTCAGGTTATTATACTGTTCGTTGACACCAAGAAAGTGTATCATTTTGAAAGATATCGTTTCGAAGGGCTATGTATCACCTAAGGAGAGCTATTCCGACTTGAGTGATGCTAAGGCGGCTTTTCTTAAACTGGCCAAGTGGCATGCTGCTAGTTACAAACTAGCTGCTGAGGTAAATCTATTTAATTAGACAGTATTTTTCAAGTTTTATATCTATTGGTGAGGAGTTAAGTCTAATATTTAATATAGGATCCTTCAGCT
Source organism: Cheilosia scutellata (assembly GCA_955612985.1). NCBI lineage: Eukaryota > Metazoa > Arthropoda > Insecta > Diptera > Syrphidae > Cheilosia > Cheilosia scutellata. The sequence continues at coordinate 125,401,184 of OY015312.1, forward strand.
CAGGATGCAATAACTCTCGTTTTCCGCATGGTGCGGAGTTTATCGGCTGTCAGGAATTTTATTCGCCTCCTATTGTCGTTGTTGTTTGTCGTAATCGACTCGTATTTCACTTCGTTTTTTAGTCAGTTTTTTAAACTGTTTTGAGACAAATACAACGACAAGAAACATGAGTTAAGTTGTATATGATAAACGCCAAGGGGAATAGGGGGATCTAATTTTTTTCGTAATTTATAAACATTTTTTTTTAATTTTTGGACGCGGTCAAGCAATAGTTAAATTTTGCACCAACAATAAGACTTAGTTCTTGAGATATTTTTTTATTTTATTATTATTGCCGTCATTATTAGCTACGGGGGACGGGGAACTGTTAATAATTTCGATCGTTTAATTCCTACAATTTTTGGTCGCAGATTAAGTACAAAATATGTCTATGCTCATCTACAGAATTATTTATAGGTATTTATTTACTTTTATCCATATGGGCTTGAGAATTGGCAAGAACTGCTTGCAGAATATATACTTGTTCGCAAACGGTCTAGCTGACAAAAGGCCCATAGAAAAATCAATCCCTCGAAAAAAAAAGGATTGTCAATATCATACGACCCTAGGAACCATCAGGGCCCATCGCTATCCCCATACAGGGGAAAAGCCTCAATTTCTATGCAAAAACCAAGTACCCTTTATAGTTGGTTTGGTCTATCTCCTCGAAATGTTGGAAAAAGTGCCTGCCGAGAGATTACCTTCTACTGCGACATTCCCAAAGTACATACTATATGTGATATTATCTTCCTCGGCTTGCAGGTCATTACATAATCTGCAAGTGCCCGAGTCTATCAGTCTGAGCCTTTTGGCATATTTTCTAAGAAGACGGTGTGTTCTTTTCTAAGAAGAAAAAGTGTCCTGAGCTGTTCCCTGTCTAAGTTTGAACAATTTCCTAGATTTTTTACGGTCGAATAATTTCGGCCAAAGTGCCTTGGGTGCAACGTGCCCGGTAAGGCCTGCGGTAGGCTTCTTCTGTTATTTTATTATGGAGGTTGATGCGGCGTAAAATATCTTTGTATGAACAAAGTCACATTTAGGTATTTGGAAAATATTTGTTGGTATTAGCATTAAAAAGCTCATGGAAACTATACTTACCGTCTAAACACACTTTAACATACCATTCACATAACAATTAATATAAAAATCAAATGTATACTTACATTTCTTAACTTGCTTATTTCCAGGGTGACACATCAGTGACTGCCTATAAGGAATGTTTTTTAAATTTTAAAGACGTCGAAACAATGCATTGGATGACATCTGGAATGGAAAATTTTATAACCAAGTTAGATACAATCGATGAATTGAAAATGTTCGTTCCAAAGCTACGCATACAGCAAAAGGATATCATAAAACGTTGCCGTGATTCATTCAATGCATTTAGAAAAACAGCCGCTGAAGGTATTTTTGTCCTTCGTCATGGAGATTTCCACTTCAAAAACCTGATGTTAAAGAAAAATTATAGGGGTAAACTGGAAGACGTCATGTTGGTAAGCTTTTCGCATAAAACATTTAACAAAAATCAACTAACAACAAATTTGTTTATTCAAGCTCGATTTCCAAACTTGCTTCTTTGGACCGGCTGTATTGGATATTATATATGCAATGTATTTGCTACTCAATAGCGACCTGCGAGGCAATCATGGCGATGAGTTGATTTATTATTATTGTTCGAATTTTATTAAAACTTTGGAGAACCTAAAGTTCGAAGGTGAACTTCCCAAAGTTACTGATTTCATGATTGAATTTATTCGCCATAGACATTGGGGTAAGCATTAGATAAATTATGTACTACATAATAACCTTTATCATGGAAATACTTTCAGAACTATTTATGCTTGTAACGCTTTTGCCAATATGGCATGCTGCCTGTACCGATTCAGAGGTTCATCTTGATGAGTTATTGACCTCAAACGAAAGCCGAAAGAAGTCGTATGACAATCCTGATTATATTGAAGAAGTCAAAAGGGTCCTTCCGATCATGTTTCATAAAGGCTATTTAGATTAAAGTTAACATTTTGCAAAATAAAATCATGATGTGACAGCTAACTAAATAATAAATCTTATTTTTTAATTGGTTCTGGCTTTATTCGTAAATAAAGTTGTGATTATAGGCAGATATCTTGGCAAACAGAATGGGACATATACAATATACATAACATATATATGTTCTCACTATCGTATATGGTTATTTTCCACTGATTTACACACACATATAACATTCTAAATATAATAATAAAAGTTATTTTATAATATAAAAGTGCATATCCCTGATGGGTGGACTCAAATATACGCTCTACTTGATCTAGCCTTTATGTTTAAACTTTTTGACAAGTCAACGTCGGAGTATAGCCGGTTAAGTTGATTGATTGATTGATTTATTTAGCATTTTTGCAAAGCTAATGATTACAATTTTACATTACTTCTTAAAAACTATTGACTTAAATTTACGTATATCACAAAGCTTAATTTAAAATTTAATTTTAACAAATTCGACTGCTTTTCTTTTAAACATTCGTACGTTGGATTCATTTTTTACATCAAAAGGTAGTTGGTTGAAAAGATTAAATCCTTTAAAAACTAATGAGTTCTGGGCTCTGGCTGTTAAATAACGAGGAAGCGAAAAGTCATTACCATTTCTTAAGGAATAAGGCTGGGTTTCACTAACATATTGCACATATCTGTATAAGTACCTAGGCATTAGATTATATTTTATTTTAAAAACAAACATTAACATATTCAGACAAATTCGTTGTTTAACATTTAACCACATTAACGAATTCAACATATAACTAATCGCAGTGAACCTATTACATTTTAAGATACATCGCATTGCCTTATTTTGCAGAAGTTGCAATCTGGAGATTAAACTTTCACTACATAAAAACAAAACGGTCGAGCAATATTCAAAGTGTGGTTTTATAATTACATTGTATATCTTAATTGCAGTAAGCGTTGTTACATCACTTCGTAATCTTTTCATGAAGCCGATTTTCTTGGCAATTTTTTTACATATATAGTTAACATGGCTTTCAAAAGTCAGCCTTGTGTCAATAATAACACCGAGATATTTTATCTCGTCGACACGTTCAATAATACTATTTTCGATATTTAAAGTTAATAAATTTGTACTACGGGTATTATTCAAAATCATACATTTTGTTTTACTTATATTAAGTTTCAGCTTGTTTTGGCATAGCCACTTATAGATATTATTTAAATCACTTTGTACTTTACGATGACACTCCTGAACGTCTTCACCTTCAATGCAAAGCAGCGCATCATCCGCAAACAAAATAAGTTGGCAATTATTTAAAACACGTACCATGTCATTAATATAAACAATGAAAAGCAGTGCACCCAGTAAGGATCCTTGCGGGACACCAAGTGACACTTTTAATGGACTAGACAGTTCACCATTTACTTTAACTCGTTGAGATCTATTTGTTAGATATGAGTTAAACCACTGTAGCTCAGAGTTCATTATACCATATTTTTTAAGTTTATGCAATAGAATTTGACGATCTATTGTTTCGAAAGCTCGTTTGAGATCGAGAAAAACACTATATATACACTTTTTATTAGAAATGTGCTCTTTCCAACTGGTGAGGACGAAATTTAAAGCACTTTCACATGAATGGGCTTTTCTGAACCCAGACTGCGATTCAATTATAAAACCGTTAACCTCAAAATACTCTTCAAGTTGTTTGTACACAATTTTCTCCACAATTTTTTCATATATCGGTAACGCATTTACAGGTCGAAAGTCATCACATTTAGTTTAATTTTTTACTTTTTCAACTGGACTAATAATTGTTTCCTTCCAGGAATCAGGAAATATGCCCTCTTGAAAGGATTTATTTATTATTGTTTGTAGCTTAGGTCCTATTAACTCAAAGTTGTCAACGTATATATTTGGACAAAGAAGGGTGTAGTCTCTTTTGTTTTTTAGCTGAATAATAGCTTCGCGAACATCTTTTAACGAAACATTACGAAACTTGAAGACAGAGTCCGTGTTACTAATATAATCGACGAAAGGCAATGAGATGAGGGTATAAATTTATTTAATTCAGTTACACTGACCACGAAAAACTTATTAAACTCATCCGCAATTACTTTGCTATCACTCACACTTGATCCATTGAATTCTACGGACTGAACCTCACTTTCATCTTTTTTCAATACATACTTTTTTAAATTACGCCACATCTCTTTTTGATTATTTGCATTGTCAACTTTACTTTTAATATATTTACGTTTACATTTAACAATCTCCTTTTTATATTTATTTCTTGCAATTGCATATTCATTCCAGTCTTCGTCGTTGAATCTCATCGTCCAGAATCCATTCAAACTGGACTGAATATCGGCCTAACAATTTCTCTCTCAACAGGCTTTATGCGTTCGCAGAGTAAAGCCAACAGGATCTTACAATTATCATCATTAAACAGATTCGACCTTTGTGAAGTCGATGGTCCCTTATTATTTGGCCGTAGAGCTCGCCGGCAGCTCTCACTGTAACTCTACATGTGGCTGATGCGGTTGTGACAGGTCGAGGGTTGAAACTGCGGATGTCTAAGTTTTCTTGACTAAACCATTCTCTAATTTGAATTCGCATCTAAATAGCTGCTAAACTTGCTGTTTCTACAGGGTGGGCCAAAAGAAGTCGTCCGATATTGTTTGGCTCTCATTTTTTTTCTAAATGAAAAACTTGGATTCTGCTTTTTGATTATGTTTATTTATTGGTTATTGGTTTATTGTTAAAGGTTGAAATAAACATAATCAAAAAACAGAATCGAAGTTTTTCATTTAGAAAAAAATGAGATCCAAACAACATAGGATGACTTCTTTTGGTCCACCCTGTAGAAACAATATAAAAATGTAATGATAAATATTACATAGCTATATTAAATTTTAAATTAAACCAGTAAGATAATTATCTTCGACTATGCCGAAGCTCAAATACCCGGTACTATATTATTGTAAAATAAAAAAAATATTTTAGTATTAAAAAATTATATATTTGTATGGGAGGTATGGGTACTTTTTATTCGACCAAGCTCATTTTTTGTCAAAAATTTTTAAATATTATTAAAACAATATGTGCAAAGTTTAAACTTGCTATCTTTACTGTAGCTATTTAAATTTAATTTTTAACATAAAAAGCTATATAAATCTGATATTTTTGTATGGGAGGTAGTAGTAGTTTTCATCCGATCTTGCTCATCTTCGAACTTAGCCTCAGTTTGGTGGATAAAAGCTTACATACCAAATTTCAAGTCGATAGCTCTTAAATTACGGCCGTAATCGTGCGGACAGACAGACAGACGGACAGACAGACGGACAGACAGACGGACAGACGGACAGACAGACGGACAGACAGACGGACATCGCTAGATCGACTAAGAAAGTGATGCTGATCAATAATATATATAGTTTGTCATACATACAACGCCTCCTTATGGGCGTTACAAATGGAATGACAAAGTGAATATACCCTCACCACAGTGTGGTACCGGGTATAAAAAATAGGTGAACAACGAAAGTAATAGTCATAAATGTGTAACAATATTTTTTAGAAAAGCAAAAGCGTCAACACAAATATGAGCGTGGGTAATAACAAGATGAAAATCTTGATTACCTAAATGGTGTGCAATACCAACGAATGGCATATGTAATAGTTCGTCAGCCAACTGATTGACATTTTTTGGTAACTATAGGTAATTTGGAAAACAATTAAATACGCCAGGTTAATTTCTGAACTCGTGGATATGGAGATGATGTCAAAGAATGACTCGATGGGACCTGTGACATAAAAGAAACTATGGCCCAAAAAAACAACGAAAATATCCAAAGATATATCAACATCAGTACACTCCCCTTAGACTGAAGCATTCTTTTGGTTTCTTCCTCCAGTCATGTCATACTATTCCAACCATTAACTAAGTGGTAATATAATCTAAAGCTAAAAGAACATCTTCTTTACAAAATCCTTTGTATTTATTGATTTATCGCAAAGACATTATAATGTGCTTAGCATTGAGAAGGGTTTCTCAGAAAAGACGGCCAAAGGTCATCCCAAATGTCAATCAATGGACATAATTGATGAGTAGTATACAAATGTTTGACCCACATCATGTTAACATTTAGTAGATGAGATGTTGCCTCCAAAAATTTCAGAAAAAATATTGTGTGATTCCTTGATTCGTGTCCTTTTTGTTACAAAATTTCTACATAAGTATTAGGGGCATAGAGGCAATTTATACAAAGTTGCAATATCATATTGATTGAAATAGTCAATTTACAAAAACAATACAGAAAATTAAAAATAGTTTTGCTTGCCCAAAAATAGCAAGGATAGGTAGCAGAATACGCGTATTTGTCAACGAAAATTAGGGGCAAACAACTAGTATTTGCAATGATCGGAAACGTTTCAGATGATGCCCACAATAAAGCACTGCAGCGCAAAACAAGGGCAGCAAGAGAAGAGTATCGAGCCAGGAGAAGGGAGGAAAAGAAGATCCTGCGTAGAAAGAAGAGGGCTTACGCAGCTTCTCAGCTCAAGGGTCGCGCGATCGTAATAACATCCGGAGGTTTTATAAAAAAGCAACTGACTGCTGGCTACAAAACCGGAACGCAGGCTCTTCGAGACAGCGAAGGAAACCTAGTCACCGAAGGGCAGTGAACAGTAGATGTGTTGAAGCAGCATTTCCAGCATCTGCTAAATGGGCATCATGTAGAGAGAGTGATACGGCAAGAAGAGAACCCACGTCCAGTCAATGAAGAACTAGTCCCACCACCTAGTATAGAAGAAGTTGGCCTAGCTATAAAAGAGCTTAAGAACAACAAGGCCGCAGGCTCTGATTGTTTACCAGCTCTTTAAATACGGTGGTGATGTTTTGGTAGGGAGCATGCACCGAATCATCAACCAAGTATGGGTGGAGGAAAACATGCCCGATGACTGGACTATCAGCTCCATATGTCCCATCTACAAAAAGGCGATCCTATGTCCTGCAAGAACTATCGAGGGATATCCCTGCTTAATGTCGCATACAAGATCCTATCCAACGTACAGTGTGAACGTCTTAAACCGTTCTACAACACACACACTAATCGGCACGTTCCAGTGTGATTTTCACACTGAGGCAAATCCTGGAAAAGACCAACGAATTTCAATTTTCAAGTCGAAACTCACCACCTATTCATCGACTTCAAAGCCGCGTATGATAGCATACATCGTCAGGAGCTCTATATGGCGATGGCCGAATTCGGAATCCCGGCAAAACTGATTCAGCTGTGCCGCGTGACGCTGGAAAACACGCGCTACAATGTGCAGTTTGGAAGCAGCTCCTCCCATCTATTTCAAACTTGCACCGGATTTCGGCAAGGAGACACGCTGTCATGCGACTTCTTCAATCTCGTGCTGGAGCAGATAGTAGCAACAATTTCGAGGTAGTTAAGGGGTTCACCTACCTCGGAGTAAACATAAACTCCTCGAATGACACCCTAGTGGAGATCCGGCGAAGAATTATGTACTCTAGGAAACCGTTGCTACTTCGGTTTGGCAAAACAACTGGGTTCAAAACTCCTAACTCGAAGGACGAAATGTGTGCTCTACAAAACCTTTATCCTGCTAGTATCGCTTTATGGCGCCGAGTTCTGGACGATAAGCAAGAAGGGAGAGCTCATACTGGGCTCCTTCGAAAGAAAAATACTTCGGCGGATTTTTGGTCCTGTGTGCGAGGAGGGCGAATGGAGGAGAAGGTACAACCGCGAACTCTATGAGCTGTACCAAGATGTGGATGTAGTCCAAAAAGCCAAAACACGTTGACTACATTGGCGCGCCCAGATCGAGCGAATGGACAATAATGTTCCAGCTAAGAGGATCTTCGAATTGCCAGGAGAAGGTTCTTTCGGAAAATTGGAAACATCGAAAATTGATTTTTTGTATAGAATTTTGTATGCAATTGTTCCGGAATGGAATGGAAAAATAGAAAATTCTTAGTGGAAAACTCGAAAAATTCCGGAAAAACGCGAAAATTTGATTTTTTTTTGATTCTGGAAACAATTTGGTGAAGATGAAGATCATCCTCTGGCATTGCTGCCACATTATTGGAAGGCGGTCGAACTGCACCCTCCTCTTTGAAGCTGCCGATGAATCATTTGGGATGAATGCACGATGGCGCATAAACGAGGTTTGGAGGCAGTTGACCGAACGATGAAGGATTTACGAGGTGGGGCTATGATATTGCTCTCAGGAGATTTTCGACAAACGCTGCCGATGAACTTAATGCATGCCTGAAATCGTCGTCTTTGTGGCGGCATGTCAAGAAGTTGAAATTGACAACGAACATGAGAGTCGTATTGCAGAACGACCCATCTGCTGCTGAATTCACGAGACAACTGCTGACGCTTGGCAATGGCCAAATTCCCGTTGATCTTTCGACTGGATTGATATCGTTCATGGCAAATTTTTGTGAGTTCACATCGTCGAAGGAGAAACTTATCTCCAAAGTGTTCCTAGACATTGCACAAAATTATAAAAATCTCGATTGGATTAGTGAACGGGCAATACTAGCAGCGAAGAACAACTGAATAATAAGGACGTCGATAGCTTGAATTTTATTATTCAAAGTCCACTCGCTGGAGAATGCATTCGTACAAATCCGTTGACAGCGTGACCGACGAGGATGAAGCGACCAACTATCCGACGGAATTTTTTAACTCGCTTGATGTGCTAGGATCTCCACCGCATAATTTACAGCTGCAGGTGGGATAGATCATAATCATGTTGGGGAATCTGAATCATCCGAAATTGTGCAACGGTACGCGGTTGTCCGTCAAGAAACTGATGAACATTGTGATTGAAACGACGATCATCAAGGGCAAATTCAAAAGAGAGAACAGTTCCCCGTTCGATTGGCTTTTGCGATGACAATCAATAAATCGCAAGAAGTCTCTGGGATTAATCTCGAATTTCCCTGTTTTTCGCACGGTCAGCTGTACGTTGCCTGTTGCCGTCTTCGTTGTTTGTTTTTGCGCCGGAACACAAATCGAAAAACATTGTTTATCACATCGCTCTCCACTGATTTCGATTCCATTCAAATAAATCACATTGAAATTTGAAGACCGAGGAAAAAAGTCAAAAAAATTTCAATATGGGTACTTAATGCGTTAAGGAAAGTTGTGTATCATTCAAACGGAATTGAATCCGGAATTGCCATCCTTTCCATTGATGCCAATATTTACATGAAGTAAGTTCAAATTACGAGTAGAAATAACTTTAGTTTGTCAAAATACTTATGTCGACCAGTGTAGATACAAGACACATAATAACTAAAAGTTCTTAAGCGAGACGAGTTCATTGCTCTCAATCAAGCAATTTTCTGGAATAGCTACCTAACGGCCATTATTCGTTATTATATAACTACTCTCTATTAGACAACAAAACACAATAATTGGTTACAAGTACCATTGTATTTATTCTTTGACGACTGCGTCAAGTATAAAAGTGAGCAAACGTTAGTGAGGTATCCAGCGTTACCTACATACAACTTGAAAGGATACTTTCACACTCATTCAAGCACGTTGGTGTTTATTTGAGACAGTATTAAGCTGAATCACATGCGAGCCTGTGAACTAAACGAATAATCGACTACAACGACACCACACTTGGTTAATTACATCAAAGCCGAAATTACTTACTAATGTAACCGCTCTGGAGGTGTAAAGGTATTGCTTGGCTGACTTAATCAAAACTCATTTATCCTTGGGGCTCCAAGAGGCCCGTGTACAAAGAACGAAAAGCATTCCTTTCCCCATTCCTAGAGTGAACATGCACGAACTAAAGGAATTGCAGAACAAAAAACCTAGGCAGGCGAAAGAGAAAAACGGAAAGAAAACTCCCACGGGTTGGTAAACACCTGAAGAACATAATGACAATGGCAATTCCTTGTGTTATTAATAAGGAAGTGCTACTTTCATAAATTACGTAGGTATATACATAGTATAAGGAAGACGCGGTGAAATTACTTAAGTAAAGTTCACAAAGTTGTATTGGTATAGAAGTAGGTACCTGGAATAAAGCACATGTAGAGAGTTTGCCTGCAAGGGGGTGGAGCCATAAATAAGTTTATTGTTGCCGCAGTTTCACCTTAGGAAAAGAAAGTCATCTTATAATATTATGTGTGTACCGCAGAAGAGTGTGTGACGGTGAGCGGGATAAAGGCTGCTTACGAAGTTCAGAAGCCAGACGCGATGTCGCTTATCGCATTGTTTATGGGTTCATATTAGAACTCTCCCTTGGGCAATTTATTTCTTTTAATGAAGATAACTTGTCATACGCAGCAAGGAAGGAAAAAAAATGCTAATACACAAAGGAAAACTGTGAATGAAATATTTTCATTTAAGTAGATTTTCTAGAAATTGTTTATAATGTACCTATGTATAAATGAGCCGCCATAATAAGATGAAATGTTGAAAAGTTTTTAATACATTATTACTGCAGGCAATGCTGAATGAATCACTCTTATTTATTACTTTTATTAATCACTTAGCTCTCTTGGCTACTGCACGCATCCCAATGGTTATATTGGCTTAATGTAATAAACTTTAGGTAGGCCCATGGTCAAGATTTTAATTATTTGCGGCGTTTCGGACACTTTGATTATATCTTGCTGCTTTGTATTGTAAAGGGTGACGATAGTACACCAGAATACGCTTAGTATTCAATACTATGAGTAGATACTTCTTCGAAGGGAGCGGTCCGTCATGCATTTTTCTTAGCCCGGTCTTCTTCCATCTTTCATTGCATAGCACTGACGTCTCTTCGAAATTTATGACCACTACACTGGATCTATGCATATATTGATTCTGTTCAGTGTCCAGTTCTCTGTTAAAGAATTTTTGAAACAAAATTTGAAAGGCATTTCATTGCTGTATGTTAACAAACGATTGCAGCTTTAGCGATAGAGGCCGAGGGGGTCACTTTCATTTAAATATTGGGCAACAGCAACGATTCAATGAGGGGGTAAATCAGTCACAACTTGGGGTTAAAGCTGATTTGATTACGTTGCACTGTATTTGGATAAGGATGAAAAAGCAGCTTATGCTCTGCTGACCTTATATGAGCTGCCGATTCTTGTAGCATCAGCATGCGGCTCCAGACAATATTTCTCTCTAATCAAATCGCCTTCCCGAAAAGACACTATCCACCTGGGAACAGTCAATTCAAAAGTCACGCGACCTGGCTGCAGTAAATAAGGCCCGAAAAGCGAAAATGAAATACAAAAATGTTTTTTCTACTGCGCCATCTCTCGCGAACGTCTAAAAAACATCCAAGAGTATGACTGTCCTGAAAAGTCCTCAAAATTCAGCCGTTCGGACTCGGCATAAAATTGTAGGTCTCTTGCATTCGTCCCAAAAATAGAAACTCACACAAACGAATGGTTGCAAGAAGCTAGGTCTAGGGTGTCTACTCGCCTGTTGCGCCACCGATTAATTTTTTTTTTAATAAACTAGTGAACATGTTTTTCTATATCTAGGAATATTTTTATTGGAGCATTCTGTCAAATAATTCTGCAACGACTTTAATCATTTAATGTGTTTGATAGTCACGTTCACGTAGATTTGATTAGATTAGATTATGAGTCGGCAGACCCTTTACGGGGCTCTGGCATTGCGGCTTCTTTAAAGAAGCATATAGTGCCTTCCCTGGTTAGTTCCTAGCTATCTTATTACTCCGGAGACAGTCAGAAAGACAAGAATCTTCACTGGGAGTACTGGACATTCCATGAGTGTGTGAAGAAAGGATTTGTCACTCTCAAAGACAGAGTCTGTAGGGTCCGGTGAGACGCCAATTCGGTGAAGATATTTTTTCATGAGGCCATGACCACCATCACCACTGATTAAACCTGTCAGGATTCTCAAGTTTTTTTTTTCTAGATTAATGATTTATACGTCACACTCATCTGAATGTTTTGGAAACTATACGCAAAAAATTAAAAATATAATTTGTATGTTCATTTCGATCATTAATTTAACGTAATTGAATGTTTTCATTTTTGTTTTACTTTACAATACCAAAGAAAGCACTTTCTTCTCAAAAGTGTATTGTCAAAGAAAAGACATCTCCCTTGAAATGTCTTTCAACACAACACTTTACATTCACCACAAACAGAATAAAACATTAAGAAGCATCACAAATACAAAGCTAAACAAAAATGTCCTGTAAAATCGCAGCGATTGGAGAGCTCCAAATGGAAAAATCAAAGTGATTCCATAAAGGAAAAAGGATTATACTTCATTTCAAACAAAATTTCCATTTATCAATATGATTGTCATTGAAAAGAATCTGTCATCTTGTCAAGATAGCTTTTTGTGGGAAATTTGTGATTTCTTTGAAATGCGCTCTTTTATGCTTTGGCACTGTCATATTAGGTGGTACAAAAGGAACCACTTGTCGAAAAAAAAGATGGATGATGGTACACCAAAAGCTAATTCTAGACTTCAAAATATGTATTATTCGGTTTGATTTTATTTTGCGTTGGCAAGTAAGGAAGGTATTATAATAATTAAAATAGATCAAACAAGAAGAGGGTAATAATTATTCCCATTGATAACCCTGGACACAAAAAAAAAAATTCATTATAGACAATAGTCGAAGCATGAAATTTTGCTAATGGTATTGGTACCTTTTTAACTGATTTATGCCATTTTAATGTATTGCTAAAAATGTGTGATGATGTGCTATTTTGATGGATATTATGAAAACTGGAGAATAGGTCAATGTAGACTTGACGTCTATGGTCTATCTGCCTATTTATTGTTTACCATCCTTGCAAATATATAAAAATTTTACAAATCTTTAGATCGACCTTTAACTCTTCAACACATACTGGAGAAGTGCATTGCATCATGCTCTTAAAAATGTGATCACAAATACTCGCATCGCTTCGCAAAACATTCGGAGTCACAGTGACTAGGAAATTTTATGGACTTTGAATGCGGGAAATATAGCGAGAGTCCTTCTAATATTAAATATTTAAAATCGACATTGCTTGGCACTAGGATTCCGAATAGAGGTAAAGGGACTCCTTCTAGTTCTTACTTACTTATACTTACTTAAGGTGGAGTTACAGTCCGTGTGGACCTGGGCTTCAACCAACAAGCGTCTCCAGCCAGCACGATCTTTGGCCAGCTGTCTCCAGTTTGCACGCTGAGTTAGCTAAGGTCCCCTTCCACTTGCGTGCGCCACCTGAGTCGCGGTCTTCCTCTACTGCGCTGTCATTCGGGTGTGGATTCGAAGATCATTCGGGCCGGAGCATTCGCGTCCATTCGCTCTACATGACCCAGCGACCTCAGTCGTTGAACATTCATTCTTCTGGCTAGGTCGATGTCGCTGTATAGCCCGTACAGTACGTCGCTGTATTATCTCCTCCATTCACCCTCGATGCAGACGAGACCGAACATTACTCGAGGATTTTCCTCTCAAAACAACCAATAATAACCTCATCCGCTTTTGATAGAGTCCATGCCTCTGCACGATAGAGAAGGACTGGGATGATTAGGGTAACTTTAGTTGTTCGGAAGAGGGCCTTGCTACTTTCTTAGCCCAAAGAATTAGCGATTGCCAAGAGTTATTCTTCGTTTAATCTCAGCGCTGGTGTCATTGCCAGAGTTCATAGCGGAGGATAGACAAAATCCTTAACCACCTCAAAGTTATATCTGTCTATAGTGAAATTCTGTAAGAGCTGTCGATTTTGGGTGTCCTTTCTTGATGACAGCATATACTTTATCTTGCCCTCATCATCGCCTCCGTCTCAATACGTTGGAACTTTTTGACTCCTTCTAGCTCATCAGGGATAATTATCAAAAAGATCATGTATCAGTATCCCTTAAGCAGCAAATGTGTTTAGCTGCTTAAATTGAAAATATATTTTTCCCTCTGTCTGTAAAGAGTTCGAATGCAATGACTCCGATTAACCCCTTACTGCAACTTCTTCTTTCGGGATTGCAATGAAATCAATCATTAATCAAACATATAGCTAGCGTCACACCACACACTCTTTCAACATCCAAATACCTATCAAGGTTGTAATCTATCTAAACATTCATTTGTTCGCCACCCAAAATACACTTCTCCTTTTTGACGGCTTAATTTGTCTTCATTCCAGAAATAATATTAGAACCGTTCTTTACTACTCGCCTGTCGTTATTTTCTCACAATTTGTCTTATCTGATAATCGACACGAACTGATAAATGAACACAATTCCTGTCGGACTCGAAAAAACACACATTATGTGCATTGTACGTGTACATATACGTATACATACAAAACTTTGAACAATGAATTAGTCTACCGACTATTAACCAAAAAAGTTCACGCAAAAACCATCTGACGGAACTCACCATCACATCTCTCTGTTGCGTGACTGTGGAAAATCAAGAAAGTTTTCCGGTAAAACTCTCCCCATTTCCACCAAACTCGGGCAACAACAATAATAATAATCCTTTCCCATTTCATACTTCCATAAGCATTGCGAAATACCTAACATTATTCAACCCAGCTTACCGACAGAACAGCATTGTCCTTCAACTCCTTTGCCACATTATCCTTCAGCGATTTTCTCTACTATATTTGTGCCACTCACTAGAAGAGTGTTTATAGTCCGCTGAGGGTCTGATAATACCAACCAAAGTCGTGTACGGCAAACGTTTAAGCTAATTCAATATTAAAATAAACAAATGTTTGCCCTTTTCCGCTCCTCGCTTACGAATAACGCCCGCAAATAATGTCTAATCACTTATAAGCTTCTATACAGTATATATATGTATGTATTTGTTGCGTAAAGTTGCAGGTGGGTAATTTAATTTCCGTGTAATTGGTGTAATTGCCTTGAGTGAGAATTGCGCTTTTTTTCTCTTTCTCTTGCTGTTTTCGCCTAATACCATTTTAATTACTTAAGGCTTAGGGGAGAGAAAGTTTACTTAGCAATCACAGACTCACGTGAGCAATTTTAAATGGGATATAACGATGTTTTACTACATCTATGAGTGTTAAAGTCAATGCGTTACTATATGCTCGAACAAGGGATGTGTAAAGTTAGAAGATGTTCGAGGACATGCTCTTACGAGTACAACAGAAATGGCATAATACCGGTAGGTATAGCTCATGAGATTGTATTAAGTTGTATTTACACGCAATAAGTTAAATAATTAGAGGGAAGCCATAATAATGTTGACAACAAGTTGTTAAATAACATAAGATGCCTCAGTCAAGGATGGAACGTAAGGAATGCGTGCGTAGTTCTTCGAATTTTTGATATGAAAAATCACAGAAAATGTTGACCGTTGATCAGATGAACCAGATAGTCCTCGAATGAACTGTTTTAGCTACCTATCATATGAGATCCCAGTTGTCGATTACCAATTATGAGCCATTTTTGAGTTTTGTAATGTTATTATTATTATTTATAGAAAGAGTTTAGGTTAGTTTAGGTTATCTTCAGGGTTGTGAGGAGAACCATCACAAGACTACGTGCCGAGTAGTGGGCCCATCGCGATCCCTGAGAGAACCATCTTTTAATAGACGGAAAAACCTACGCACTTTCCCTAAATCATTTTATTTCCGTATAGAATTTGAATATCTCTGCTTGGTCGACAAGCCCTATCTTTTCTATGTTGTTAAAGAAGTAGTTTCCTAAAACGTTATACCCTCGTACGTGCTATGCTATGACATTCGCACAGTATGTGTGTGATGTCTTCCTGGACGCCTAATCTTTCATTGCAGAATCTACACAGATCTGTGGCTGAAAGTCCTAGTCTTTCTAAGAAGACAGTGGCCAGACAGGATACCTATTAATATTCTCAGGTTTGTCCTGCTAAGTTTAAGAATTTCCGTAGTCCGTCTATGGTCCGTTTCGGGCCACATGCGGCCTTGGTCACGCGGTGACCACCTATGTTGGCCACCTATCTTTGGGCTGCTATTTTTTTAGTATACTAGATGTAGTTTGATTCTAGTGCTTTGAGAGCAGCCTGACTGTCGATATAAATAACGATATTTGCAGGCCTAGATTTGCAGAATAAATGCCAGAGCCTGTTCTCTTCGTGGTTTTTGTTCTGTCTGTATATATTGCCAGCTCATTTGGTTTTATAAGTTATAATTGCGTCTCCGTGCCATTCTACTGTTTCTAGATACGTTGTATTGTATGGTATATGGTCCAGCGAAGAGTAGACTTCATCCGTTGTTATTGGATTGCCATTGAAAATTAATTCACACATGATTGAGCAGTGTCCTATATTACTTTTTTGGAAAAAGTTTAGATACCTAAGTTAAGGTGCACAAAATTACCTACTTTATCAGCATCTTTTTTATAAGGATCAGAGAATAGATCTTGGCAGAAATTATTCACGATAGTTGTTGATAGTCTGACGAACATCGAGCCAAAATTACGTCAATAAGTATGAATATTTATCGGAAAGAGAATTTGTAGAATCCTTTTTTTTTGTGAGTGACGTTTTAGAAATTTCATTGAGTGCCGTTTTGGTGGTTTTTTATGTATGTAAGTCGATACGAGAAATAGCAAATAAAACACAAAACAATAAAAATATGAAAAATGTACAACGTTTAATCCAAATGTAACCGAAAAAGCAACGGCAATCCCCATACGGGTTAGAGGAGAAATTATGAACTTGACTTGATCTCATCCTAGGTCTACCTAGAGGGCGACGCCTGCCTGATGGTACGGATTCCATAGCACATCCTGGGATCTAGTTCGGGACATGCGTTCAACATGACCAAACCACCGAAGCATGGACTGCTCCGTTCGGAGAAGTGGCTGCTCGACATTGAGTTCCTCACATATTCTGGTGCTTCTAATACGATCTCTACGGGTCACACCAGCAATACAACGGATAAATCTCATTTCGAAAGCTTGTATTTGTGATCATATTCTTTCGGTCATTACCCAAACCTCATGACCATAGGTAAGAGTTGGAACAAACAAGCGAATTAAAGACTGACAGCTTATCTTTGACACCAAGTTCAGTCCTCCTAATGACCTAATAACAGAATGACCAAGCTGTCTCAAGATACATAAACTTCTCCACCTATTTCAATGGGACTCCACTAACATGCAGAGTACATTGAACAGGCGTCCTGGAGATGACCACCACTTCAGATTTGTTTAATTTTTTTTGTCATCTCAGCTTCAGCACAAATGGCTACAAACCGATCGAGAGCGCGTTGAAGTTTAGTCTGCAATGCTCTATAAAAAAAAAATAATAATTTTTCCATTTTTCATTACCTACATTCATTGCATTTAAAAATATCAAAGAAAATACCTGTTGAAATTAAATCTAAACGTTTTTCTGACTACAATTGTTATTTTAAATATTTCAAGATTTATTTTGATATTTTTTTTTTAATTATTTTTATTTTTTAATAGGAATGAAGGCCATTCAGCGGCCATTATCGGACTTAAATACGCATCACCAATGTTTTTATACTATAATATAACTGCACCCGCCCGACTTTGCCCGTGCACAGGAATTGTGTTGTTTAGGTCTTAGATAATAATGTTCTTTCGTAAAATGCGAAAAATGGGAATAAATCGATTTTCTGGAATTTTCTTTCTGCGCAAACCTGAAATACAGCAATATGAACCAAACAAAAAAAGAATCATGAGAATCGGCCCAGCGGGGATCGAGTTATAACGTCATCGAGTTTCACTCCATAGCAGATGTTTATTGTGTGGGAGGTGCAACGTCCCTTTGTCCAATTTTGACCAATCTCCTGCACTCCTGAACTAATACCTAAGAATATCTTTAAATTTGAGCTCAATCGAGTCGGTGGTTTTCAAGTTATAAGTAGCTAAACACAAATCAGGATCCATTTTTATATATAAAGATTTTTTTACGAAATAGTCTATAATTCGGAATGCCTCTTTTCTCCTTCCCATAAAATAAATGAAATCGACAATGTTTTCAAAATCGACGAAAGAACTGAAAATATTGAATGTAATTTCTTGTATGACTAAATATCTACCTAGTCCTACTTTAAGCCACATTTAATTTAATTTAAGAAAGGAAAACTAACAACGTGAGTAATATTTCCAATCCTCGAAACTGATTCTCCAGCCTTGAAATCATTTTCCCCAAAAGTTTTACTCAACATCGTATACGTACTGACCAGGACCACGAACATTATTAATATGATTTATGACAGCTATCCAGCTATCACACCCAAAGAGATCTAATGAATTTGCTCTCTTTCATCTTACAGGCCACAATTCACACTTTAAAGTTTGTAAATCACAAACTTTTACTCCTTTGATCGCGTTGCTTTAAAAGTTCTGTTATCTTTGTGCATTTTTCAAATTAATATAGCCAAACTTTGAGAGTAAGAAAACCCAGGACAATGAAGACTTCCTTCTAGTATTTTGCACTGCTTTCGAAAAACTATAAATTTATCATCAAACTTTCAATAACTTGCACACATACAGGATCCCAAGAATTTCCCACTCCTCACGGGTAAAAAAAAAAAACGACCACCTCACTAACTTTTCCTAATCTCTTTCGTTCTTTAGACACGCAGTCATATACCAGCGCCTAGAGCTCACTCCGCTCAATGCATCCAGAAGTTTAGGTTCCAATAATCGAATTACGAAAGTTGCCAGTATCTGCAGTGATTGTGAGAACCGACCGAATTCAATGGCCAAATTCTATATAAATAACCAGAAAAATAGCTTTGCTGTAAACATATGTAGGTAGGTACTCTTCCTCAATGCACATACTCATATGTAGTACATGCTCAACCTGGATACAAAGAAATTTTATGGTTTATCCATATTTAATTCCGCCACGGTAGTAAAACTTAATTTTCTGCAGAAGTAAGTTTTTCTTCTATTGTCCTGTCGTGAGCCTGTGGGTGCTTATTAAAAAGTTTAATTTTTTTTCTCATACTATCATCTACTGCTCTTCCTTCAACAATAGGTAAGTTTGTAAGAAATATTTCCGTCAACCAATAAAGAGATTGAAAGACGGGGGAAAAATTATGGAAAATGAAGAGAAACTTGTTCGTAAAGTACCATCCATATACTTTTGAGGATATTAAGGATGGAAAGGGAAAAAAAAACAGCGAATGAAAGAATGTATAATTTCCGGAATCGTTTCCACATCGTTTTTAGCGTTGAACAGAGGATAAGACATCCAAAGCATAAGAGGGAAACTTCCTTTAAGCTGGCGAGAAACAAAGACGGTCTCTGGCGGAGAAGTTTACTGAATCTAACGCTTAGCGCACAGTGGATAAATGTTGGGATATTATGTTTGCCGGCTGCAGGTGAGAACTGCTTTTCAGGAATTCTTTTGATGAAAGTAACTAATTTTGTCCATTTTTCATTTGGAGAACTCGAGAGTTTTCTTGTATTTTGGGGTGGTCGTGGTAGGTGTTGGACGTTTCTGCAGATAGAAGTTGCAATGATTACTTGTGCTGATGGGTAATTTAATGGAAGAATCCTGAATCCTCGTAATGAATTATTTAAGTACACTCAAGAAAGAAAAAGCACCGAGGCAAGTAGAAGGCACTTAGTTCTTGCGATTTGGTTTAAGCGGGAACGGGTTTATATATACCTATGTGCTTGTGCATACCTCTATAGTGTTTTCGAACGTATTTCAAGGAGGGCAAGTATCGTTTCATTGGAGTACAAACAACTTATGTTCCATTTAGTTTGCTTCTATACATTTCTGGAAAATACACATCGTGATTAATTGATTTAAAATCGTGATATTTTTTATTCAGTGAATCTTTTTTTTAATATAGGCGGGTTGGATTTGGAAAGTTGCTACGAAATATATAATTAGTCAACTGGGTGCCAGATGTTTTTTCTTATGGGTTAGGATAGTTTAGCAATTATTCCCCATCAGAATAAGATAAATGAGGGCATCACTTGTTACTAAATGGCAACACTAGACTTCACAAAAATAAATAGTCAATACATTTCTGTCTTATCTGTAGGTAATAAGAGAAATCCAAATCATATATGCTTAATGCGTACGATAGAAACAGATTGAAGAGCTTTCTTATTAGGTTAGGTTAGGTTAACGGGTTGGTAGAGTAGGGTGAACCCTACTGTACCACACTTAGGTCCTCATGGACCCATCGTGATGCCCTTTCGTGGGGGATTAACCATTGCTGTTAGGGGTGGTTAGCTACGTGTCCTTCTTTCTTGTATTTAATGACGCCGTCCAGCCATCCTGAGGTCCTCAAGAATCTGTACAGATCGGAAAGTGAGATATCAAAAAGTTCTTGTAAGTCATGGAAATAGTAACTTCCAAGTGTTCTGTTCCTCAAGTGACATAGACTCGGGCAGTGACAGAGGAAGTGAGGTGTGACCTCATGGACCTCTTCGTCTCCGCAGCCTCTACATATATCGTCATCTTTGAGATTTAGTTTCATTGTATAATTTCTTAGGAAGTTATGCCCCGTTAGGGCCCCTACCAGCTTAGACAGCGATGACCTGTCAAACTGTAGAAGTTTGGAGGTTCGGCCACTGTCATACTCTGGCCAAAGCTTCCGTGATACTTCACAGGTCGTTAGTTCTTTCCACCTTTTGTTGGTTTTCATACGAATATTGTTCTCGACTCGTTCTCTCAGGTTGCAGAGTGGGGGCTTGATGGACTGTAATGCTCTATCATGGTCCATTGTAGATCCCTCTTTCGCCAATTCGTCAGCCTTCCCGTTGCCGGCTTTGTCACTGTGTCCAGGGACCCAGCAGAGATTCATAGTGCGCTGCGAGCAGAGAGCCTTGAGCTCTTCGCGGCAGCTGTGAACTAGCTTAGATTTTATTTCAATAGCAGAGATTGCTTTTATAGCTTTCGTATTAGTAATTATTATATTTTCCACTATTTCTCGGTGGAATGGTGTTGTGGCTGCACCATCCACATTAGACAACTGAAAAAAAGAAATGTTTTGTTATGTTGGGTTAGGTTTGTGGGCTGGCGGGAAGTTCTCCGTGCCACACTCAGGTCAATACTGAACCATTGGAATGGCCCTCGGGGAAAGAGGTTGTCCCTTACCCATATTATAACCCTGTATTCAAATTACTTACTGTGCAGCTACACACGAACCATCCTGTTGATTTGACGAACTTCATTATCTTGTCTATTGATGTGCTGAAAAGCTCGTCTAGGTCGTTGAAGAAGTGACTGCGTCTAGGAATTTATAGCTGCTTCATTTTCTTCATATACATATGGTACCGCAGAGTATTGTGCCTCGTTATGATACCAACGAGGGTGGATAGGGATTCCCCATCCTTCCGTATTATGTTATCGGTTTTGGTTTCGTTGAATGATGGCCATGCCATAGCATTCTTGTGGTATTGCAAGAATTTAAGCTGGCCCATCTAGCGTTTGCTCTCTTGTGGCTTTTCTCCCTGCTTCAAGCTTGAATGTGCAAGACGGAATATTCACAGAGCGTGTAGCTGCAGCTTGTTCTGAAACAGCTGTCGAACCTTGTCTTGCGTTGCCTAGAATGCCTTCATGTCCCGGAACCCAGCAGAGCGATACCTTGTGCTGTGTACCATGAGCCTTGAGTTGTTCGCGACAGCACTTCACAAGCTTCGATTTTATTTCTGGTGTATGGCTTTTATTATTGCCTGGCTGTCGATAAAGAAGGTAATACCTCCGGTGGTATTGCCCTTACCATAGACTCACTCACAGGCTGCTGTTGTCCCAATTTGGTACACTTCTGGATCTCGTGTTGTTGTGTGCAGGTTTTATTTTATTTTTTAGTTTGCGGTTCTTCGGTTATCTGCCTCCAGTTGCGAACTCATCATCATAGTTACCTATCTTACTTACTCAGACCTCAGATGCATTTGATTGGGGTCAATCAAGTCATGATCAAATAGTTGTCTGAATCTGTAGGTAGGTATCTCTAAGATTAAGCTTAATATTGCTAAATTCAATAGTAAGTACCTACAAATACAAATTCCTTTTAATTGAACTATATAAATAAAGTTACAAATTAAAAAAAAAATCTATAATTTAAATTCAATACGATTTTTCATACCATCAGGGAACATGGCAAATTCCTGTTCATTTCCTCCCCTAAATAGGTATAGGTACACGTCAGAATTTCACATTTACGCATTGTTATTAAATGTGTTGCACATGCTTCCTCTAAACGTACAAAATTCATTTGAATCTTATCCTTAAAAGGGGGTACCAGTTGCTGTTTATTAGTTTTTTTTTTTCTCTTTTATTTTGCAAAGAAAATTACGTCTGACGTTGCCTCTTAGGTAATAGCCTTATGAGAATTTTTCTTCCTTATTCGTCGGAAGAAAAAGGAACTTGACTCTAAAAAAGTTTACACACGCCGATGTGACATTTACCTAAGGATAACAGCAATAAGGAATCTCGTTAGCAACTTTATCCTCGCCTCTAATACCGTTATAAGCCAAAAGTGCTTGGTTGGCTCGGATTCTTAATATTAATATAATTATGTTGCTCTTGAAGACGTTACCTATGCGAGAGGTCTGATGTACAGTAAGACGGAGTTAGACCCACACAAAGCAAACGAATATGAAATGAATATATCATCAAGTCCCCAGCATTATGCAAAGGATGTTGCTCCCACTTAATACCGTATAGCAATATAAGGTTCTATGCCAATTACGCCAACAAAATTGAGCCGGCTTTGTGCTGTAGGATTAAGTACTCAAATACTTGTGATATGCATAGATCTGTCAATTGCAATACTCACGGCAAATCCAAATACCAATTATGTTAAGTGCCAACGTCGTTAAGGATGAAGGTGCGATTTTTGCAATTAAAAACGTGCGGAAAGTGTTAGCCACTCGAAAATGAAGAACGAAACAGTGTAGAGGTGAGAAATTGTGATTTCAGTAATCACACATTTTGTAGCAGTTGTTGGCGAACACTTGTAAAAAATGTATAATGACAAATTGCACACCGTCACGAAATAGTTGAATTTCGCTGGAATTTTGCATGAACGAACCGTGGCGGGTAGAGGTTAGGTAAGGGAATGTCTGCTTTCCAGGTGCACAATAGATAATCCTCAAGATTTATTCGAATAGCTCTAATTGGAGCAAACATCAGAGAACATGATTTATGCGGCCAGGAATAAGTTGCATTCTGCTTTCATTGCGCGCAATTGGTTGGCTGCAATGATCCCAGTAACATTGTATCCTTTCTCTATGCAATCAGATAATTTCGACTGAAAGCAAAAAGGGGTCAACAAATGTGCCGTATATTAATAAAATAGCCACAAATGTGAATTATTCTTTAAAGACGGTGTTGGCGCTGCAATAAATCGTTATGTTTCTTAGCATGCAATGAATGCATCATGCGCACGTTACGACAATTAGTACAAGTGCGAAATGGTTTCACGGGAACATAACAACCTGCTTTCGCTAATGAATTTTTAATATTTCAATTTTTAAATATAATACCGCAATTTTATTTGCATTTAGTACAATCAAATGTCAAACAACATGAAAACCTATGTTTCGTGCGTGTTTCATTGGCTTTCATTAAAAACGTCTCTTAACATGCAACGGAAGGCAGCAAAGTTTATATTTCATTAGGTACTTCTCATTGTGACTGTGAGGGGTAGTAGCATTTTAAAAAAGGAATAAAATAAAAAAATCGATTTGGAGTGGTATACTATACATGCAATACATGATTGTAAGGAATTATTCGTAATAGCTAATAGGGGTTTGATGTATTTGACAGAAAGAATGGACGCGCAAGCAAGTCCTCAAAATACGCGCTCCCGAAATGGTTTTCCATTAAAATCTGAGGATTGTGTGAAGTTAACTTATGTGATATTGAAATGTGATAGTTAAAATAGTTATTGTAACTATTATATGAGGTACTTGGTTTCAACTTCAAATGGAGCTATGGGTTCAAATATAAAACTAAAACAAAAAGTTTGTTAAGAAATAATAAATCTACATGTTTTTGTATTTCAATAAGGACTTTTCCCATACTAGGCGTAATGCCCCTTTAGCGGGCTATTAGGCTTAAATAATTATCTGCTGGAAAACGTGTCAACTTATTTTCTCTTTTCTATTATCGTGTAAAATTGCATATTAGCAGGTTACCAAGTTATATCCCCTACAAAAAAGTACCTTACATAGTTTCAAAATGTTACTTCCTAAAAAAAGAAGTGAGCTCATTTAAAAAAAATGGCGAATCGCCTTTAAAGCTACGATTACACGGCCATTTTTTCGCGTCATTTAAATGGCTCTTTGACGTAAAAATCGCATCACAAAGCCGTCATTACATTTGATAACATTTTTGGCGTCATTTAAATGACTAGGAAAATGGCGGACCAAATGACATGAATTTTGTGCCATTAAAATGACGGAAAAAAATGGCAGTGTGATCGTTCTAAAGTCTAAACTTTTTGGCTGTTGCGTCATTTAAATGGCAGCCTCCAAAAAATGACAAGGCACGAAACCCATGCCATGTCATTTTTTTACGCAAATGAAAAATGA
This sequence comes from Cheilosia scutellata, assembly GCA_955612985.1. NCBI lineage: Eukaryota > Metazoa > Arthropoda > Insecta > Diptera > Syrphidae > Cheilosia > Cheilosia scutellata. Next base: position 125,425,745 of record OY015312.1, read on the forward strand.
CGTAGCTTTTAAAACGATATCTGAGCTTTCATTTGAATTTTTGTCTCGTGGCGAAAGGACGTGTAAATAATTAATAAACTGATTTTTAATTTTTTTCTGGTTGTGTTGTTCGGTACCTATTGAGAGAAATGGAATACCAACAGTCGCCGTCAAGTGCCGACAATTTGGACTATTCAATTGTGAATGTGAATGTTGTGAATTTGAATAGTACACAACACAAGGTAGGTACAACGAAGTCGACAAAATAACCCAAAACGCAGAAAACAGTAGTGAATCGGGATAGAAAAATTAGCCATTCGTGGAGCGACGAAGAGGAATCGCGTTTGATTGTGGTGGTGCAAAAGCAACGGGCGCTTTTGATAACTGACATACGAAGGACATTGCGATATAGTTCAGGTTCTTCTTCGCGCAATTCGAGTAGTAATCCAGCATAAAATCCACTCTTCTCAACCACTTCTTTTGCCAAATACTCCGCTTTCGTCGCGTTGGATCGTAATCAAGATCGACTTCACTGCTTTCCACCATTTCCACCATCATAGCAAAATTAAGCAAAGCAAAAGTTCTTTTTCACATGTTTTATTTAGGTATTATAATATTTTTTTTTTCACTGCTATTTAATTTAATTAAAAAAGTCGCACGTATGCGTCTTCGCCGAGAGAAAAACACTAAATGACAGTAGCTATATATTTTCCTCATTGGTCTGATCGCAAAAAACAGATAAATGGATAAAATAATAGGAAACGTTACATTTGTCATTTTGATGACGCAAGTCATTATCATGTGATCGTCCCAACGGAAAATTCTAAATGACTCGCAGTGTCCGTCTTTTGATTTTGGGACAAAAATAACGATGATAGTCATTTCGTGTGATCGCCATTTTTTCGCAAATGACCAATGAAGAATCGTAGCTTGAATGTCACTCTAATGCGACTTTTTTACTGACGTCACAGCGTCATTTAAGTAACTCGAAAAATGGCCGCGTAATCGTACCTTAATAATTGGTATACTTTTTATTTTTATACCCGGTACCACACTGTGGTGAGTGTAGGTATATTCACTTTGACATTCCATTTGTAACGCACATAAGGAGGCGTTGTAGGTATGACAACCTATATATATTATTGATCAGCATCACTTTATTAGTCGATCTAGCGATGCCCGTCTGTCAGTCCGTCTGTCCGTCTGTCCGCACGATTACGGCCGTAATTTAAGAGCTATCGACTTGAAATTTGGTACGTAAGATTTTATCCATCAAACTGAGGCTAAGTTCGAAGATGAGCAAGATCGGATGACTACTACTACCTTCCATATAAAAATATCGTATTTATATAGCTTTTTGATGTTAAAAATTAAATTTAAATAGCTACAGTAAAGATAGCAAGTTTAAACTTTGCACATATTGTTTTAATAATATTTAAAATTTGTTGACAAAAAATAAGCTTGGTCGAATAAAAACTACCCATACCTCCCATACAAATATATAATTTTTTAATACTAAAATATTTTTTTTTTTTACAATAATATAGTACCGGGTATTTGAGCTTCGGCATAGTCGAAGATAATTGTCTTACTGGTTTTGATTATTATTAAAAGGCCCAAGATTTTTGGAAAATGCTAAGATAGGCACATACGTTGTTCATAATTATTGTTAGCATAAATTCGAGTAAAAAAATTATTCCTTCTAATACAAATATTTCCACCTTCCACTTGATGTTTGCCACCCTAAAAGGGACTGTTGGGCAAAGTTCATTGTTCGCTATTTTCTACTCTCTATCACCATGTAAAATCGCGCATAGACATTTACATATTTATATTCCATTCCAATCGACTTTATTAGCAAATATATAATTGTTTAGAAATAAGATAAAATATAAAAAAACTGCGTTCCTGTTACTCAAAAGTATTCAAAGTGGGTCAACTGGCCTATATAGGTACATAATATATGAAAAAACAATACGAAAGGAATAATGAATTCCTCAATGCAATATTTACAATACATGAGAAATTAAATTTTATATTTAAATGCAATTATTCTCCAGGTATATAACTGATGTGCACAACACGAGAACCGAGAAGCAAAAGAGCAATTTCATAAACGGTACACACTCTACACGATTCTGTTTAGAAAAATACTTTACACCTTCCGTTTTCACCATGGCGTAATATACATAAAAGGATTATTCAAATACATGGTGTACTTGAGGCAAACAATGCCATATAAGACTACACTGCCGCGGTTCTATGAAATTGAAATTACCAGCATTCCACCCACTTAACCTCTTGTTTGGTTGTGACTCAGAAATTTTAAGCATGCACGTGGATAGCATTTGTCAGAGTTCTGACAATAGCTAGGTGCACTTATGTGTATGTTTTGTACTTACAAAAGTCGACTTCTTCCAAGGACATGCATTTCAGGGAATTCACCTAGGTATGGTACCGCACAATGTCTTATGAAAAGCAGCAGACAGTTCCTGACACCTATAAGCTCAAGCCAAGCAAGGTAGACATTTAGTATGATGTGCATTTATGTTTTTGTGTAATAACTTTTCGTAAAATGTACGATAAAGTAGTAGTCAATTAAATCCAGATGAAAATCTGTTTTTTTGCGCAGTTACATAAATTGTGATCTAATTAACAAGCTGATTATATAGTGCCTGATGAAACGATGAGAGCAACAGAACATAATCCCAGCAGTATCGACAGCTGTTTGAGGATCCTATGACAGCCATAAGAATCTCATTAACTCATTTGCGTAACACAAGATAATTAAGAAGGTTTTGCGTTTTTGTAGCATTTTGCTGGCTACGACCATCATCCTCTTAATATTAATATAAGAGAACCACCCGTCAAGCTTGTTAAAATCACACTAACATTGCAGCTGTTGCGTAGAGAGGGAGGACATTTTCGTGTTTACTTCGCGTTTAAAATTCAATATACTTAATTAATTCCATTTTTATGTGGGCGATAAGAAAATTGTCCCAAATTGCGGAATGAAAATTCGTTTTACTTTGTCCTTTTTATGTCTGAACAGTTTTTGAGATCATTTTAAGTTTCTGTTGCATAAGGGCGGTATGGTGGTTAAGTTCTTTGATATTTTCAAGCAGTTTCCTTTAATCTTTTAGAGGCAATTAAGAGAAACACAGCTAGAGAGAGGGAGAGAGGGGGAGAGAGAGACACTCACTGGTAAACTCGTATTTACACAGTGTAAGATGTGAGTGTAACTATAGTCATTGCATAAGCGTCTTTGTGAGCATCACTTTAAAGAAACCATCCAATATGTTTATAATCCCAGAGATGGCGTTGGGCCCAATATGGTGCCTAGTCTTCTGTGATGACACCCTATATTCAACCTAACCTAACCTAATATGCCTATTGCCTATATTGGTGAATAGGAGTTTAATTTATTCGCAGGTATTTCCTATGCTAGCTGCGTTCTTATTATATTGCAGAAGCCCAGGGCGTAGCCAGGGTTCGAGCCTTGGGGGGTGACTTTCATTGAAATGCTGACTTATTTCAGGAACTTGCCGAAATATCCCGGGCCAATACCTAAGATCACCTGTAAATTTGAGCTCAATCGATTCGGTGGTCTTCGGGATATAAGATTTTGATTGTTTTTGTTTGTATGGGAGGCCCCATACAGGAACATCCTTGGGCCAATACCCAAAGGACCATTCACATGAGAGCGACCAACTATCTACGAACGAACGAATATTCGCAAGTTTTGACATTGGCAGTCCGTTCACATGAACACTTTTCTAAGTCGCGGCAGTTCGCGAATTTCAACCATCAGCTGTATTAGGAAAACAAGTTTAAATAACGAAATTTCGTTTTCCAAACTTTTTGCCGCGAACGAAAACGCGAATTGTCAACAGCCGAAAGAAAATCCAAACTCTCTTCTTCTATTTGAACACTTTGTTCAGGCCTAATTTTTGAAAATTGTTCGTTGATTTGCCGACTCTTGAAAAGCGTGGGGGTGCGACACCCCCTCACGCCCCCCCCTTGCTACGCCCCTGCAGAACCCATATCGTAGGTTGGCTCCGAATACAGCTTATTATTTTAATAACTTTTATTATGCCGATATTATAACAGATAGTTGTTACCTTAAAAGAAACAAAGCGAAGCAACATATATGAATATTTTGATTACATGTCGGCTTATTGACAAAATATAATCGGATGTACCTTATGACAATAAATCAATTGTTAAGAATTAACAAAGGGCTGCTTTACATTAATGAAACAAATTGATTCTCAATCTCCCCTCGTCAATTTTTTGCTTACTCTATCAGACATTGAATGCAATTCCTTACAAATATTCATTAGGAACTATCACAATATCTTTCCTTATCCTGACAATACTGAGCTTAATCAATGACTTGAGAACGAAGATATATTCACGAAACCCTATGTAGGTTCCCTCAACAGAAGCGCAATCTATTTGCAACTTTCCGAATATATTTACCCCTGTGGCATAGTAGAGACCAATTGAACTTTATTGCTCCTTTCTCATTCATGACAGACATTTCAGATTTCCAAAAGGCAGTGGTATCTTTAACCAAAAATCAAATTTGTCTGCCAGATATAAAGTTTGTTACGATTATACCCGCAGGATGTATGTTCAGCTCCTCTTTTCGCACATGATATCAACAAACAAGAAAATGTTCCGGTATAAGCTCCACGGTGTTTGGGTGTCCTACACTTCTTTAGGTAGGTACTATATGTTGATGCTACCCCCAAATTCAAGATAAAAGGATTTGTTCTCGAACCATGTGTTCTGCCGGAAAATGTAATATTTGACTGCAATGAACCCGATTACAGATTTAAGTTTAATTGACATTTTCATTCAAGGAGCCATAAATGTACCAAGTCTTTGGATGAACAAAAAAAAAGGAATCCTTTTGAAAAGTTTTCATAACACGACGACACGTAAAGTGAGCGAAAGAAATACGTTGAATGCTTACAAATACTAAGGTGTATCCGCCGTAGGATAAAGTTGTAATCTTCATCGTATTCCTCCCATTGGACAACTCCTTCTTATCCACTTTATGTTATCTTTGATTTATATGATGTTATCGGATTTTCATTTTGCGCCAATAATGCCATCTTGATTGAAAAATGAGTCTAATGAATGGAAAAGTCTTCGCTAAAGAGCTCAAGTTTCTTAACAACAAAGCTGTTGATGTTACGCAATAAAATGAAGAGAAAATTGCTGGTCCCTCCTAATGTATTGAATGGCTTCCTAAGTATACGTGATCCCATTTATGGAGTTCATAATAGTGAAGTGGCTTTTAAAGTATTCCCTAGACCAACAGATGTTGAATTACATTTCCCAGAATATTGAGAAATTTGTCCTTTTTTTTTTGTCGGCATCTACTTGATCAGACGAATGACTGGTCGTCTAGCTTGGACATTATGGGCACATCCGTAAATCTATCAAAGTGCAATGGGTTTTGCACTCGTAAAATGGACATAGATACTCGTACTACGCACCAAATAAAAAGTGGGAAACACTTTTCCTACTCATACCTTAACCTAAAATGCAGACGACAGATAACTACCCAATACCGAACGAGGGTAATATAAAATGTGCACTTAGAAAAGTGTGTTTCCTTTCGGTTAAAGTGGCCTTTTACGTTTATGTCTGGTTTTACTTACTTCCCTCAGCATATAGCTATATAGCGACATACTGTTTTAAACTTCTTCTTACCTTAATTCATTCACGTGATGGAAAACCTTCAATAAGTGTCCGCCATCGTCAGCCACAGCAAATGCTTTCATTTTCCACACTTGAATAAGTTATCTGTGCTCAACATGTGAAAAATTTCACATTGGTTTTTCCTATTAACAGTGAAGCCGCTTACGTCCGAATGAACTTAAAACATAGAAACTCCCCCACCATACCACGATGCTTTATACCGACTCAAGTATTCCGCTCATCACACGCTGCTATCTCTGATTTACACAGAAAGCTTTCAGATGCAAGGGTGGCTTGGCCATAGTTGGAGATATACCTAATGGTGCCATTTTTTGCACTCATTTTTGCCCCATTTTTTTTCATTTCTGTGAGAAGAGACTTTTAATAGCATTGACGACGGGTTGGTTGCATTGGATTTATCAGTGACAGACGAAAAGTTATTTGATGGAATCAGTTTATGGTTGAAATGATTAAACGACTGATTGTAGAGAATTTTTTTTCTATGTTTTTTTATCTACCTATATACCTCAAATGAGACATGGTTACCTGAAGGGCATTCAAGTAATTCTAATGCAATTAGGTAATCAGAAAGAGGATTGCATCGATTGCATGGTTTTCGAAATGTACACATTTAGATAAGCGTGTAATTTCTTAGCACTCTTATTGGCTAATAAAATGAGCATTTAAGAAGTTTCGCGGTTGTCCATGTCCTAAGTCCTTTAAAAATAGTTAAATGGAAGATAATTGTCAAAAGCGGTTTAAAATTACTTTTGACGCATATTAACGCTTAACAGGAGCATCTATCCGAGTATTATATGAGACTCATTATATTGCTTTCCTAAATTGTTCAATGGTTCAAGGGGGCTTTACGGTACTGCATTCGGTGTACTCCATTCGCAGATTTATCTTTTTGTAGTCTTAGCCTTCCTTCTGTAGATGGTTGGTCTTAGCTCTTAGGTTGGCCACCAAGACCTTTTGTTTCTTGTCATAACGCACGCATTTTTCCTTGAACTTCTTGTTCACTCTATGTCACTTCACTTCTTACAAAAGGTACGTCTCTGTTTTGGTACGTTAAAAATCTTGATGAATTTTAATTGTAAAGAAAAAAAAGGATACATACTATAGCGGCATTTTACTGGAAACCCACCGTTGGTTGTAACATTTTTTTCTTAGAGCTGTTTTTTTTCTAAGAGGGTCGCTACTCGCTAAGTTGTTTTATGTGCTCGCAAGGGAGTCGTTATTCTGAAAAGATTGAAAAATACTGTACTAGAAGATGGAGAAGTCGGAGATATACGAGTCAGTCATTGACTCTATCATGGGACACAGTATATGATGATTTATGGAAATAACGTGAACATAATGGCATTAAACAATTATTTGTACATATAACCAATTTGTGGCTTTAACGTTATATGGCATCACGTTAAAACTGGTCATTCAAAATGGATTTCTTTGACATAATATAAAGATTAATGGGGCAACATTTAGTTTCCATTTCATGGCAATCGGCCTCGGAAACCGTCGCAAACAATAATGGCTTAGCGACAAATATTATACTAAATGCAAAGTGCGCAGTGTCAGCAAACTTAGCTACGTGTTGGCCATCGCGTTATGTTAATGTCGCAGTTTGCCAGCTTGCTGATAAGTTTCTCTCCAGGAGGAATCGGCAAGAAGTTGTCTTTCCAAGCGGCCACTCGCCATCGGCATTGGTTTTTAGGTCCACTTGGAGCTTATCCCAAACCTAGAGAAAGATGCATTGTGGTTTGCATATAGCACTTGCAGAGGATGAGTTCAGCTTACTTTCTTATAGGGTTGAGTTCTTCATCGAACTTTCCTACTGTAGCCATCCACGTCAATGAACTGTCCAAGGCGTCTATGTTTCTGCTGATTCTTCGTTTTTTTTGCTAACGGAGGCATGTTTGTTTTATTCCTTTTAACTAATTCACTTTTTTAAAATACGAAACTGTCACAATAAACAAAACAGATGGACATTTCAAATACACATGAATTCTACGTTTACAGTGGCGTACAAATCAGACGAGAAAAGCTGAAGTTTAAATAAACGTTCGTCCACTGTAATACTCTCACGGTTGAAGTACTTGGTTTAAACTTACTTGCGAGTTTAACTAAACCAGAGATTAAACTTGCACTGTAAAACCAGCCCTTAATAATAATAATTTTGGAGAGGGTTTAGTGCACTGCGACCTTGTGGTCTATTGTGCCCCCTGCTTATACTTTGGAAAGGTTCATCATGCCCTTTTCCAGAGCCCCATCGCATTACAGTTTTTGCTCTGGGTCAGTGCCCCACAGGATTCCAGAATGTGATCTGGGGTTTCTGCGCTCTCATCGCAGAATCTGCAGAGACCTTCTTCTGATACACCCATTTTCCTCAGGTGTTCCCTCAGTCTACAGTGTCCCGTTAGGAGACCTGTGAGGATTCTTAGGTTGTTCTTGCTTAGACCAATACATGCCTTTAATCTTTTTAGGTTATAGTTCCCTAGAAGTTCCTTAGCTTGCCTTAGGCCCTGAATGTTTTTAAAAGATGTAGTTCTTTTTTTCTCTTTCAATCCTTCTCGTAGGTTGTGATCCCCTATGCCGCAGAAACCGGCCGGCCCTTAGAATCAACAAAAATGTAGAATTTCCTCACATGTCTCTGCTTGTTTGCCAAAGACCGGCCATGTCCAAGCAAGGCAAACATAGGTCAGTATGAGTTTAATGACAAATATGATGAAAGAAACACTTGATTTACATAGTAATCAGCGTTCTGCAATTTTAAAGAAAAAGTTTCGTTTCACTTTGTTTAATCAAATACATAATATATCAACCTCAATCCTTCCATAAATAAATTAAATGCCCAACTCGCAGGCTTGTAACTCATTTCTCTTCATAAAGCGACTGCTCATATACGAAATTGGTTAATTAATTTGTATTTATGAAAAACTAAACTCCTTTCCCAATAATAAAGTTGACCGTAATCGAAAGGGGTGAACAAAAACTAATTAGCCCTGTTCAGATAAAGGATTCAACAAACTCTTTAAAGCCGCACACAAATTCGATCTCGAGTAATAATAGTTTTGAAAACAAGACTCACAAATTTACCAAAGTACAAATCCAATACTCTTATCTAAACGTACCTCATTAACTCTAACAAAACACCAAACCGAATAGCTAATCATATCGTCGAAAGGACAAAAAAAGGGAAAGTTCGGGCACAGGCAATTTGTATTGAGCCCACGCACAGAATGTGAATTCTACTAATTTTGTGAAATTTAGTTGGACAATGACGGAAGGAGCATTTGCTTTCAATTTGTAATTAAAGTCCCTTTCCATCGTTCACTTACGGCAGCAGAATTCACAAAGCCGAATAATTGTACTAGATACGCGTATTGATTGGAACGTCAGCAGCATTTCGATCACCAGCCATTATATTCACTTGCCTGCCAATTGTACAGATTCAAATCAGATGCTGCTTTACAAGCTTTGAATGAACGAAAGCGGATGTCCGTTCAAAAGCAGAAGCATAGATACTAATCATTTCTTCTTCAAAAAGAGTCTGTCGTCGGACGGAATAGATAATGTTTGTGTGTGTATACAAAAATATATGTGATTATTTTTGAATTATTTTACCTCAGTAATGTGCCATTTTTTTGCCGAATTTATCAGTAAAGGTGCTTTATGGATCCTGGTTTACTTTCTAGTTGAAGTTTTTCTAATTCTTGGCTCAGCGTAAAAGTTAATAAAAAAACTTATTTCCATTAGGAATTTCGGCCATACAAATTTCTATGTCAATTTTTTTTTAAAACAGGGAATGTGTACAGTAGAAAATAGAAAAATAGTGTACATCCATGAAGATTCCAAGGTAAACTTATTCACCAGCTTCGGTCCGTTTTTTAAAGGGTAAAGTAGAGAACTTATTGTAACTATTCACAAAATAGCAGATGGGTACTAGGATGGTAAAAAAAGCCCTGCTTGTCGGACTGGATCATGTTTTCCCAAATGGAGAGCAAAGTCCAGTGTCTTATACTTCTTCAAAGATTCCTATCCCAATTCACTGGTCATCTGGTGTAAATTCGTTCGCACCATCTGCAGTCTTAAACGCAAATCGACAATGACTGTGTCATCATGGTCATTATGGTGTCATCAGATGGATTGAAAATTAAGGAGATCAGTAGCAAGAGGATAGCGAGTTGGGGGTTACAATATAATGTCGCCACTGATCTGATGGAAACTAGTGTTTCTATCATGATAAAATGTGAATGTCATCGGTCGAATCGACCTTAATTCTTATGTAGCATCCGCATCCCTCTAACTCTGGCGTCCCTGGCCACGAATGGAACGAACCTAAAATTTTATGCTGAAGCGATTAAATTGAAAATATATATCAGATGCATTGGAGCAGTAGAAAGGCTTAACTTGTAATACATACAGTAACCGAAATAAGTATAAAGACACGGGCGGCTCCATTGTTTGATTTGATTAAACTACGAAATGATAAAATTTTAAGAATATATTCTAAAGGGAAACAAATATTTACTTTATTCAATTTTATAATCAAACAAAAAAAAAAAAAACTTTTTTCGAACACCATGGATTGTTTTTTAGGTTCATCGTTAATGAGCACCAAAAACATTAATCTTTCCTGCTAAATAAGTATAAAGACAGTAACTATTTTAAGCTTAATGCTACGTCGAAATTTTTAGTTTTACCTATCAAACTATAAATCAGTACTTCGTACAGCCGCCTCGGTTCTCAATAACTTCAAAAATTCTATTCGGTTCTATTCTATTCATAGAGCTCGTTCCATGCCTGGATTATTTGTGTTTTAAGCTCTTCTACATTCCCGTACTGCCTTCGATTCGAATAAATTTTTCTCGCCATGATAATCCACATGTTTTCGATTGGGTTAAGGTTAAGGAATACATGATGGCCACGGGAAACACCTTGTCCCGCTGACTTCAAACCATTAGCGGACTGTTCTTGCCGTGTGAATATTCACCCGCCGGAATTTCTCCAAATTTGTCTAGGGCATATTCCAGCAGCTCATCAAAGGGATTTTTATATGGAATCCAAACTCACCCCAAACCATCACGCTTCCACCTCCGGAGTGCCAGCTCATTTTCACTGCTTTTTCGTCTCGCAAATCACGCTAATAACAGCTAAAACCGTCTGGACCGTCCAAATTAATTTTTTTTTATCAGAAAAAATAACGGATTCCCACTCCCTGTGGTTTCTGGCGACCCTTAGTCTGGCCTCCTTATGATGCTGCTGCAATAGTGGCTTTTTCAGTATCTTTGTGTATCGAAGGTTGGGATTTCCCTTGAGCACTTGCTGCACTCTTCTTACGCCTACTGGAAGATCCAACTTGGGCCTTATCTGACCAGCATTCAGCTCGTTTCGCCTGGCTTCATGTAATTTATCTGTGAAATGTTCGCTTAAATATTTTCACACATCTATCTATCTATATATATATAAAAATTGAGCCCTAAAATGTTTGTCGTCGATTCAGGCCTTAACGCATTTACCGTTTTTAACCAAACTTTCACACATCTTTGGTATTGGTCCATATACGGTTTCTGTGAAGTCAAAATTGGACAAAGGGGCGTTTCACCGCCCATACAAAAAAAACATTCAAAATCTTATATCTCGAAAACCGCCGAATCGATTGAGTTTAAACTTAGGTATTGGCCAGGAGTATTGCTATGAAGATTGGTAAAAATTGGACAAAGAGGCGTGGCATCGCCCATACAAAAAACATCTTCTATGGGATGAAACTCTATGACGTTATAACTCGATAATCGCTGGGCCTATTTTCATGATTCTTTTTTTATTTTGTTCGTATTGCTGTATTTCAGGTTACGCAGAAAGAAAATTCCAGAAAATCGAATTATTCTCATTTTTCGCATTTTACGAAATAACATTATTATCTATGATCTATATAAGCAATATAATTTCTGTGCACGGGCAAAGCCGGGCGGGTACAGCTAGTTTTAAATAAAAAAAAATATGCAAAAAACCTTAATAAAGATAAACACATTGTCTTTATAATTATTTCCTTTTTGGCACCATTTCTTTAAATAATAACGACAATTTAATCTGTTTCTTAACTGCTCTTCTAGGTAACGGTGCATTATTTTGTCTATTGAAGAGAGAATTGATTTACTTAATTTTTGGGTAAACATTAGATTAGCGTAATGTGAGCAGTTCCGTCGCTACATCAAATTGAACAGTTTGGGAATGATTGTCTTTATACTTATTTCGGTCACTGTATATGTGTTTTTTCCGGAGCCTGAATATGAGATCACAAGTAGGTACAGCAGTCCAGCGAACTAACCTGCTCCTGGAAATTTGGCTTCGATAGGGTTCATCAGTTGACTCGCTCTATATACTATGGTCACGATTGATTATCAAATGCAATTTGTTGTCTAAAGTAGTTATCAAAGTAGATACCAGGAAAAATGGGTTCCCATGAGGATTTCAAAGGATTTCGTTTTGAATAGAGTGATTAAATTTTATCTCGCTTTCCCCTTTGCTTATTCAATTTATTTATATAAATCACTTTAGCGCCACATTCACAGCACCTATACATGGACGCATATAGCATAGCATAGCATAGTAAGCGTAAGCACCATATTGAAAAAAAAAGCAAAGCGAAATAAATCTCTTTTGACTTTGCAAGTAAGGAAAATATCCATCTATCCCATGCAGAAATTTCAATAGATATAAACAAACGAATCATGTCTAATAATTGGTTTATTTCGAAACCTAAACTGGATGATAAATACCCTCCATTATTTATGAAGTGCCTGATTGGCTGTGGTAGACAGAAAAACCAACAGTTTGAATTTAAATAGTCGCGGTAAACTGTCTAATGATGCTGGGCTACAGCGGAGAATAATACCTGTTAATTAGAGATTCAAATTAAAACTGACATCAAATGCATTTAGGTTTCCAATCTATTTTCATAAAAACCCTTTTTTCCTAATGAGATTTTGTAGATTCTAATTATATAGGTTGGCATGATTTGAACGAAACTTCAATTCGATACACTAATGTGTACTTATATATTCAAATCCAATTCCATATCGAGTAGGGACACAAACGAAATAGAAATAACCAATTTAGTGAGGTTAATTTGGCATTTAAATGTGGCTCGACTGTGTGCGGTTCATATATGTGTGCTGCATACCTAGTAGTATGTAGGCTGAGTGCATTTGACTCTATAATAGGCGAAAACTTGCAACAGGGAATTGATTTCGACAATTTTGTGAAATACTTAATACATATCTGTGATGGGATGGTTATTGGGTTAATTTAACATAATATCGGGTAATTATTTTCTGCAGCGGGCCTAATCAGAACTGTTCGAGTTATAAGTTTGTGCGAAATTGACAACTAATAAATCAATTAAAAGTTGGAATCTAAAATAATTTTACTCTTCAAATTAATGAAACATTTTCACCGTTTTATCATTCTGTATAAGGGATGGAAAATTGGGTGCAACTTTCTTCAAACTGCCATTATAAACAAAAAATATCTAGATCATTATAAAAAGGCTAAACGCAAAATGTAATTTTGATAGAAAATAAAAATGTTTAATTAGAAAGCTTACTTTTTTTATTGATTCATAGAGTATACAGATTGGGGTTATGTATGGAATAGCACGTCGGATAAATGCCCGCCACGGCTTTGCTGGCAAGTACGTAGCTAAACGCTTTTATTTAAATTTTCTATGACGGTTTCGCATAAATGTGGCTGAATTTTACTAATAAACCTTTAAATTTCCTCTTTCAAGGCGTTGGTGGTCGTGGGCTTATTTGCATAGACCTTTAACTTCAAAAAAACCCAAAGAAAAAAGGGCTCCCGGAAATTACGCCAGATTTTTTTTTTTTTTTTTTTGAAAAAATGACTGAAGGTATTTTTTCCAAAATTTTTTCTGGAGAACATACGAAACCGTATGCCCCCCCCTTGACAGTAAACCCAAGGGGGGGGGGGTTGCAGGGGGGCCCATACGGTTTCGTTTTTCGTTTGAGGCCTTATTTCACGATTTTTGGTGTTTTTTCCAAAACAATTTTTTGGGCGTTTTCTCAATTTTCTTAAATGGAAAAAATGCCCGAAAGAGTTTTGGAAAAAATGACAAAATTAGCGGCATTTGTGTCAAAATATTTGGGCGATTATTCCTAGGAAAAAATGCCACAAATTTGTATGGAGGTTTTTGGGCTCTTTTTCCACTTTAATTTTTTGGCGTAATTTCTTTTGGCGCAAAAACGGCTGATTACACGATTAGGAAATGACTCATGCAGTAATTGAATTGTTTCTCTGGCTGTATAGTATGTGGCACCGTCTTGTTGAAACCACATGTTGGTCACATCCATATCTTGTAATTAAGGCACTAAAAACTGGGTTATCATTCTCACCAATTACTCGTGAGTTTTTTGAACTCCAAATGCGACAATTTTGACGATGAACGAAGCCATCAAGATGAAAATGAACTTCATCACTGAAGATGTTTTTTTTTTTTTTCGAAAAATCAGCATCCTTGTTGTTGTTTCAAAATCCATTCAACGCGTTTCATGTTCAGTAGTCTTCAGTTCTTGAGTCAATTGAACTTTGAAAGATTGAGAGAGCTTCTCGAAATGCTCAATTCTTGACTACGGCGCCGAATTTGGGTTCCTGGGCTGACAGCAATACTCTCGCGAACTGCTTTGACGTTTTGAACGTTGAACGACTTGTGTCAGGACGCGCAGAGTGTTTAACACGTTCGCGGACAGTTGAAATCGCAAACGGTGGTGGAAAATGCACCAACCATAACTTTTGTTCCGATTGGAATAAATTAACGAAAAAACAACCAATACGATCCTGGCCATGATTTACATGCATTTCTTAATAAAAAAACAGGAGCGGCAAATGCCGCTCTGTCCCAGCAGATCAAATTTTACATATATATTTTACATGCTGGGACAGAGCGGGAAATGCCGCTCTCAAAAAAAAATGTTTTTGCACAAAAATACATTTTGAAACAGATATTTCATTTAAAAAAATCATTATAACAACAACATCATGGGTAACAACTCGAAGCGAGCCATATTATTTGCGTAAATCCTTTTTTTCTCTCCCGTTTCTCCATCACGAGAAAAGTGTAATAAGCATCTACAATACAAAAAAAAACATTTCTAGCGGTCAGCTAGGACCATCGCCTAGTGATGTGCTGGGACATTTCACAAAATATTTTGTTTTCTGCTGGGACAGTAGGTTGTATTGTGTATATAATTCAATGAAAAACTTGACGGCAGTTGCCGCTTTGCGTTATAGAGTACAACAAAGTTGGACGGGATATGCCGCTTTGTCCCACTAAAAACCTCAAATTTGAGCGGCATATGCCGTCTTGTCCGCGAACGTGTTAAGATCAGTGTTTGATCCAGTCTCCCTGAATTTTTCAATTATTCTCTTCCCTGTTGATGGTTTTAAATCACTATGACGGCCATATTTTGTTCGAAAATTTATTTTTTAAAATACTGCTCAACAATGAAAATGCGTTGTTCAATATGGGAGACCCTTTATATACCCATATTTCTAAAAAAAAAAAATTGGTAGGTCTATGTACCTACATTTAAATTAGTCGCGCGTGGTAAACTGTATGTAGTTCCTACGTATACACAGAACACACGGAATCAGCACTGTTCTTCACTTAAAGTGATTTTTTTTATTTTTCAAACTTTAATAAAAATACAAATATCGTAGAGAGGTAGAAGATACTGTCAATAGATGATATGAATAATTAACTTGTTGACTTAATGTTACTATTGAAAACAACAACAACGTCGGAGTTCGTATTAGACGTGGTAGACGCTATATCGAAAGAAAAAGTTAAACTCCTCTGATTTCTCCCTAACGTTTTGGAGATTTAACGACCAAACGCTTAGAATGTTATTATATATTTGTTTCCAACAACCAAGACTACGTTGACAGTTAAACATTTATTGCGGTCAATCTCTTCATGATGCCTTTTCGCCCAAATCCACTTTGGAAAGTTTAATAATGTTTTCTTTTTCTTTGCATGCGTGAGCACGTCTTCGGTTCACAAACTTTCCATAGTCACAATCCTTTGGATGAGTTTGTTTACTTTCTGGCCAGAAGTAAGATAAAATAAAAATCTATCCACTGGGTATTGTGAGAGTATGATGGTAAAATCCAACATGGGATAGATAAGTTTTTATCCTTCTTAAATGTATTGTATGGTATGTAATATACAACGTAGTATATATAATTTATTTACTATGTATCCTTATAGGACTACAACAAATTAGAACGAAATTTATTACACATTTAATAGTAGGTACATATATGAATAAAATGAAGAGCAAAATGTTAAAAATATTTAGTGAAGGTCACAAAAATATCATATGCCAATCATAGAATGAACAATGCTGGGAGTTTCGGACAAGCTACTCTTGAAACGGTGCCATGACTCATGACATGACCCGTGATATAACCCCTTATTTTGCGGTATGACTTTCTGTCCCTTTCAAATGAATTTTGTTCCCTTACCTTCAGCGTGTGTGCTGTTAGACCCGGACTGTCGTCAGGGTTGTCATTCAATACATTCTAGAACGTTATTTACTCGACACAGTCTCTACATAACACACCTTCTCTGTAATCTCTCCGATCTTAAAAAGTTATTTCACCAAGTTTCAATTTACAAAATGTATGTAGGTACACAAGACTTTCGTAAGACCCATTTGACATAAAACCCTAGGTATAGAACCGACCGCATTTATGCGCCCAAAAGACACCACAAATAAACGCAATTTGTTTTGAAATGCCTAACCGTGTATGTAATTTCATAAAACGTCATAATTGTGTCACATAGAAAGGTGGTTGTAAAATACATTTCTCCGGTCGTCATGCACACGTAAAATCACAGAATCACGACCACGTTCATGCTGTTCATGGTGCACGTACCTACGCATGTTTATAGCACAATTATTCCCTGCAAATTGCCATCCGAGGTGTTTTTGTTTTCAGTTATTTTTTGTGTATGTAAATGAGTCTTAAATCGTCATAATAGGTAGTAAACCATTGGGAGCGCAGCCAGTGTATTCTATAGATGCGCTTGCGATGATAAGGACATCTAATCAGTTTTCATGTTTGGAAAAAGCTATCAAAAGACTATCAATTATTCGGTGTATGCACAAACACATGGCTTACAACCAAAACAACGGCCTACAATGTAAGCTACCTATTCACATTTTGGCTTATTGTCATAAGTGACGTGTACATGATATTAGAATTAATTATTCAATTAGCAAACGAATTGACAACACCGCAGTTGTTGTGAAATTGGTAATTGTTGCGGTCAAATCTACGGTGTGACATGATTAGGATAACACACGGTATCCCGTGTTTGATGATGGATTATAATTTAATGTCGTAATGTCAAATTTCTCATTGGAATGCGTTGGCTCGGTTCGGGTCTATATCTGACAATCTGACATATCTATACTGCTAATACTGTAAATGGTTGCACAAATTAGTATCTCATTACCATGATATGTTTTGTGGACAATTAGTTTTGTTGGAGCTGTTTTCATTTAGAGGGAAAAATAATTTCGAATAGTTTTCTCGTTCACTTTGTTCTTTGTCTGGTATTATCTTTGATCGAGCGTGGTCTACTTGGCGTATGGCCATAATAAAATTTCATATGCAAAACAACAGTCTGGATATTTTCCAATTATCATTGTGCTATGCGGTGGGTCTATGTATACTCGTACATGAGATATACCTACTTATCTTGTCAACTTGAACCCCATCTACATTATACAGAGAATTAGAATAATAAACGTAGCTACCTATATGTATGTATATTGTATATAACAGTTTTTAGTTCAGAAATTCATTTCTTTCGTTTGCTATACATACTACACTTATAGAAATAAATGTAGCCTTTTGTTTTTTCGGTATACCTACCAAATAGTAGAAATGTATTCCTTGATATTTGAGAAGCCATATTTGGAATTAAAGTTAGCTTTGGCAATGCGTTCAAGGAATCTTTCGAAGGTGGTCAAAAAGGAGGTAAAACGACAAAGTTTTCCAAGTTTTCGACGCCTGTTTGCCCAGATTGGAAGCTTAAGAAACAAAATCTAACGATCCACGGCTTCAAACGTACAGCAGTCTTGTCCATAGGAATCACTGAACGCTACACAACACTGTTGACGATTTACGATTTTTCCATGAAAATTTCGCAAGGACAATATTAAGTTCTAAGGGTCAGGGGTACGAAAGCCAATTTTAACTACTACTTACTTATCGGGCTCCCGACTCGGAAGCGGAGGTTCGGTCTTCCTTGTCTTCTCGAACCTGGGGCTTGGATTCGAAGATCCTCTTAGCTGGAGCATTATTGTACTCGACGTGTTTTGGCTTTTTGGACTACATCCACATCTGGTACAGCTCATAGAGTTCGCGGTTGCATCTTCTCTTTCATTCGCCCTCCTCACAGGACCAAAAATCCGCCGAAGTATTTTTCTTTCGAAGCCCATTTCCCTTTTTGCTTATCGTACAGCACTCGCCGCTATAAAGCAGAACTGGCAGGATAAGGGTTTTGTAGAGCATATATTTCGTCCTTCGAGTTAGGAGTTTTGAACGCAGTTGTTTTGCCAAACCGAAGTATTAACGGTTTCCTAGGGTAAATCTTCGCCGGATCTCCACTAGGGTGTCACTCGTGGAGTTCATGTTTACTCCAAAGTAAGTGAAATCCTTAACTACCTCGAAATTGTTGCTATCATCAGCCAGCAGTTTTACACAGCTTTAAAAATAGTCTCTTATCAAGAATAAAAGAACCTGTAACATTCTATTAATTTCACCACAACTATTACATGGATTCTAATCTTCAGCGGGCTGTAAATCTACTGCTCGTCTCTGTCATATCGACGTTCGCTTTAAACAGTTCCCATATCAAAGAGCTGAAATTTATTCGACAAATTTACACAAAGAATTATTTAAACATTACGTACTTACACATACGTTAAGCCTTAATCAGATTTTTATTAATTTTTTGGCAATTTAATACAACAACGGCATTTTTTGCATTTTATTTGTTGGTTAATGTCATCACGTAGAGGCCACAATTTGTATCCGAAAGTGAATTTTTAAAATCTGCCTTCTACATATGAATGGAGAAAAAAAAAAACGGAAGCGTGATTTTTTCACAGCAGGACGAAAAATATCCCCGACGAGGAGCGTGTACAGAGTACAACAGTAGTGCACGGCTACGAAATCTCCGAATTAATTTTAAAGAGGCACATTGCACAGGCACACATGCGAGTGAGCTAAATTAAACGACACGAGGTTGAGGATGTGACGTCATTTTGCTAAGATATTAAACTTTTTGTTTCATTGTTCAGAGGAAGTACGTATACGAGGAGCCCCGACTCGAGAGACAGGGCTTACAGCAAGAAACCAAAAAAAGAAATACTGTGGAAAGACATATTTTTATCCTTTTAATATCCACCGTATACCTGCCATATGGTGTTCCTGATAAACAGAAACTTATTCATATGCATGAATTTATGTAGCAGTACCTACAGGATACTTTTTTGTTTAACTGGAGATGAAAAAAGGGAGCCGAGCAGGGTTCGGCCCTGGTCTGTTCTCAATTTTTGAAAGACACCATACACAGTTGTATGCCTTTGGTATACAAGTACCTATTTTGTATCTGTAGGTATGTCATTCGAGGAACGTCTGGTAATGTATAACATAATGTACTCGTATGTACTGTCAATTATAGAGTACCTACAGATAATACCTACAAGAAGCGTTCTTTTTACTTGGTTCTAAAGTAAATCTGCTACCCATGCTTTAGAGCTTAATTGATTTTAATGTGGGAGCCACAAGGCTATATGTGGTTTCGTAAGGATACGTGAAACAAGTGCGGGAATGTGATATAAAAACGAAATTACACGAAGACAGGTATTTTATTAGGGGGTGGGATAATTTCCACAACATTTCCGTCGAGGTGGACTTACTTTGAGCGTTTAGCCCGAAATTGTGTCAAGAGCAAACATTTCGTTTAAAAACACAGGTGTACCTATGTAAAGAGAGTAGAAACCTTGAACAAGTACATTGGGGCTGGGGGACAACTGAAATTACATTTTTTCGAGTTCAGAAAAAAAACTTTAAGTACATAATTGGGTTAGAAATTGTCACATTAATTTCCGAGGCAGTTACTACATACTATCAAAGTATGTAGTAGATTAGTGTTTTGTACAAAAGTCGTCTCCTTCCTGGAAAAGAGATCATAATTAAACAATTTGAGGTCAATTAACACAACCCATTGCACACCATCCCTGATATTCCAATTTTAATTTTAATTTGTAATCTCATCACTTACTTGTGTTTGAAACGCAAGACAACAGACAAATGTCACCCTTGGGTTATTGTCGTAAATTAAACTGTCAAAAGCACACAACGTGTGCGTTGTTGTATACGAAATAATTTACTTCAATATGAATACCTTTAGTTAATGATATGAAAATGAAGTAAAAGTTGGCATGACACATATTTATTTTAAGTTACTCTCGGGAGCATCATATTTTAAAATAATACGAAAGTCTACATAATTTGCATACTCTCGTACACCTGCTCGACAGCATCCTTTTCCAAACTAAACTGCTTGGTAGGGTATCGTTCACTTAAAACTTCACCAATTAAATATTTAATGGCCATTGTACGAAAATAAATTTCCACAAGTGATTTCAACTTGTGCTGCGTGCATAGCAACAATGAATTTTCATTCTTCGCTTTCACAGTGAAGTTGATAGCAGGTAATGCAATTAGGTTACACGAAAATAAATCGCAGGATAAATACTACTTTCACCGAGGGGCTGTCATCTTATCAGGGTTAGAATTATATTTGTTTCCCGATAAAGCGGGCACAAAGGAATCAAAACATTCATTTCATTAACAAGAGTAAGCAGTAAGTACATTCAATGATAAAAGTTTGCAATTGATTGCTACTTCAGTATTAGCTGCCCAGATTTGGAATGATATTCTAATTTTCTTATTTTCTATAATTTAGGACGTACCTACGCTTTTTTATTAATTTTCAATTTGTAGGTACATAGCGTGCTGCTATCTTTGGATGAGATTTACTTTATTGGTCTGTAGGACATAGAATCTGCTTTCCGATGTGGATGTCTAGTTTATTACAGACGCAACAAGTCAGAAACGCTATCAGCGCAAGCTAGCTCTATCACAGAGGATCCAAAAATAAAAGGGAATCCATCAAATGACAGCGAGTATGGAGCGAGGCAGATCAATTTCATGGGACTGGAAAACAATAACAACCCCGGTTCTAGTATGTTGCTCAGGGGCGAACTCAGGAAGGGGTTCAAACCCCTCCCAAAATATCTAGTACTGAAAAATAAGGAGAGTCCATTTTATAAAAAAACAATACTGAGGTTTCATTTACCAGTAACCAATCATACTTTCTTCTAACCAAATCTTGGAGATGAATTGTTGTATGCTCACCACAAAGTCGTCTCCCGATGCCTAAAATCTTGTTCAGTAGCCTTGTTGGGCTTGAGTTTAAATAACGCTATCGTTACTGTAGTTTGGTCGTGTGAACGCAAGTGTTCGCTTTCATCGTCCAGATTGAATAGTTTGTTCTGCCTTACTCTCCATTAAACCAAGGCTACTACCACTGGTCTTTGGCACTTGATGAAGGCGGTGTACAGATTACAGCCGTTCAACATTAAATCTCTTTACAGTACTATATTGATTCATTGTTATGGAGTCAGATTATTGATCATTGTTACGCATTCTTACCTGGGTTATACTAAAACAAGGTAATGGTCCGAGTCTATGTTGCCAGTTCGGAAAGTTCCGTCATTTAGAATGCTGTATATTGGTTTGTTTTTTCTTATTTCTTATAAGCAATAATGCTTTTCAATGCCCGCCACTATGGGCTAATTCCCTCACCTTTAAAGTGATAGATTTTAGAACACTGTAGAACACAATTTGTCTGCCAGTTTTTGATCAGGCTACAGCCATGTTTCTTTACGAATGTTAGGAAACTATGTGCTAGTTATAGTTACGTCCCGCGCAATGTTGCCAGATTTTTTTTTTTTCAAAAAACTGTAAATTCCCAAAAAAAAAACTGTATTTTCAACCAAAAAACTGTAACCTTCAAAAACCAAACGATTTTTTTAAAATTACGGTTTATTTTAGTTTTATTAAACAAAAATAACAGAAAACAATTCATTTTAAATAAAATAACATGCTTAAATACAAAGCACTACGATTTAAAGCACATTTTAATTTATTCTTTCAAATCTGAACTTTAAAAAAAAACTGTAATTTGTACTAGGAGGTCATTTTAAAAACTGTAAGCTTGTCTAAAAAACTGTAATTTACAGTTAAAACTGTGAATATGGCAACGTTGGTCCCGCGGCAGTTTCAATTGGCCTAAGTCCGGTTCTAGATATGGTGTCATGTAGGCTTTCCAATTGTGCTATACCAAAGATATCCCCCTCGCATAATCTGGTATTCATTTGCTGTACGTCCCACTTCTGATGAGGGGTAGTCATTTCCGACATTGCATTATAGTGTTATTATTTTTTCCGTGTTCAACACTCGCGTTTATTTATCAAGTCGCGTCCAGATGGCGTGCGTGGGCGTCGCCTGGAAATGTTAATCGAGGTAGTCACGACTGAGGGGACGTATTGAAGCAGGGTTTTGATATATGTGTCCAGATGGACAAGACCAGTAGCCGGTTTATATCCCGGTGAGGTAAAATAAGCACAATTGATGTGTAATTGGGCACCGCCAAGTTGATGCCAATCAGCGCCTGCCATCTCTAGTCATATCCAACCGTAGCCATAAGTCTCATGGTCATCTACTTATGAGCCCACCAACCACATCTCTCCGCCGAATTTTTTTCCTGCGCTCGCCCCTGAAGTTGTTCAATTAGCTTTTGCTAGATAACTGGTAGATGGACTAGAGTGGTTTTAATATTCCAGGGACAAAACAATTTTCATTCCCATGTCCAGCTAGAGGGTTCGATTTTGAATCCCAAACGATGCCCCGAAAGTCGACTTTGAAAAATAATTCTCCCATGGGCATGAAGGTTCGTTTGCACACCATTACACTTTCGACAAAAATCTGATATTTGCGTTGAAAGAGGGAGGACGAAAAAACGCCCGTTCTCATCGACTTTATTACCAATGTGGAATCGTTGATGTTATCTTGCAGGTTGCAGCACTAGGAAAGCAACTATTACAAGAAAAGAAAATATAATAGATACAAGTTACATGCGCGCCGTATATGATTTTAGTACTGACACTTAATTTTCGGGTGAGTCTAGCAGACCTAGAACTCCAGATATTTGTTTGGCAATTGCGAATAACAAGGTGACAGTCAATTATTATTATTTTTATGTGTCATCAGTTTAGATCAGACGAAAATATTTAACAGTGCTAAAATATGACAGAGAATGAAGTCACCTCATATACCGAATCGATAATCCCATTTATAAGAGTGTCTAGTAGTTCGATTTGGGTATTCAACTCCTTTGGAAGAAGAGCTGCTCGCTAGCTTTTCAAGCAAGAGAGACGGGGGAACATTGACTACTCAGGACGAAAATGTATAAACAAATTATTATTCAAGATGCAGTTCCTTTAAGCAGCCCCTAATCACACCATTTACAATAAAGAGGTAAGACTTATTTTTAAGAGGTAATCTCTGGAAATACTAAACACATTTCAAAAATTCTTTCAATAATAGAGGGGTATACGGGATAGAATATACCTACTGCGATGGGCTATTTTAAGTTTCATTTTCCGTTTTGTTAATTTTTAGCACTATATGAATGAAACAGTGAAGAATAGAACTTTTTTTTAATAAGTAATTTCTGGTAACATCTCTTTCCAAAAAAATTCAGGAAAAAAGGGCTCTGCGAATAGGTGGCTTAATATGTTACTTCTCTATAGTCACCTATAAGTACGTGACTTGCTCCTAACGAACGCAAGCTCAAATTAAACAAATAATATAACTATTATTTTTTTAGTTTAATTTTTTTTATCAGTAAACCGGGCGGACTTGGTATTTCCAGTAAATTCAATTTTTTCATAGCCATACTTTGGAATACATTCCAGTCAATTTGACTTTTATAAGCCAAAAATTTATTCCTTCTATTTAATTCACAAAAATGATAGTAATAATCTCGACCTTTCTCGAGTGGTGATTCTGTGCGGGAGCGTATATGCTACGGCTACTACCCCAATTCGAATTGCAAATACATGAGAATAAATCCATATGACCAGGAACAAAGTAACGTATTCCTTCGGCTTATTTTTCCATTCCCATAAGTATCAACAAACGCTGTTACCAGTTTGCATTTATACATCTTGATCCCATCGTCAATTTGAGCATTCTATGTTGCCTGCCGAGAGCCGACTACATGGTTTGTGTCGTGTTCTCTTATACGGAGAGGTTTCAAATTCAGAATCCCTAACCCATCCTTATTCGTTTTCTTATTTGCAATTGAATTTAAATAAATTGTTGGGCTCGAAAAATTGACAGGATTTTATTTCATGCTATGTTTTGGATTTGCTTACTCCACCCCTGCATTAAGCTCTGCTCGCTGTGTATGCCATGAAGAATCTAGGCCATTAGGAAAGGTTTCTCTATACTCTTCAATGAATACTACTGGATTTTTGTGGAATAAAGTATGTTTTGTTTTTAAAGAAAAATACAGATTGATTGCGTTTCCGAAGCTAAAGTGCCTTCATATCCCTTCGGCTTTTGACATTTCAGTTTCAGTTTATGTAGGCAAAAAATATTTTTGTTTTCTGTTTTCTGTTGGAGGCGTAATGGCTTTTTTATTTAGGTAGGCTTTATTGCTACATAAATTAGAATAATGTTGAGCATTAGAAAAGGTGTGAGTTTTACGACATGGATGCATTTGGAATGATAACTTGAATGAGCTGCTTGAGAGGACTTTTGTGTTATGAGGGCATCAAACGCAAAAAGCTTTGTTTATATTTTTTTTGGGCGATATGAATAATGGACGAGACAAGCATATGAATTCTTCTCAATCAAATGGGGTTGTTTATTGCTCTTGTGAAACTTTTGAAGTGTCGAAATGATTTTTGGTAGGTTTTTTGTTTTTTTTTTTGCAACAGAAGGTGTTCCCGATGATGGCATATACTACGTATATGTATTAACAATTCGCGTCGATGAGGAAAGGAATGTGTATTACGGATTCTAGGGTTCTTTCACCGAGGAGCTGTCATAGCCTTCCTATTTCTAAAAAAATGTGTGATCGTAATAATGATCCACTTTCTACTCAGCCCTTAGAATTTTCAATTTTTCTAGCCAGAATTATACGAGTAGGTAGTAGGTACATATATGTATCTTCCCAAGTAAAGAATGCGTTTTATAGACTACTATCGGACCCGGCGAACTTTGTCTCGCCTCACTTTAACGCCTCCAGAGTGATAATACAACACAGATAGTTCAAATTTCAATGTGATTTATTTCAATGGAATCAAAATCAGTAGAGAGCGATGTGATAAACAATGTTTTTCGATTTGTTTTCCGGCGCAAAAACAAACAACGAAGACGGTTTGCCAACACGCGAATAGCAACGTACAGCTGACCGTTCGAAAAACAAGGAAATTCGAGATTAATTCCTCAGACTTCCAACGATTGGCCTTTATTTATTGATTGTCATCGCAAAAGTCAATCGAATGGGGAACTGAATCCGCTTGAACTGGAATGGAAGATCAGTTGGAATAACCGGAATTCGTGGGATAAAAGACCTCTCCTTTGAATTTGCCCTTGATGACCGTCGCTTGAATCACATTGTTCATTAGTTTCATGATGGACAACCGCGTACCGTTGCACAATTTCTGATGATTCAGACTCCGCAGCATGATTTGATCGATCCCACCTTCAGTTGTATATTATGCGGTGGAGTTCCTGGCACATCAAGCGAGTTAAAAAATTCCGTCGGATAGTTGATCCTCGTCGTTCACGCTGTCCACGGATTTGTGCGAATGCAGTTCTCCAGCGATTTGACTTTGGAGAATGAAATTCCAGATATGGACGTCCTTATTCTTCGCTGCTAGTATTGCCCGTTCACTATTCAAATAGAGATTTTTATAATTTCGTGCAATGCCGGGGAAAACTTTGGTGATGAGTTCCTTCTTCGACGATATGTGAACTCGTAAAAATTGGCCGGGAACGATATCAATCCAGTCCAAACATCAACGGGAATTTGACCATTGCCAAGCGCCAGCAGGTTAACTTCTGAACCCAAAATCCACGTAAAACGTCTTTTACCACAATGAATTTCGCAATTATCCGAAATTTTCCAAGCTTCACAACGAATTTTCCACCTTTACATCATCCAAAATCATCAAATCATGCGATAAAATGCAAAATTTCGTCGAAAAAAATTCAAATGTTTCGCGTTTTCCGAAATCTTCCGAGTTTTCCACTAAGAATTTTCTATTTTTCCATTCGAAAACCCATTCCGGAACAATTGCACACAAAATTCCATACAAAAAACAATTTTCGATTTTTCCAATTTCCCGACTTTTCCGGATGGTTTTCCCAAAATTTTCTTTCGTAAAAGCCTTCTCCTGGCAATTACGAACAACTGAAAAAAAAAGTTGAGCCAAATCGGCCCAGTCGTTCTCAAATTTCGATTTTTCCGTTTTCCCGACTTTTCCGGAGGGTTTTCCCAAAAGTTTCTTTCAGAAAAACTTTCTCCTGGCAATTACGACCACCTGAAAAGAAATTTGAGCCAAATCGGTCCAGCCGTTCTCAATTGTTGAATTACTATACATTTGGCACCATTTTTATATATACATAGATTACATTTTTTTAAAACATTTTCTTTCGTTTTGACTTCTGCCATGAACGCATTCTTTTTAAATAAAAATAAAACTAAAATTAATTATTTTATATGAATTTGCTAGTCCTATATCTATGTATTTCCACTTGGACAGTTTGTTTTGTCTATTAAAACTATTCAAGAATTTTTAAATTTCTCATTTTAAATATACAAGACGTCGAAATATATAATGTCCGACGATCAGTGATGGGTTGTAATGTAATTAATTACTTCGACGTTTAATTGCCATGTAATTTAATTAATTCGCAATTACTCAGTAATTGTAATTGGAATTTCAATTACAAGTAATTGTAATTAGTAATAGAATTACAAACTTTCAATAAGTAATTGCAATTACACGAATGTAATTAGGGATGTAATTATAATGAAGTAATTAATCTCGTAATTAAGCTATTCTTTGTCCATTTATTTAGTTTAGCTTTGTCTAAAGAGCTGACAGGTAGAGTGTCATTGTGAATGAGCGTTGGGATCGCTGACGAGGTCGAATTCTTAATATTTTTTACAAATGACCAAAAGTACTACCATTGGTCACATTAAAAATGTAATTAAAATCATCGGAACAAACTATCCGACGCAAATTTTGAAAGCTAACTCGAAATATAAATACGAGTAGCTAGTTAGAGCAACAAAATATCTAATGCTCTTTTTATAAACTAAATTAATGGACAAAGAATAGCTTAATTACGTGATTTATTACTTCATTCTAATTACATCCCTAATTACATTCGTGTAATTGCAATTACTTATTGAAAGTTTGTAATTCAATTACTATTACTGAGTAATTGCGAAGTAATAAAATTACATGGCAATTACTTCTGCAAGTAATTGTAATTTAATTAAAATTTCAATTACCCATCACTGCCGACGATGCTGTTAGCATGGAAGTAGCACCATATGGTTTATGTTTCAGTATGTAAGGAGCTTCAGTTATGAGAAAATTCATATGAAATTTGGTAGTGGACGACCGACGGTGGTAAGATTTGAATATTTAGACTAATTGGATTTACTGTTGTAGTGTCTTGAAATACTGTATAAATTGTCAGAAGTGTGCCAACATTGTATAAAATGTCAGATTTAATAAAACAAAACTCACTATATCCCTTTGTTGACCAAGCTATTGAAGACTTTTAAAAAAAGTTTTTTTTTTTCGATAATTTTTAATTTTAGGGTGTTTTAAGAAGGAAACTCACTTTTGGGTTTTTAAAGGACCTCCAAGGACTAATAGTTAAAGTGGTACTCAAAAGTACCGTTGGGCTATGGGATGCAAAAAAATGATTAAAAAAACAATTTTATGTATTTTATTATTATTTATGCATTTTATCAAAAAACGATCAGCATTATTTTAATGTGTACATTACTTTTTGTTACTGAAAATGTATTCCATGGTACAAGGAAAAGCTGTTTTTTTTTTGTCATTGCAGCAAAGGTATACATTGAATGGCTGCATTTCGAAAATAGCTTAGCTCACAACTTCCCCGTGCTTCAACAAACTTTGGCCAATGAGCACCCAGATTTCTTTTTAGACCACGTCTGTCAACAGGTAAATCATTCTGTGACATAAGTCCAAGGGTTACACATCTTTATCCAGAAGGGATACTTTTTCATTCATTTGGCAGTAAACGATCTGTTTGACTACAACAGGTATCAAACAAACCTTCAACTGGACCCTCAGGCAATACAACTTCAGGAATTTCTGATGCACAATCGTTAGCTTTCCATTGTCGATTTGGTGTTTTTTCTTAAGTTCAATATGCAAATCAACGAAACACTTGAAAAAATTGACGAAAATCGCAATGGTTACATAGATCTAGAAACACCAAAATCAACTAAAATTATTCTCTTCAAAGTCTAGTAAGCCGTCAAAAAAAACCGTTATAAACGTGGCTAAAACTAAAAAAAATTCATGAACAACAAAATACATTGAAATTGAATGGAAGTTAAAAGTATCGTTGGGCGTCAATACCATATTTTTGCCATAATTATAGAGTTTTATTTGAAGTAAAATATTGTGGTACTTACAACAAGTACCGTCGGTCGGTTATACGAGACTACAGAATCAGATAGATGTAAATATTTGTTCAGGATACTACATTTGGCGACGAGGACCATAACCCGCAATTGATACCAAGTATGAGTAAGTTAAACGTAATGCGACTTAATGAGGAACGCAAATTAGTTGAATTTCTCGATATCTGATTCAATGAATTTGAATAGATAACTCAAAAGATGGAGCACTAAAAAAAATAATAATACTCTAAGTTTCAATAAATATGGAACAGGGGAAGGTCGTTGTACTCGTAAGCTCAAAAGAGAGTATTATAGGCAAATATTCGCTGTTTCAATAAATTTGGAATAGAAAAAAGATTTTGTCGTCTCAAAAGATGGAGCATTGAAAAGTCTGGTTGAAGCATTAATAAATCAGATATCAGGCATTTTTGACAAATTTTGCATTAAAAGAATACGTTTCTACGTGGTGTTAATAAGGTTAACAATATACACATATAAATACAGCATAAGACTATGTAACTCCAAAAATGTATAGGTATCCACACTTTGATAGCTTAAGGGAGAAACAATTGCCCAAGACCTACTGAATACAAAGGTAAAACTCCTGCGAAGCTTGTGATCTGGCTTATAAGTTAGAATAGCTTTTATTATGGGAAGTATAGGCCTATTTGGTGCCTATACGGACCTGTAGCGTCAACTATTTATTTACTTATTATTTATTAGTTCTGGCTCGTCTATAAAATCACTTATTACTTTATCCCTGTGAGAAAATGACTTGTAATTTTCCGTCAATTGATATAGAACTTATTACTCATCTTGTGCTAATTAAGCGATAAGCACAATGGCAAAAAATATTGAATACAGCAGAAAGCTGGACTAAACCGCTGAAAGATTTTTATAAATACTGTTTTCCTAACTTCCAAATTAATATATCTGACCTAAACTCAATTCGAAGACTACGGATACAAATGAACCAAACCAATTAAAGTGAGTTTAATTGCATAAATATACATAGTTAGCAATGACACATTTTCATAAGGACTATGTAGAAGGGTATTTTAAGGTTACTATAATATAAAAGATATATCTATAAATATAATACGAATTTTCATAACTAACCTCTTAAAAAATATAAAACTTACTGACAGGAACTTATTCATCTAAACACTTCACTTTTGAGTAATTAGTTTCGAGTTTCAATCCATCCTTGTGTGATTAATTAGTCTCAATCATTTGGCACAAGGAAATAACCGTAGGCACACGAACTAATATATCATACCGTTAAACCCTATACCTGCATTAATTTGGTTTTAGCAAAAGGTGAAATTAATGCTGCTGACTTTGAGCAGTCAGTGTAACACTAATCCCGAAATAGGCCAAAGGCGTTTTCAATTCCCTTCACATCCTAATAAATATTCAAATGTTACACATAACCTGGTCTGAATATGTTGGCGGTAGTCATAGCCATTACATAGGTAGTATAGGGGCCTTTGAAACGGGAGCATAACAAGCGCTCGTAAAGAGGATTGAAAAGAATACTGTATCCTAATTTAGGCCAAAATGTCACATTGAATTATGCTTAACAGGGGAGTTAATTAATTCGACCCACGATAAATATCACTTTGAAGGCCTAAATAGCTAATGGGTAAAATATAGGAAGATTGATTCTTTTTACGATTTGAAGGTGGAGGTCAGTCATCATGAAAATATCGTTTGATGGATGTGCCAAGTAATTGCACAGGATAATGATAGAACATTGTAATATACATAAGATTTACAAGCTGCCTTTAATTGGCAAATAAACAAATGAATAATTATGTAATAGAATTAAGCAGACGGGCCTTGGAACCGATTAGCTTAAAATGAATGGCGTTCAGGTTTTATTTTTCTACGAGGAAGAGGACAAGAGAGGGGGATAAATATTGTATATGGAATTATAGTTTTAATTTTTTAGGTGAAAGGATGTTTTTTTTAAGGCAGCACTTTGTCAACTTGTGGACGCAGTAGCGCAGTGGTTAGTGTGCTGGACTATTGTGCGAGGAAGGCCAGGTTCGATCCCCAGAAAAACACAAATTACATCTTAATGTTTTTTCTACTGCGCCACCTCTCGCGAACGTCTGTCAAACATTCGATAGTATGACTGTCCTGAAAAAGCTTCTCAATTCAGCCGTTCGGACTCGGCATAAAATTGTAGGTCCCTTCCATTCGTCCCAAAAATATAAACTCAACGAAACACAAACGAATGGTTGCGAGAAGCTATAGGCCTAGGTTGTCTACCGCCTGTTGCGCCACCTATTAATTTTTTTATTTTACTTTGTCAACTTTTCTCATTTGCATTATCTAAGTATAGGACACTTTTGCCGAAGTGTCAAAAGTTGCCAACATTTTACATTAATCGTAATACATATTTTCTGAAGTCCACTCGCCCTGTAACACCATCAAGGTTAAATGCGCAGGTGTTGAAATTGAAAGCCAGATAAAATAGGTGAGAAGGGAAAATTTTCAAGCTCGCAGCTAACATATCAAAAGCATGTTTCTTAATGGTCAAAAACTAAGCCTTTTTTAGTTTCACTCTAAACCGAAGGAGCTTAAAACACCCACTTATATCCTGCATTCAAAATTTCGCAATAATGAACATCAGGAAAATTAAAGTAGGGACTAAAATACGTTTAAAGCAAAATACTCTTACAGTTGCCGTAAAGTGAACGCATTTAATATTTAAAGAGAGAATTACAATGTGATACAAGTCCTAGATCACTATTTGCAGTTCTACTTCGTTTTCGCATTATAAGTGTTCTCTACTCAACAGCAAGGTATGAAGTGCAATTACGCACATAAAGTACAAACATATACATTTGCATCGAAATACACTTGAAACATCTGCTCTATCTTGCAACTGGAGCAACACCAACAACATTTTTGTGCAAATAAAAATACGGAACGAAGCAAGATCCTTGGAGTGCGTTGTTGTACCAGATTCAGAAGAATGTGTAGTGCACCGAGAAGTATTGGGAAAAAGAATATCGCGCTTCAGTCATTGCAGCTGAAGCATCATCCCCTACAAGAATCTACATTTAATTGTTAAAGTTATTCGCATTCAGACAACAACAAAAATGGTATGGTAGAAAAAGTTGAAAAGTGTAGATTTGTCCCCGTTTTGCGAAGTGCTCCAGTCAGAGAGTCGTTATTCGTACGGAAGTTTTAAATTTGATTCAACTATCTGCAGAATTGGGAAAATAGTTGCAACTACAGACTCAGAGTATCTATAGTTAAATAAGAGAAAGATAGGCAACTTCTTTATTGAGTTTTACAAATTCCGGATTTCTGGTGAGACACTTTTTTTTAATTATTTATTTAATTTAATTTATTTAATTATGTGGGCGCAGTAGCGCAGTGGTTAGTGTGCTGGACTACTGTGCGAGGGATCCCCGGAAAAACACAAATTACATCTTAAAGGTTTTTTCTACTGCGCCACCTCTCGCGAACGTCTGACAAACATCCGAGAGTATGACTGTCCTGAAAAAGCTTCTCAATTCAGCCGTTCGGACTCGGCATAAAATTGTAGGTCCCTTCCATTCGTTCCAAAAATAGAAACTCACACAAAACGAATGGTTGCGAGAAGCTAGGCCTTGGGTGTCTACCGCCTGTCGCGCCGCCTATTTATTTTTTTTTTTTTTATTTAATTATTTTGTATTCAAAATTTTCAAAACAAATATTAGCACAGAGCGAGATGTCACTGCTGCGTTAGCAAGTATTAGCACAGAAGCGGCAAAAATGGGTTTCGTGGTGAATGAGGGCAAAAAAAAAATACATGCTGTCAACAAGAAAGGACACACAACATTGACGAATCGAACAGTATACATATGACACGACACGATAGACATCAGTTATAACTTTGAGCTGGTTAGCGACTTTGTCTACGCTAACTTGCCTAATAGGGCTCTATGCCATACTCGGTCAAATGCCTTTGATATGTCAAAGGCTACGGTTCTGGATTCGCCGTGTTGTTCAATTGCTTGCGTCCATAAGTGCGTTACGCAGCTTAACAGGTCTCCAGTGGAACGATGGCTCCGAAATCCGTATTGCCTGTCGCTTATTTATTAATCGGTGGCCTTCTAGATATTTGATTATTTCGACATTTATTGCCTTTTCCATTACTTTTGAGAGCATTGAAAGTAATGCTATTGGACGATAGTTTTGTGGCAGACATTTCCTCCCTTTCTTTGGAATAAGTTGAATGCGACCGGTCTTCCAGCAAGAAGGAAACGTCTTCTGTGAGCATACGACATGCTAAACAGGTTATAAAGTACATGTGCAAGTTCTGGTGCACAGCTTTTGAGTACTATAGCCGGGATTCCGTCGGGTCCTGGTGCCTTATTGTAATCTAGTTCTTTAAGGATGTGTTGAATTATTCGAGGCCGAAATTTCACTTCTGCCATCGATGATTGCAGGCGGATGAAAATCTTCTTGGTCGTTTCGAAAGCAAAATTCTTCGTGTGATTTTCGGTATCGTTTGGGTTGACGGGCTTTGGAGGAGGAGATTTAACAGCGAACTCTACGAGCTGTAGGTACAGCGACATCGATCTGGTCAGAAAAGTACCTATCAGTCGACTAAGATGGCTAGTACATGCAGAGCGAATGGACATGGACACCAACACCCCGGTCCGCAGAGTCTTCAATTCCAACCCGGAGTGACAGCGCTGTAGAGGAAGACCTCGCCTTAGGTGCCGCGCACAAGTGGAAGGGGACCTCCACCAACTTATAGTCTTGGAGTGAGCAACTGGACGCGGTTAGGTCAACCCCGGATTGTAGCGCCATCTAAGTAAGTAAGTTTGATCCCATCATTTCAAACAACAGAAAGGCTGCTGAAATCGGGCTTAAGCTCACTAATTTTTAATGAAACACAAAGGAAATAAATAGTAGACTTTTTTGATTTAATTCGGTAAGTATAGGAATGTCATATTATTACATGACTCTTGATACTGAAAAGCCACTTTAAAAAGTCATCCTGATTGAAAATATCAAATAGTATTACGCAATGAAGTGGAAGGAAGTACCTAGTTGTTGTAAATACTTGTATTATAGATTTATATTGGCTATACCATAATACAACAAATCGCCCGCCGCTAATAATTATAATCCTTAGCTCTATTGTTGTCAGCACGCAACTTGGATATATGTGGTATATATTTTATTATCATAATTTTCCTACAAACTCTATACTGACACAATACACTCATATACGTTGCGAGAGAGCATTTCAAACTGAAATAAAAGTCCTGTCGGCTTTTTGTCAAATTGTGCGCAGATTTGATGTTTATCTTGTTGGCTACTATTCATGCAATCTGTATATGACTATACAAAAAGAAAAACAGGTTATTAGCCCCTAGAGAATATCACCAGCGAAGTAGAAAGGAGCCCGAAGTGGGTTTCATAAAAATATATAGCTGGCACTCATAAAGATTGTGTGACCATTTGCTCGATTACATCATGGGTTTACTACCTTAACTTTAGGGACATAACTATCCGTATCCATGTGCAAACAAAAAAAAAAATTGGGACAAAGATGTTATACATCCGATTGCAAAATATTACAGGACATATTAAGCTTTGTATCATGTACATGTTCGAGGTCATAATTTTTTTTTATATTTTGTATGCATACAGCGCCACGGCTTTAATTCTATTTAAAAGTATAAATAAAAGGTTTTATTTTCCGGGACTTTCTGATTTACATATCTCTCACTTAACTCACCTAGGACTTAGGTAACTTCTTCAGATAGGATATCTATTTAGTTGTCTTATAGCAGTCCTGTGATCGGTAGATTTACTTCACTTTGTAAGGCGAATTACGATGCTGCGTCGATATAATTGATGGAAATTATATGCATGCTGAATGCTATAAAGCTGGTATCTTCTTTCAGACCAAAAACAGTATATTATACAACAAAAATAAAAAAAACCAGTAGGCAAACCGATTTGGAAAAACAGTATTTTTCGGGGTATATTTTTGTTCAATGAAAGTGATCAAAGACAGTAAATTAAGCCTTATAATATCCACGTTACCACCAGTCGCAATATAAAAGTACCTACACCGCTTTTTTTTGGAGAAAAAGTCACTTTTACTTCTTCGAGAAACGAATAATTTTAACCAAGTTTTACGATGAGTATATTTTTAACTATAGTTTTGAGCAATTTTTGTTCTTTAACAAACAAAAGTAAAATTAAAATGACTTGCGCTGAATAATGTCAAGATAATTAATTAAAAGATTTTTGAGTTCAACAGAGAAGTCTAGACACCACAGCGAGCCAATTGTTGTCAATATGTCACATTCAACATCAGAACCTCAAGCAATGAGTCCAGGGGCGTAGAGAGGGTTCAAGCAATGTTCCGAGCCTTGGGGGGGGTGACTTTCATTGAAATGCCGACTTATTTCAGGAACTTGCCGACTGTATAGAAATCATGAAAATCAGCCAGCGGTTATCCAGTTATATCTAACGTCATCGGATTTCACCCCATAGTAGATGTTTTTTGTATGGGAGGTCCCACGCCCCTTTGTCCAATTTTGACCAATTTTCACAGAAAATATCCCGGGTCAATATCTAAGATCACCTGTAAATTTGAGCTCAATTCATTCGGTGGTCTTCGGGATATACCTAAGATTTTGATTGTTGTTGTTTGTATGGGAGGCGTTCGAACGAACGAACGAATATTCGCAAGTTTTGACAGTCCGTTCACATGAACACTTTTCTAGGTCGCGGCAGTTCGCGAATTTCAGCTGTATTAAGAAAACTAGTTTAAATAACGAAATTTCGTTTTCCAAACTTATTGCCGCGAACGAAAACGCGAATTGTCAAAGTTCGCAATCCACATCAATTAGCCGAATTTCACAAATTAGCGAATAACATATTCCTTCGAATTTAACCTCAAATTAGAAATGCCGCCCGTTCTTTTTAAAAGCGAATCGAAACTGGCTACATTTTAAGGAGTTCATGTGGAACCTTTGAAAATGCCGACTTGTATGTATACATTTACAAGTTTAAAGCCTATACCTGAATGAAAATCCAAACCTAAGTTCTAATTTTAGAAAATTGCTCATTGATTTGCCGACTCTTGAACAGTCGAAAGAAAATCCAAACTCACTTCTTCTATTTTAACATTTTGTTCAGAACTAATTTCTGAAAATTGCTCGTTGATTTGCCGATTTTTGAAAAGCGTGGGGGATGCGACACCGCCCACACCCCACTGTCGCTACGCCCCTGAATGCGTCAAAAACACAATTTCCTTACAGAACCTAAAAATGAATTTGGTTGAATTTTGTTTAAATAACTAATCGGCTCTAAATTGACGATGAAGTACCGGCTCCCTGAATTACGCTAAAAAGTGGTTTAAAAAAAAGACCAAAATAATTGCGGCGTAATTTTTTTTGGCAAAAACGCAAAACAAATAAAAAAAGAAAATTCACCAGAATGCCCGGAAATTACTCCATAAAGCCAAAAAGTTAAATGGAAATTACGCAAAAAAAAATGAAATAATGCCCTGACAGTAAACTCAAGCAGGGGAGTTGCAGGGGGGCCCATACGGTTTCGTTTTTCGTTTGAGGTCTTATTTCACGTTTTTTGGTGTTTTTTCCAAAACACTTTTTTGGGCGTTTTCTCAATTTTTTTAAATGGAAAAAATGCCCGAAAGAGTTTTGGAAAAAATGGCAAAATTAGAGGCATTTGTGTCAAAATATTTGGGCGATTGTTAGGAAAAAATGCCACAAATTTGTATTTGTATTTTTGCGCTCTTTTTCCACTTTAATTTTTTGGCGTAATTTCTGGGAGCCTGAAGTACCTTCCGAAGTGCTTCCTTCAGTACTCTACTGAGGAATTGGTTGACATTCAATGAGAAGATAAGAGTATTTTGGAAGAAAAACGGTAGGTATGCAGTTTTTGAGTCTAAAAAACTGTGTAATACCGAAAAAAAGTATAGATAGCGTAGGTATACATGAAATACCAATTGTAAACTTAGAAGTCCGCTAGCGCTGGATGGCTACCATTTGTCCGCTGGTTAGTTAAACCTTCTACAAATTAAAAGTAATAAGACAGAGCGCAGGGAAAAAAAATTACACATCGGTTGGTTGCAAAATTTAGACATGACACTATCGTTTAACTGAAACACGACTTTATAAAATATACATTCTCTCTTGACCAGAATTTCAATTATACAAACACTTTATTACTACTCCGCGAATAATATTAGAAGCTGAAAGTACATTTATACAAATTGTAATGCGGAAGCACTTATACTATACCGCGCCACAAATATAAACTCAATTTTGGAACTACCCAAAACTGAAACTTTTGAACATACCTTCAGCCTTCAGCTCCAGAGTCAGAAGGAACTCTATGCGAATTGTAGCACATTATAATGTGCCTGAGTGTATTGGATGGTGCGGTGCACAGCATACCGCATAGATTGAAACAACGCTCGTGAAAAGCAGCGGATCCATCCAAGTGTATGTGAAAAGTTGTTCCATCGAGGCGAGGGAGATCGGAAATGAATCGTATGGAGTACTGTTTATGTATTTAAAAAAGTTACATGCACTGCACAGTCAGAAAATTTACCAAACTAACTATTTCACAGACCCATCCAAAAGTGCATCGTTTATCGTTTTGTTTTTGGACCCCCCATTGGGTGTGATTCAGGATTCAATGGAAGTCATTTGACTGAATTGTAGGCGATGCATGCAAAAGGGGTTGCTATTTGTAAAATTAATGCAACGATATAGGAGCGTAAAATGGTAGAACATTTTGGTGTATGTATAAATAGTTTGCTTTTGTTGCTGCGCTTTTCACGTCAAAGTTTCAAATCAAATTTGAAATCGCTTTGTAAATCCCTTTTTTAACACATTTAGTATTAAAAGGATTGCTCAATGTTACATGCTCAAGTAGTGTAAAGTCGGATTAAGTCCAAACAAGGACTGTGGGAATTTTGGTCCATTCATACCTACCTACTTATAATTAGCATATACACCGAAATGGTTAAAGAACACATTTGTAGATTTCAACTCAATTAGGTCAATATATTTTATAATCCCTATGGTGGGGCAAAAAAATATAAGCCAATTGATATTTTTAAATAATTTATTTGAAACTTTTGACAGGAGGCTTAAACATAGTATGTAATATAATAATTGTGAAAAATCCCCTCACTAATACAACTTGAATAATATGGATTAAGTATGTACCTAGGAATTGTTAACGAAGATGAATTCGTGTGATGGCAATAAAATTATTTAAGTAATCTAGTAGAACAATCATAATCGTTTTCAATAAAAAATTACTAAACGGAAATGTATTTAATAAAAAAAATCGCTTAATTTATCCGTTTTTAAATTTCAAATTATTAAAAACTTTACCCTATAGCGAGTAAAACGCAAACTGGTCCATTGTACTACCAGGAAGCAAATCCAGTATTATCCATTTTACTGAAATTTCTTCGACTTTTGGAGAAAGCCTGGAATGCACTTCAGCGATAACTTACAGTATCAGCACTCACCACATCAGCGCCAAAAATCTGCCACCTGATTCTAGCAAAGGCAAGACAATAACAAAGGAAATGAATCCAAGTATCGTCGCCCTCTCCACAAGCGTCGCAGACAGTGGTATCACTTAAGCCTAGCAGTTAGCACACTAAGATGCTTAGAAAAAGCGAAGTGACCCGTAAGAGTGTCAATAAGTTTTCTGCAGTCTACTATATGAGAGACAGCAGGAATGCCGTAGACTTGATACTGACTTTCGGGAGCATGTATTTAGGCTGCCCACATCCTGTAGAGTCTTGCCATAAACAATTGTGTTCGTTTAAATCGTCAATGGATTGACGACGCAGGAACACCCAGCACAGGACCAGAGTCTCGAGAAATTATCCTCTGAGCCTTGCTTAGCAATCTCATCGGAAATCTCATTTCCAGCAATCCCAGTGAGACAAGAGTCAAAGAGTTCAGCCTTGAGACTGAGTTCAAAGAGTTCTTGCATTCCCGAACTATTTTAGAACGGGGAACAGGGTTGAGCAAGGCCTT
Organism: Cheilosia scutellata; assembly: GCA_955612985.1. Taxonomy (NCBI): domain Eukaryota; kingdom Metazoa; phylum Arthropoda; class Insecta; order Diptera; family Syrphidae; genus Cheilosia; species Cheilosia scutellata. Next base: position 125,464,424 of record OY015312.1, read on the forward strand.
AAGCGGAGCCTGACTGTCCACCTATTCTTAACAATATATTCGGCGGCCATTAGAATAGGATAGATCTCCGCTTGCCTATAACGAATAGTAAAGTCTAATGTTGTCGACTTCCACGAAGACACCAGCGCTGTACCCTTGATGATGTGCTCTTAGTTCTTCTGGAAATTTTGGTTTTTACCACCAGATTTCCGAACATTAGCCAAGCCTGTAAATGCTTTAAGTACGGGATCCATCTCCTATACGTCTGTAGGTACATAAAGCATTTAAAAGCTCGTTCGCTAAATCTTCATAAACAGATGACAGCGTAGGAGATAGGAGGACTCGTTTCCACCGGTATTGTTGGTGTATATATCGTGGCGTGGTACAGTGCGTTTTCAGCAGGAACTTCAAAAAAATCGGAACAAGATAGTGTCATATCTATAACCTCGTACCTATTTCTGGTTCATCGCCTCTATTAGCTATACTATTTTTATATAGATACTAGCTGACCCGGCAAACGTTGTTCTGCCATTTTCGTAAATATCTCCACCCTAGCGCCCCCTATCGGGTCCAAATTTTTGCAAATAATTTATTTTTATTTATATATTGCAAACTTAGAATAATAAAACAATAAATTTTAAAACGGACTCACATTTTGTATTGGTATCTCCACTGCCTCATTGTGCATGATGCGCACTAGCATCGCAACCAGGTTATATCTTTGCCCTTGCACTTTGTGGACTAAGATATTAATGGAAAAGCTTAGCAGTAAGCCATAATTTCTCTCTTATAACATTCCACCGATTATGAAGGTAAACGAATTACGTCCAGAATATGCCCTCCATTATAGACCAAAAAGGGGGCTCTGCTTGATACCGGACCGGAATTTGTGTGAGTGCTTTAGGATTTGGAATCCCCTTTTTGATTACCTACTGTTTAAGTAAGACAACAATCTCAGTGATGATTCCATCTCACAGTGCTGACTATGAGTTTTCTTTCAGCGGTGTTCCCATTGTCTACTGCTATACTGGCACTGCAGGTCATGGATTGATATTCGACAGCTACCCCTGAATTGGTTTTAAGCAACAGAACTACTACTAACTTCTACTAGTAACAAAACGGGTGCTTCCGAAATGCATAGTAGGTAAATGCATCTTTATGAATAGCAAATTTCATAGCCCACACCTAATCGTCTAATCCCGTTCTGTTCTTTCCTATATGCATTATCCTGTTCTATTTGAAAATTATTTCCATATGCACGTGTCTACATAATCCCTCTATACGGCAAATTGTAGCCTATTTTACTGGAATAATCAAGTATGTTATCCTACAGCTTAAGTTTTAATATTTTAATATAATCTGCGAAAATAACACCCAGCTAAGCAAGTGTGTTCTTATTCCTTTAAGAAAATGGTTCTGTTTATGTGAGAAATGTTTTTTTAGGGTAGCTGTTGCGTGGAACATTTTAGCTTTTTAATCTCCCTTGAAGATATAATCTTAAGTACGTTGTGTACTCGAGTGTATGTGTACCTATTGATTGTTTGTTTTTCCTGTATAGGTAGGTACGAGTTCTTGGGATTATTCTTAAGAGAGTGATTTATTGATTGTTAGTCATAAAAGAAAATTAATAAAATTATGTGAATTTACATTTTGTTTGTTTTTTTAATGATTCAACACCGTTCATAAAATGCACTCTTAGACTTAAGTACTTGTGTAGGTAATATATGTAATAATATTAGTAGGTAGTATTAGTTATAGCGCAAACATATTGTCGAAACTATTTTATTTTTTATTGATGCTGAAAGCTGAAATCGTAAGAGACTGCCAGAATATTCGCCAATCGCATATCACGATTAGTCGATAGAAAAACTTGTCCAATGTCCGGTAAATATAAAGGCAACGAAAAACTGCCGATGATGCATAATGATCGTATACCATTCAATATAGATGACAATAGACAAAACTTACGTCCACTTGACCAAAATGGAGTACCTATGAAAAGCAATAGAAGAGAAAAAGATCAACAAAGTTGTCGGATCTGACAGTTTACCTGCTGAGTGATTTAGAGCAGCTGGATGTCTTGGTAGAGAGCATATAACAAACAACTCATTTCCGAAAATTGGTTAGATGAAATCATGCATTCCCGGTCCACAAGAAAGAGACCCGATATTGTACATATTATAGTTAAAAAAATAAATTCGATGGTGACAAGTGTCCAGTCCACATGATACAAAAAGAAGCTTGAGTCAGCTTCTAATGTGAACATTTCCCAAGGAAGTTATATACCAATTTTAGTCGCCCATTCACCCTAACCGCCATTGATCTTGCTTCCATTCCTCTTAAAGACATCCTTGGGTTGATGATGATATCTCCTTTTCCAAAATCCCCTTTCCAAAATCCCCTATTCCATAATCCATAATCCCCTCTGCTGGAATCCCTTACTTCAAAAGACCATGAGAGAAAGTCCCCACGGGACAAAATCTCCCATTTTTAAATTTGGTGTTATTAATTCTGTCGCGCGACAGAGTCAGATACGTATGTAACTGCTTGGTTTTACTGCTTGGATTTACTGTCAGAATTGCGGTATATGTGCGAAATTGGGTATATGCAAAGTTTATATTATGTTGTTTGCTTAATTTTACTGCCAAAACGCGTTTAAAAAACGGATAGACTCTAAACTGTGGAACAGAGGATTTTAACGAGGGATTTAATAAGTATGTATGTAAATAGGAGATTTTGGCATAAGGGATTTCGTCCCGGAAGATTTTGGAAAAAGAGATAAAAAAAAATTAGAGATTATGTCCAATAAGGAATTTTGAAAAAGGAGATAACGTAGGTATCCCGACATCCTTACTTACTTTAGGTGGCGCCACAGTCCGGTGTGGACATGGGCCTCAACCAACAAGCGTCTCCAGTTTCGTAAGCTAAGTTAAGTTAAGGCCCCCTTCCACTTGCGTGCGTCACCTGAGTTTGAGTATGCCCCGTCCCTCGTGCGTGGATTCGAAGATCTTCCGTTTCTTAAAGACCTATACATAAAGAAAATGGATGCTTTGATAAAAGTTAAATAAAATAAATTGTGAGCCCAATATCAGTTCTATAAAGGAGTATCCTAGACTTATTTTTGCACGGTCTTCCGGACGTAAATTACCATCGCGTAACGGAATCTTTGCCACTCTTGATTTTTGCTGTAACTCGCCTTAAAATATTTTTTTTCAAATGATTTCGAGGCCACCTCAAATTTAAAAATTTGTGATGACAATCGTACACTCCAAAAATGTATTCATATCATAAATATGTTTATGATTTGAAAATAGTTTGATTGTAGTTAGGTGAAAAATGCATATTTTAATTGATTGATTTAATTCAAAGGTTTACTGTGGTTTTAATAACGTTAACTTAAAATGTTATATTTTCTTAGAAAAAAAGCTTAAATTAAAAACAGCATAAAATAAAAAATCACGTATATTCTCTAGTTTTTGGAAGGTGTCAGTATCGGGTGTTCCCTCCTTTCGTCCTGTCGATCTGGCAAGATAATGCTCTATGGGATTTAAATCCGGACTACGAGCAGGCTATTGCAGTTTTTGAATACCGGTGACTTGAAGGAATTCATCGTCTGGAAAATATAAAAATCGTCTGAAAATATTTATTTTAAAGAATTAAAGACCGCAACGCCGATTCTCAAAATTAATCTGTGTTTTTTTTTTTTTGTTTTATGGACTTATTCTTTCCTTCTACTCCATTGTTGGTAGAAGGAACACCTTTTTCAGACGATTACTATTTGTTTTCAGATGTTTTAAAAATGGTATCAGACGTTTCCAATATTTGATTATCTGATGATTTCTATTTATTTTCAGACGATTTCTATTAAATTTCAGACGTTTTTTTAGATTTTTGCCGACGTTTCAACTTTTTTTTCTGACAAATATCTACTATTTATTTGTAGACTAACAAATTGTAGCCTATACGAATTTAATCAATTAATAATAAACATAGATTGTGAGTGGGAAATTAAAAGCTTCTTCTGATCTGAGTCAGATTTTTTTTTTGTTTGTGCTTCGAATAATCTCGAAGTCTATACCAAAACCGTTCCCAAACATTCGAACACATATAGATTATTTTTCTTGAAGCTGTTCACAAAGCGGAATATTTTATTACCTAATACGGCCGAGTACGAGTTATCAGGATATGAACGAAGCAGGGTATTATATTTCATACACTAATTGCCATTCAGTGAGTGTAAAATGAGGTCTTCGCACACAAGTTCACAACGAACAATCTCATTGCGTGACAATTGCAATTAAGAAGAATTTTCAAGTCAAACCTGCGGCATAACCTGCCCCAACTCCACTCCTAGACTCAGACACATAGACGCAAGGCCTATCATATGCTCACTAGAATTAACAACATAATTAACTGAAGAAATATTGAGGTATAACCTCTGCTCCACTCTGTGCCCGAGGTTAGTGTACTCGCACTGATAAACCTTAATTATGCGATTCGTATATGTCGGCACGCAATTAACACATTTCTATGAATAATTGACTTTGACGTTAACGTTTTCACTACACTTTGACAGTGTCATTCGAATTGAAAATCACAGCCGTTATCCTGAATAGGTGCGTACCCATCAATATTTGCTGAGTATATCTAGCTGCCTATATCATTTCATTTTCATGCTAAACTTATTTGCACCTGAATACCTGAATAACAATTTAAGCGATTGTATTGTGTTTGCTTTGAGATGCTTGAGATATATTTAAACAAAAGTTGATTTTAATATAGGTATCAATGTTAGAATGATTTTAAAATTAAAGTTCATTCACTATTTACCGTTTTCTTCCGGTTGATCTTCGCGGGGCTAACAACGCCCTTTTACCATTCTATTATTTTTATTTTAAATCAAACTTTAGAAGTATAGTTTAGTTTTAGTTTTTAGTTTTAAAGACTTTTTTATTGAAATATATTAGAAAACGTAGTAATACAATGTTTCAATGTAATTTAAAGCACAAAGTCATATAGTTTGGCTTAAAGCCGTCTACTAGATTGACAAATCTTTTGTATTAATTAACATGATTTTAGAAATAAGATTACTTAAACTTAATAAGTATGAATAAAAATTAAAAATCCTCTTCTCTGATTCGCTTTCTGTACTCAAGAGCGGTTTTAGTATACATATAAAGAACACTCCATCCACGTTCACCATTCAGAATACGCTTAAGCTCATCTGCTCCAAGCGTCCTTACTCCAAAGTGCATTCTCCGAAATTCGCTGAGTATGGGACACACACAGCAATAAAATGATATATGTCCTCCCTTTCATTCCGGTTGCAGAGATCACAAATTATAGGAAGCTCTGGTCTATGGCAGCGTTGCCGAAGTGGCACAATTGTGCCATTTTGGCACCCTACAGTCCGATTGGCACCTTGGCACCTTCAGTTCTCATTTGGCACCTTATGAGCTTGATACATTTTAATAATATTTAAAAAAAAAAACATTTCTTAAAATGTTTAAAATTTATTGAGAGTGCAAGTCATTTTCTCTTTCATCTGCGAACACTTACATATTTCATATTCACTGAACTGAATCATTTTTAACAACATAGAACGCAGCCCTTGTGTATGAAATCTATAGGCGTATTTTTTTGGGAAGTGAGTATAACAAAACCAAAAGTGAGTATAACCGTTTTGCATGTAAAACCAAAAGTGAGTATAACAAAACCAAAAGTGAGTATACCAGTTTTGCATGTAAAAGTAAAAGTGAGCTAGCTATAGATTCCCAAAAAAATACGCCTTATAGCATTCTCGAAAACGAGGTAAGATGTCAGCGCTTCAGTCAGCGGCTGGCCACCTTATAGGCCAATTCACAATGCTGCTTTGCTGCGTGCGTGCGTTGACAGATAGAGTAGAACCAATGCTTTCATATGGTGCAAGCCAAAATGCGGATTCATTTACGTTGTTCTATTGGTTAATGAAAAAAACTTAATAAAGTCATTTAAAAAAGACTGAAAAGAATGTTTTTTTTTAAGTAGTGAAACATACATATCGTGTGTGTGTGTACGAATTCATACACAAAGAATCGTAATGATACTAATGCGAAATTATATGTTTCTTGTGTTTTAAATATCTCTCTGCCGTTGAAGGGCTGGTGGCACCCAGTTGGCACCTTTGGTTACCGTCAATGGCACCTAAGAAAATTTGTTTGCGGCAACGCTGTCTATGGTGCACGTAGTTTAACTCCAGCAATTCGCCTCTTATCATGAAGATGGTTCTCATCATTTCTGACTTATTCCTATCTAGAAAGTATGTATTTTCCTGCAGATCGTATCTTATCGTGCTGTAGTACATCCTGTGCTGAGAAGATTGAGCTTCACTTACATTGCTATTGTATAGGTAAGGTGCTGCTTTTGCGATGATGTTCTCGAATTTATTTTTCAGAGAAGCAGCTCCTTCACTTCACAACACTCGTAGCGTTTTCTCGGGATTTCATTTGAACAACAATTGTGGCTTTTTTAAGATATCGGCTGTGTACTTTAAAGGCGCTTTCAATTTCATTATTTGTATTGAGGTTAAGCAGACCTGAACATACAGATTTTGCCTTTTCTGTCATGTCAACATTGTTTTCAACCGGCAGGCATACGATTAGATTTTTTTCTGTATTTTTTTGCATTAGTTTATCGATTTGGCTTTCTAATTGTTTGTTCTTTTCTTCCAGTTGTAGAACTTTGGCTGAAATTTCATCGTGTCTCGTTTTTAATGATGTAATTTCTGTGAAAAGATGTTGAAATTCACTTTTGGAGGGAAGTTCTTTGACAAGTTCGGTGTTATTTTCTCGAAGGATTTCTTTCAATAACTCCCTATCAAAACCAATATTATCATTGGACCTGGGCATGTTGTAGTAGTAGATAGAGCCTCTTTTTTCGGTGTCGAATTTATCTGGCGAAGTTTCTGCCAATCCCCTCTTACTCATTTGTTGAGGTTAGAATTCTTGCCTTGATTCGGGTGTTCTATTTGGCGATTTTTTTTGTCTTATTCTCTATAACTTACTCAGAACTTTGGTCCATTCGCAAAGCAGAGGTTATTGATAATCAATCTTTATTAAAAAAATTATTTTATATACAGGTTTTATTTCACTTTTTGCCTTTATTCGGTAAGCTCCCACTTTCACAACCCACTTGACAGTTCAAACAAATGTCAATTTAGAAGTATACATACACTCCACGCGGGATCATGACGTAATCTCGAATGACAAAAATCTCGAAAGCTAAAAACCTCGAAAAGTTTTGTTTTTAATCTATTCATTTAGTTTGACAGTTTTCTTTGGCACGTTAGTGCACTAATATTTTCCGTTGATCGATTTTAATTAAAAAGAAAAATAAGAAAAAAAATGGATGGAAGGCCCCCATAGCTATGGCTACTATTTCCATACCCTCCGCAAAGAAACTCATTATTTGGACCGGCTGCAAAGCAGAGTTGAGGGTGTGATGGTGTGGGGTCGTTACGTCTAAATTACAATTTTTGTCAACCGCAATGACTGCGTTGCCTTACAATGGTACATAGGTACTTGAAAGATGCCTCTCCCTACTTTTGTAATATTTTTGGACCTCTGCTGTGGATTTATCATCATGATAACCCTTCAATACATATCTACAGCCAGGATTGTTAAAACCTAAATAGAGAGGAAGCTGACGGGCCTACTCACTGGACTTAAATATCATCGAAAATGTTTGGGGATGATTGATACGTCAAGTTTATGGATCGGGGCAACAAATATTCGACTATATCTAAACTAACCCAAGCCATCAAATTAGCTTGGAGTTCGATTTCCCTAAATTATTTGGCAAATTTGCCTGCATCCCTTCCAAACCGGGTGTGGGAAGTTTGTGGAAAGGTGGCTCAAAACACATAGGTACTCCATAATTACCTTAAATTTAAGTAATGTTTGTGTTAAAAAAGCAGAATTCTAAAATGTGTCTTTCCTTTAAGAGTTCTATTCAAGTGGCTCAAAATTAGGACCCACAGTTATTAGTTAATAATTTTTTTGTTAATACTTAAAGCTTTAGTTTTAAATTCTTCCTTCTGGTCAAATCACAATTAAATGAACTTTCATTTAAAAAAAATCTAAGTCACTAGCATTCTTAGTTTGGGACCAGTGGCGCGGCGTGTACGTACATCTAAAAATACGGGGCATTTTACTTGCCAATTCATTCAATTATATTAGATGATAATATACATACCTATACCTACATTTTTGATCGTGTTTGAAAATTTGTATAACATTTAACATTTTTTCTCATCTTTCTTTTGCAATAGCGTGATTGTACGATGCGACTAGTTATACCATCTTCCTGACCACAACCAAGATATCTGACGTATTGTCAATTCAACTACGCCTACCTAATTACTAATTAGTGTTGTTGTCAAAATTCAATATGTTAATTAGGGGCCAGTGAACAGTATATAAATAATTTTTATTGGGGCTTAGGAATTTCTCGAATATAAGATGCGGGATTTGGAAATAAAATAAAAATCCTTTGCTGTATCTTGCAGGATTTCCGGCTATAGCGTAGCGATACTTTTCAAAATCTGCCAATGACAGGTTTGTTTATGGTCATTGGCCACAAAGTGTTGTAGGGTATTTTTATAGATTACTTTTCCCTTGAATGCTAGGTAATAGCCATTATTATTTGATTTTCGTATTCCAAAAAAAAAAAAAACTACCTAAAGGGACTTACCAATATATACGAAACATATATATCTACAATCATACGCACATAAGCGATTTAGGTTTCCTTTTTTTTATTTGTTTATATATACAAGTTGCTCATTTTCATTGTGAATAATCCAAAGCTTTACTTCGCCTGAATAGGACAAACATTTTTGAACCTCTAGCAAAGGGTTTATTGTATTCAATCTTTAAATGGATTCACCCATGAAGATTACGTTACCGGATTCTCATGGAGCGATCTGTATGTATGCCATTTAAACTGATAGCATAAATAATATTGGGTCTTGTTGATTCTTTCTAAGTCGTCAAAAAAAAAAAAAAATGTTCGTCTGTCTAAGAAAATAAATCAATTTATCTACGGGACATACCAGCAAATTGGTTTTAGTTCTTGCCTTCGAAAGAAGGCAAGAGGTCAAAGTGTTGACAATGAAAATCCACACCATAATCTTCTTGCAATTTCTTGATCCATAACAAATTTCGCAGAAATTCTTTTCCCTAAGGGTATTTCAGACCTGTCCTGAAAATGATAAATGATGGTAAAGTGTTAGGACAAAAAAGAAAATAATGAAACTAAACATTTATTTTATTTATTTATTAATCTGGGAAGAATGAAGGTGAGTGATGTGATTCGAATTTCTCTTTTGGGACTAACAAACAACTAGAGGCCAAGAGAGTATGGTGAAGAAACTCTAATGAATCTATAATTATCTATAGCTAGAGTAGATAAATAAAGCTATATTTCATGAGTTTTCTATATACAAATTGCTTTCACACATTAGACTTCCAGCCTAAGTATCTCCTCTTTCTAGTTTCAATCGCTGTTCCTTTATCCTGAGAAGTCAATTGAGGAGTAAGGCATAGTCAAGAAATACTGAGCAGAATCTATACCTACAAAATATAAATCCCAAACTAAATGTTATTTAGCCCAGAATATCAATAAAATCAATTCACAAATATGATAAGCAGTTCATTTGCTAGAAATTTGATTTACAATTTCTTCGAATATAAGTTTGTCTGAGAGGATTGAACTACATTTTTAAAGGGTCCGCAGTTAATTTGGTGACTGTCACTTAAATATCAATTATTATTATATGAACAGAACTATCAACAGTATCATTATCTACAGTATCATTACTACAAAAATACCCTTCAATTACCAGTCGGATATATGAGCACATCTTTACTTAACTACAAATAAGACATGCATCCGTGTTTAGTTAAGGAAAATGCTTGTTTGGTAAAGATGAGGGTATGTACCTACTCAAATGGGCTTTCATTATATTTGATCCCTTCTCTTGCATTCACTTCCACTTCTAGATACTATGAGATGATGGTTAGTGCCCCACGTTGGGCGCCAAAATGAACGGGCGAAGCGATTTCCCAACGTCAAGTCTCAATTTCTACTTGCTTGTGTCGTAGGAAGATTGAAGTTATTCAATAAAACAAAAACGATAACAAAATTATCTAAACAAAAAGAATACCTACAGTTTTTGAAATTATGGCAACAGGTCTTGACCGAGGCGCAAATTTAAGTTTTTGGAGGGCATTGTGTGCGTGCCAAACGTGCAACAGTACCTATTCCATTTGATTTAAATATAATAAATGGTGCAAAGGCTAATGAAACGTTACTACACTAAATCTTAAACTAAAAATAACGTTTCATTCTTTTAAAAAATGTCTCTCGTCGCTCTTAGAGAAACCCTCAGTAAGTAGTTATCATACCATATAAATGTAGATATACTGTCAATTCCAAATCGATGATTTCATAAACTAAACTATCAGTGTTGCGTCCTTTCTATAAACCCATTGTATCCGAATTTTCAAAAGGGAACACAATTTTTTTCCTGTTATCAGCTATAATTAAAATCGGAAATCAAAATCAAAACCAGTAGGTATACTAATCTATAGAACCATTCGTTTGGTAACTGACGTGCAGTTATTTCGACAGTGGGTTTTTGGAGTCCTGTCCAATTCCAAACCATTGCCACTTTAAAACTTGGCACATTAATTATAGGTGTCAATCATGCAATGGAGGGAGAATTGCAATTTTCCCCATTTGATTGACTTTTGAAAATGCCGGAAGTAGTACTTTGTCTGATTGTGTTCAATTTCCGGATGTACGATACCCTGGTGAGTTCGCGTGCGAAATAAAGTCGATAGTATTGCCGAAGGACAATAATACACGACGTCCATCGATGGTAAGCAAAGATTTCATTTCGATCCACTTGGTAAATAAACAAAACAAATGTAGTACATGTTACTACAGCGAATTGAATATGTATCTTCTATGTAACTGCGACCATAGTGGGTCATGTGGCTTACTGAATTTGACTGATAAGTGGGAATTTCGGTTCTCGCGTTTTGTGAATGGCACGATTTGTATGATTAACACTTTTTTTTAGGACATTAGGGACTAAATAATTGATAAGTTAGCTTGAGTTATTACCATAATTGATTCCGAAAATTCGTAAAAAAAGAAAGAAATGAATGACGTCGGTTCTTCTCTCTAATAAAGGACTGCCATACCCACTTTTGAGAAAAGTATACGATATTGCAATCAGAATGCAATTCCGGGAAACAATCAGCACTTTGGCTTTGGAAAACAAATTTAGTAATTATTTGTTCGCAAATTATATGCTATAGAAGCTAGAGCAATGTCGAGTACTGAAATCAAATCCCTAATATCCAGCGAAATAAGATTTAAAGCGGTGGGTGATTGCCGCGTATCTCTTAACGAGATAGCTGGACAGTACAACCTCACCTCCTGCTGAGTTCCCGGTGCCCAGGGAACTGTTCGGCAGACGAACTACCAAGACTATGCTGCTCTATACCTCCTCCTCTATCCTACGCTAAACAAATAATTCATGCGGACGTAGTAAGCAGAGCAGGGTTCAGATGGAAACATCCAGAATACTGTGATACTACTAGGGTCACCTGGCCAGCTCCGAGGAGCTTCTTCGAATTAAAATATCCATCAGTATCTCGAAAGTCGTTAATGTTATCTCCGGCACTGCGTATTAGGTAGACACGCGCAAATGTTCGGTCTGCCATACAATGACTTCATGCAGAAGATACAGAGATGAAAAGGAGGACGAGTCCGTCATTCACTTTCTTTGCAGTTGCCCTGACCTGACCCACTTAGGAAATTATTTTCTCAATGATCTCAGTGATCTAGGTAATACAAGCGCTGCTAACTTTCTTAGCTTTATAACCGACAACAAATGGTTTACATGAGTAGCCAGTAAAGGAATAGCTCCCCAAATTCCAGTAGTATTCACAAACCGGACTAAGTGTTTCTCTCACCGAGAGCCACTTTAAACTAACTAACTAACGTCGATTGTTTTTGCATTTCAATGCCACTTTAATGACACGAGAGAGTCATTTATCCGTATTTTATCCACTCTGGCAGATTTGATCGCAAAAGTCACTTGCTCTACCATAGAATGTGCGTCAATTTGCAAGAGTTATTCGCTCATCCATATGAACTGGTTTGGAAAAGCTGAGTTGAAAGTCTTCCTCTTTTCTCTGATAGTTTCTTGAACTACGAGCGCAGTCATTTTTAGCCACCAGCCGCTTCATAAAAATTTTATTTATGATTTTTATTTTTGAGTGTTTATTATTTGAAATTTTATTCATTTTTTTTCGTTGAGTGTATATTATTTGAAATTTTATTCATGAGCTTATTCTTGATTTTTAAATTTTTTTTATTGTTGAGTGTTTATTATTTGAAATTTTGTGGCATCGGATCGCAGCGCCACCTACCGGGTACATTTGTGAATCTAAACCATCCTTAGATCCATTCAAACACACACACAAAATTTTTTTTAAAATCGGTCCAGCCGTCCAGAATTATATATATAAAGAGAAGGTACGCTTAACTCATGAATTAACTCAAACACCATTTCTAAGCTACTGCAAATTAACTTGAACTTTAGGCTTTAAGAACCTACCTACCAACGACTAATTATCATCACAGTTGTCAATGTGGAGAAGGAGAGCTATTAAATGATACTCGAAAAAATATCTGCCCATGGCGCTTCCGAGATAATCGATTGTTAATGCAAGCTAGCAGATAATTACTTCCTTAATGGTTGAACACATTAAAGTGCAACAGCTGCTGGAAAGTAGTAGAAGTTATTTCGCAGCATTTTCGAGCAAACAAAAAATGTTCGACTCAACGAGAATTTCATAAGAAAATAATCACCCACGAATAATATTCAATACTTCACATCAGATGCAGGGATATAGAAAGTAGGAACATTCATTGTTAGACTGCTAATGTCAAATGATTCCTTTGTGTAAATTTTTCTTTCTCATTTTCTTTTAAAATAGTTTTGAAATCAATTCTAATATCAAACACATCCGACTTCAAAACGAACCATATTAAATGTGCTCTCGCCCCGCATTTTCATATTTCATAGAAAAGTTTTTAACTTCACCCACATTGCGAGACTTTCATTCTTTCATGTCATAAAAACAGAACACTTTAACTATTATAAGCAACCACAACAAAAAGACACAACACAGATAACGATGAATTTCTATATTAATTCCGGAAATTGAAATTCATTAAAATCAAAATACACAGAGACACAACCTGTAAATGGAAAGTTCTTCCTTCATGAGTGCTTCTGGATTATTTTCCTCTCATTTCGACAAATAAATGAAAAATAACTTCTTGACATTGCGAGAACAGAAAGTCTTCAGATTCAGTTGGTTTTCGCAGCCACCTATACCTACGTACACAATGTTGAACAGAATTCTGAGCAAGTGATTAAAGTTTATGCAAATATAATTTTCGTACTTGGGAGTTTTGCTTAGAAAGTTTGTCATTTTGGCGAATAAATGTTGCATCTTAATGGGTAAAAGCGAGCGTGTGTAGTATTTGCAGTTTGTGCTGCTGCGGGGTAACAATACGACGCTAGACAAATCATCCAGCTCGAAATGTGTTTTTGTGCGTCTTTATCTGCTAAGCGCACAAGTGTTTAGGAGTTATTTTAGTTTAAAAGGACGGAGGTGCAAATTTAATTAAAAACTTAATTCGAACGAATTCGGGAAAATGTCATCGAATTGAAATATACGATGACAAGTTGTTGTACAGTTTAAAAAAAGGTCTAGTAAGGAAATCAAATATAATATGAAATAAGCGGTTCAATTTTAAATATTTTCATTAAAAATATTCTAATGACAGCTACTGATAACAAATGAACTTGCTTGTCGCCGAAAATATATGCGTATAGCTTTGTGTATAATTGTTATAAATACTGTTGTATAACGTTATTTGAAACAGCTTTTAATATAAGATAGAGACAAAATGGAACACCTGAGGAAAATAGGCTTATCAGAAGAAGGTATCTGCATGACTAGAAATCTTCACTGAAACTTCTTCAGCATTTGCCGTACCTACTCAATCAATTATTTTTTGTACCTGCTGAAAAAAATGGTTTATTGACCACACGGCACCGTGACAAACATCTGATGAACTTTTTCAGTTTAGAAGTTTGGCTTTTAGGTCATACTATTTCAAGTCGTTTTGAAATTTGCGATTTTTACATTTTTGGTTCTAAGTAGGAAACATGTTCTCTGTTCAGCCATTCCGGTAACTTGTTAGAAGCTTAAAGTTACGCAGTTTAGAAAATTTTTATGAGAAATTTCTACAATTTCAAGTAAGATCCATGCAGGGCAAAACCACCCTGGGGATTTATTCCCAAAAGCGCGGGATCGCTTTTCATGCCGGTTTTGTATTTTTGTATTTCCAAAAGCGATACGCACCATTCAAAAGCGATATAGCTGTTTAAGTGGCGGATTGCTGACGGAGTGTTTGCTGATGAAAAATAAACTAAATTCCTGTGACAGGAAAAAGCTGTCAAACTATTGAAAAAATAAATGGAAACTTTGAAATCAGAATGGAAAAAAAAACTGGAAAGCACTCGAAATATCATTTTCGCCCTCGTTCGCATTTGAGAATAACCAAAAGCGAAGACGGTCGAAATTGAGGTATCGCTTTCAATCCGATCCGCCGCGCATTTGGAAATAACCCTCAGTGTGCGATATTGGAAAAAGCAAAACAAGACACCGTTAAAGTCGGCAAAAGAACTAAGCATGGGCGTATTAAAATAAATGTTGCAACTGACATGACGCCTGGATACGTATCAAGTGTCATGAAGCTTGTACAGGAGTCGATGAAGATGTCACGTATGTTTGTGACTTCTATAATTAAATTACATTTCTAAGGAAGAAACGATTTATTTATTTTTAATAATTTAATAATATGAAGCTTCCAGAATAAAGACCTTAATTTCATAAGAAAATGCTTTTTAATGGTTTATAAAGCGAACACACACTAAATATTCGGTCTCTCCCCCACTCCCTCTAGACCTTGATTTTTTAAGTAAAGTATAGTATAGTTATAGTACATATAGTATAGTTTTAGTATTATTATTATTATATTATACCTACCTACCTATACTATACAATTTGCACAAGTAAACGTGCTAACAAACTGCTTATATGGAATGGATGAAGGTTAATTGAAAACATCTTTTATATATTTTTAAATAAGATTATTTTATAAATTACTGAATCAAGCACGATATAGGTATATTTCTTTCAATCCCGAAACTCGAAATTTGGAACTAAATATAAACGCATTAATTATTACGCCAATTCATTGTTTAGCAATATAATATTTTTTGTCTTAAGAAATTCAATGCATAGTTAATTCATCAATGTCATACATCTGCCCACCTTTACGGTTAGCTTACCATGATTAATAAGCTCTTCTGACATATATGTTGACTCATTCTAATATAAGATATTTCAATGTGGGTAATTTTTTAAAGGCCATGGGAAGCAAATATTGGGACACATCTATGTTGACAAATATGCCTAGCCTACCATGTTAAATTCTTGGAATAAATTTCCGAAAATACTTTTCATTGTGATTGCGCACAATTTCATATTTGTATCCATTTCAAATGCTCTTCATGGGAAAGGAAATTGGAAGGCTGTAATAAATCTTTATACTACCCTATTGTGTCTAGCAAAGGAAAACGTATATTCTGCTATAAATTACTGTTGTATGGGAATACCAGAATAATTTAAAGTCGATTTATTTTTTTTAAATAACTGTCTACAAAGTTTTCGAAAACTTCAGCCTATAAGTGCCTTTAATTATTTTCTTCATAATTTAATATCTGATGTCGTAGAGACTTTCAGTGTAATAAGTTAAGTGCAAACTTTAGATATGCTATTTTGTGGCTTTAAAGTTACATGTTTTCATATTGTTCCTCCGAAACCGTTGTAGCGAGTTCGTTAAACAAACATTTTTGTGTATCCCTTTTTAGTTTATAAATTAAAAATTTTGCTGCAAATTGATTTTTTATTTATTTATAATACCCAAGTAAACTCCATCCTTTGTATGATTCTGATTTTAAAAACAGTTTTCGATATTTTCAATAAAAAGACAAAAGTCAATCACCTCGCGATCAGAATGTTTTCTCTTTCTTGCAAATTCTTTTAAGACCTTTTTTTTACATACACCACATTCAAAACATAAGGGATTTTCGCTTGCACTTGCTCCAGATTAGATCAGCATTTGTAAAATTTTAAGCGATAATCAGATTTTTCAGACTGAACCTCAACGCGCACTCGATCGGTTTGTAGCCGTAGCTTGTGTTGAAGCTGAGACGAAGATAAACGTGAACAAATTGGAAGTGATGTTTTTATTTTAAAGTTTCCTGCCCAATTGGCTGACACTGCGACCTAGATATATCTATTGTATCAAAAAGGAGATGGAGTTATTCTACGAGACGGATGACCTCCCTATAGTGAAGACCAATATATCCTTAGTAGCGGAGTTCCTAAGCTCTGCTGGTGAACGTATCTCCCTGTTAAAGACACGTTTTCTTAACCAATGAAGTGCCGGGCATTCGCAGAGAATGTGCTCGGGTGATTCTTCATCCTCAAGGCAGAACCTGCATTCTGTCTCCGGACACAAATTCATTTTGTTGGCTGTGATAAAGCCCACCGGCATTCAATACTTTCCTTATTTCGGTTGACGATTTCCTTGTAGGAGTAAGGTTTTAATAATCTTTTGGATTGTCTTAAACCCGGAACATTTTCCCAGTGGTTTAGACTAAGTTGATGTTCCCAATCGTTAATTAGACCTAAAGCAGAAGCCCAATTGACTCTGGATTCTGGAATACGGTTCTGGTCCAAAGAACGCGGATTCAGATCCAGTCCTAGCTAGTTGGTCCGCCGATTCGTTGCCCGCAATACCTTGATAGCTAGGCAACCAAGTTTCACCTTGTTATGTTTGGATAGGGCTTGCAAAGTATCGTAGCAGCATTTTATTGTTTTTGAGTCCTTTGTATTGGACGATAAAGGTTGTAAGGCAAGCGGCTATCAGAGAAGATTTGTATAATGGCGCCTCTGATTCCCTTTTTGGAGTTTAAAATTGCACAGATCTCAATGGCATGGATTTCTAAAAACCGTGGGACACATTCCCATAGGTATCGATCGAGACTCCAGATTCCATTTTCGATCCGTTGGTATACCAAACCATACTTTTTGGGTCCTGTGCCGGATTACCATTGGCCCATTTGGTACGTTCCAGTATTTCTACCTCCAAATGTTAGTGGAGTCCCATTGCAACAGGTGGAGAAGTTTAAATATCTCGAGGTCTTATTCACGACTGATGGAAGGAGCAATGGAAGGAGCAATGAATAAGATCGCGGATACAAACTGCCGAAATGAGATTCCTCCGTTTTATTGCTGGAGTGACCCGTATAGATCGCATTCGAAATACCAGAATACGTGAGGAATTCAATGTCGAACAGCTATTTCTCTGGACGGAGTGATGGTTTGGTTATGTTAAACGCATGATCCCAACCAGGATCCCACGACGTGCTATGGAATATGGCAGGCGTCCTCTAGATAGACCCAAGATGAGGTGGTTAGATTGCCCTTGATGATTTAGTGTCGATGGCGGAGAATCGCGAGCTATGGAGGGTCCATACTTGAGCAATCTACACCCGCGACCTATTTAATGGCCATTGAAAATGAATGAATGAATAAAATCAGATTTGAAAATATCGCCCGTATCTTCAACTTACCTATACTATAGCTATTAGGTACTTTGGCCGTTCGACTGCCTTTTAGCTCGTAGCTTAAAGAAATATAAATTAAATCAATTATGAAGCCTCGTGCTACGAATTACATTATTTTGTTAAGATTTTCGCTAAATATATAATAGTTGGGCAAGAAAATCATAAAGGTCATTCATAGTCGTTTAAAATGACTAAAAGAATTCAAAAATTATTTTATATGCTTAAAAAGAACGCAATTGATTAAAAAAAGATGATTAAAAAAAGATTGCCTTCTTACGATTTTAATTGTTTAAAACTTGCACATTATTGCCTTCGATATTCGAAAAAAGGTATATTAAGTCGACATAGTATCACTTGTCCAAGTCGGTCTGTAGCCTTTTTAAAATATTTGCGACATTCACTCGACTTATCTCCTTTTATTCTAAAAGCAAGATGAAAGAAGAAAATTGCTATACGTTTTTATACGACCAAAAAAAATTACTCATATCAAAATACGAATTTTTGCCAAACAAATACTACTTTATCTATAGAATTTTGGTTGCTTAAATTATGGTTTATCTCATTGAAAGCTATAGCGCCATGGATGTGGTTATCAAATACAGAGCCTGCATTGTCATTATGTGTATAAAATCAATTTAGTAACACACACAATCAAAAACGAAAATAAGTAGTACGTATAATGAAACACCGTCATCATCGTTATTATTTTGACAGCCACAAGAATATTATTATAATGCTAATTATTATTTTTGCGGCAGTTAATTGAGTTTTAGAATAAACCACAGATCACACAATTTAATGCTCTCTGTATCTGTAGCTTCGATAAGTTTTTGGAATTATGAAATTCACTATAATCAATTTCGAAAATAATTGCAAAAATTGGTCTGCTATTATGGTATAGGTGGAAATTGATATAGCAAAGCTGATATTGGCTTACTTCATAATCAATCAAACAGGGGCTGTCAGTAAGAATTAAAATCTCTAATCATGATTTGGTCCAGTGGTACTAATCATACATTTTGTACGAGTCATTTTAATCCTAAAATATATTTTATCATAATCGTTTGGTAAAAGCGGTTTTATTGGTTTTGATATGTGAGGGTGAGCTTTATTGTTCGTCATGCACCCATTCGATGAGTCTTTTGTATTCTGTTGGCGTTGCGAGTATTATTTATTTGGTTTGTGTAAATAGATTTCCAAAGCCCTGGGCATGGGCCTTTTTTTCCATCGCGTTTTGGGATATCGATACTTGGCAGAGGGCATTATAATACCTAAATATTTTATAATGCTTAGCATATATTGTCAATATCTGATTACATGGGAATAAAAATATTGACTTACTTAATTTAAAAGAGATCTCGTTACACTTCCACTTTATTCAACAATAATCCGCTTCCTCATTTTGTAATATTTATTACAGGCGCTTAAGGCGTTACGAATATAATATTGGTCCGCCTAAGGGTGGACAGAGTTTTGGTTCAATTGAGTATTTCAATTGCATTTGATTGATTTAAACAAAGGCTATAAAGGGAAAGAAAAAAATAGATCTATACAGGTTCCGTGCTATGCGTATTTTTCATAAAGGCGACCGTATCTATAGTCGCCCTCTTATATTTTTTTTTTTACTTTTCAATATCGGCTCGGTAACGTATCTTTGAAATAAACATGCTAAAGTTTAAGAGCTTGTAAGATTTGTGCATCATTATTTCGTTAATAAAAATTTTTTTTTTTCGTTGCCGAATTTGGGTAGGTGCATCGTAAATGTGAAGTTCTGTCGAACCTTGCCCGGAAGGCCGGAACCTTTAAGGGCCTCAAACTTATAAACAAATTTTTAATTTATTGAAGTTTTTGAATGATGGACCTCGATTAATCTTTGCAATGACTTCTGGCAAAAATATCCCGACATCCTGGATACTTACTCTTCTGAAAATACTTTAATTTGAATAGAATGATTTTTATATGACCAAATATGTATCACCTACACCTGCATCTAATGCGACAATAACAATAAATTAAGTTTGTTTAAAACTTCTATCAGAAAAGATTTTGGGGGCGTTATTCAAGCGTCAGCATTTGCTGACAGAAATATTTAAAAAAAAGTTAGATACATATAGTTACATGAGTTACAAAAGTTACGTGAGGAACTCAATGTCAAGCAGCTACTTCTCCGGACAGAGCGGTCCATGCTTCGGTGGTTCCCACACCAGAATCCCAATACGTGCTTTTGCATCCGTACCTTCAAGCAGAGGTCCTCTTTGTAGATTCAGGATGAGATGGTTAGATCAAGTCCATACGTGGTCCATACTATCTCCTCTATCCGCATGGGGATTGACCTTGATGATTAAGAGTCGATGGCGGAGAATCGAGAGCAATGGAGGGTCCATTTGAGCAACCTACACCCAAGATCCACTTAATATCGATAAGCGGGCCATAGAAAATGAATGAGTTACATATATATTTTACAAAACATCCACCAAAACAACTTTCAATGACGCCTCCGAATACATATTATACTCAAAGCACTGTGTTTTATTTTGTTGTTGTATGTACACGAACTTTGATTTTATTGGTATTATTTGATTTTATTGCTTCAATCAATAAACAAATTATCCTTCGGTAAAATTGTCCATGTTTTATTCGTGTATTCCCTAATTAACGCCTCAGAAAATGGTACGAACATTTCCCACTGCATACAACTGAACTTTCAAAAACAAAACAAGACAAAAAAAAAACATTAAAATATAAACAAAATGAAGAATTTCGAAAACTTTCTGTGCATCCTCTCTTGAGCATAAAAGTTTTTTTTCGAAGAAAATTAAGACCAATTTACAGTAGACAAATAAACAAAGATAAAACTTTTAGGATTAATGGTGTTAGAGTTAGTAAAAGGAAGAAACTTATTTCTCGTTTTAAGGACGTTGCTGTTGTTTGTATGGGAATGTTTTTGTCAATGGTTTTCAATTTCGATTTACGAGAGGTTTCACGGAAGTTTATGAAACGCAATGTTTATAGGATTATGGTTTCGGTTGCGTTATTTTGTTGAATTCAATTCTATCTCACGGGGATACGGATATAATTTCAATTAAACCCACTTTATGGTCATTTTACGGTACATGCCATTAAGAGTACAAACTCGAAAATTTCGAACAAGAAGACGAACGAGATTTTTCTCAAAATCTACTCCAACGATTTGAACCAAAATTAAATATTGACTTGCCATAGATATGGTTATATCTTAGTTGCATACCCAGTTTTACATTAAAAATGCTAATAATGGCCATTTTGCAAATTAATTTTTTCTCGAAAACGATAGATATACGCAATTTTAACAAAAATTAGTTTTTTAGGTAATATGGTGATCCTTAACTGAAAGGCTACAAAAATAAATAGTATTTTTCAGAAAATAAATTGGAAACGTCGGCAAAAATCGAAAAAACGCCAGAAAATTAATAGAAATCATCTGAAAATAAATATAAATCATCAGAGAATCAGATATTGGAAACGTCTGAAACAATTTTTAAAGTGTTTGAAAACAAATACATAAGTAGTAGATAATCGTCTGAAAAATTTAAAAATCGTCTGAAAAATTAAAAACCCGTCTGAAAATAAAAAAAATAACAATTGTCTGAAAAAAGAACCAAAATAAACAGAAAAAATATATTTTTTCATATGAAAAAATGATAATAAGGACTGTTCGAGAAAAAAATCCGGAAAGATAAACTAGGCCTGACAATTTGTAATGCTGAATGAAACGGATTATACTTTACAATTTTTAAAACTACTATTTCTACACTTTATTAGGCCGCGTTAAATAATTATCTGCGGCTAATTTTCTGACACTTATGAAGTGTTGAAAAGAGAAGTGCACTAAACGCAAATCTTAAAACAGTAATTTATCGAATGTTTATTAAAATTCATTGTTTTATTTCTTCTTGAATATTCTAGCAAAACTCAAGCAAAAGAATTAAGTCAAAAATTAGCCTATAGGATAATTCATTATCTTGCTCCTGGAGCAGGATAAATTGTTGACAACTGAAAGATTCGTTTTCCACCACGATAAAAAAATTATCCAAAGATAATATTATTTATCCCAATTAACACACGGCCTTAAGATCTAAAAAGTATAATTTATTTATTTATTTATTTATAATGACTATAGAGCATGTGATCAAAATATACCTAACGGTACTGCGATCTCATATTTCAGTATTGTCAGACCGCACAAATGTTTCCGGAAAATAATGCTGACGATTTATTCAGATTTTCAGACGAAATTTCAAGTTTTTCAGACGAATATTTAAAAAAAAGCTGACAAAAACTAGCAGATGAATATAAACAAATTAGCTAGAAGATGAAAATAATTTCTTTTCAGACGAAAATGTTTTAACTTTAACTGCAATCTTAGTCAATAGCCGCTCTAACGATTTTGATCCAAATACGTATTTCGTATACCACAAGAGTGTGCCAAATAAAATTCCGTAGGTACTTGCAAATAAAGTTGTTTTATTCATATTTACCAAAAACGTCTTTTCAAATCTCGCTCTATGTTCACACAAAAGAATTTTTTTTATAAAGCAATATCCCTGTACCAACTGCCTTTAGCTAATAAGATCCCAGTCTCACGCCTTGACATAAACTGTGTTCACTGTTTCACAAGTCTTTAAGGCCGTTTGCTGACGCGACTTATAACGATTTAAAATTAAATTTAAAATCTGCGTGCTCAAACAAATTTTTTATTCTATAATTTTAAAAAAAAAGAGAGGAAGAGGCGAAGAAAACCCGAGAGAACGACAATAAGCAAAAACACCTCGTGTCGTAGCAACCACAACGCACACAGGTTGGTCTTCTCCTCCGTTCTAATCACCAGTTGGCAGGCTTGTACTCATCGCTCAATTGGCGCAAGTGGTAGTCACTTGGTCAATTGACAGAATCGAAGTGCAAGTTCATTTCCTGACAGGGAAAGCAGAAATGTCTTCCCAAGTGGATTATATACGGAGAATTGACTGTCAGAATTCAAACTATTCAAATAATCACTTAAAAGGAGTCTGATGATGAATATAGTGGTGTAGTTCGAAATAGCTACCATTCCCACCAAAGTGACTGTGTCTACGAGTTGTTGTTAATGTAATTCTCTCAAACAATAATTCATAAACTTATTTTAGTTCAGTGACGTATACCTACCTATTTGAGATATTGGCTGCATTCAAGAAATTAGTCATAGTACCTAAGTCGACTTGAATTGTCTGGATTCAAATTTACCTGAACGCGAAAACTAACTTGAATTGTCGGTATGTCACTTATTGTCAATTGTATTTTTTTTTCTCATGGGTTCCGAGTTTCTGATTGGTGCTCTACACGTCAGAGCAATCGAAATGTCAAACTACGCTCTCGCATTCTCTCCTATAAACTATATAACCCCATAAATACCTATGCCAAAACTGAGTTCTCCACACACATTTTAACACAAATAGACATCAACTTAGTAGGTATGTCGAGAAATTCTTGACTTGATTTGTCGGTGTTGGGCACATAGACGTCAACTGCGAAACTGTTTACATGACCAGTCTAGCCCAATGAAAACTCAGCAACATGATATAGAGCTGTGAGACTTACTAAACAGGATCCTTGAACGCCCTCATTAATTTCCACAAAATTTGAAAATTCACTAAGTGCTATTGACAAATGTACAAGTTGGCCTGAACCCTATCAGACATACAGGAATCTGTCACGGTACGTGTATTTTTGTACAGGTACATAGTTTATTTATTTTATAAATTAAAAACTATTTTAAACGATGTAAACGTCGGTCTAAAATTCAAGTATTTTTTATGAAAAATAAAATAATCCTTGGTCCATAAAATGTGTTTAAATCGTTTAAAAGTGTAATGAAAAACTTGTTATGGTTTCGTGTAAATAATTTTGTTTTTTGGATTAGAATCTTTTTTAACTGTTTAAAGTTCTTTAAATTATGGTTAATATTCCATTCATTGTGCTGCATTATGCCAAATATACCAATAGCGGACCCAACTAACAGAGATTTATCTCAGACTTTCTCGATAACCATCTGCGATATTGCAGAATATTTTAGCGGCGTAAAACGCTCCATTCGCGAAGGGGAAGAGGTCGTTAAGGCTGGTTGGGTCTATGCTATTGTTGTTATACCAGATTCAGCAAACAGTGATGTAACTGATCTGGTCATAAATGCATCCTCGATGACTTCAAAACCCCACAAAATTAGACTAAGAATTTTGTACATGATGGTTATACCATTGTGTATTATATGAGTTGCATTGGGGTACAGGGTACAGCACAATGAGACGCTCGATGCAACACTTTTTCTTTATTTTCCATTATTGTATACTAATTAGGAATTTATTTTTATGTTCTTACTTAACAAAAAATGTATTTATTTTTCACGATATTTAATTATTTAATGTCGCTTAGCTTCTTTCCCGTACATTTTTTCGCTGATCTGTCAAATTTGTATGTCTAGTAGGGTTCAAATTGTCGCCGCTAGGGTACACCCTCCATTTGCGGCAGCTTCGAAAGTTGAATAATGATTTTCGGTTAAGGCACTTTTAACATTTTTTATTTTATGCCATTTTACATACATGTATACAATCCACGGTACTAGATAATAATCATATCGAGTGTCCAGGCTAACTTTTACGAAGTCACAATGGCGAAAATTTCCATTTAAAATTATCCATTGTGACCATCAATATATTTAAGTTGAAGACTAAAAATGATTATTGGTAAGGCCCAATGTACATAATATCCTTAAAAGTTCTTGTTGCTTTTTGGCAAATAATGCCTTAACAAACATTTAAATTCGATTTCGAGGATAATTTGTTTGTCAGTTGTACCTATTAACTTCTCCGCTTTTGTTTGAAGTCATTTATAAAGGCTGCAGAAAAATACTTCGATGATAAATACAACTCATTACCACTACATATAAAACATAATGATATAACAAACATGTCCCTACTAAACCCAATATCCAACATAAAATCACGTTCATTTGATTTAAAAAATAAAAATTAAAAAAACTACAGCACCAGTTCCCATATTTTTCCCATAATATAACTCATATACGATTCTCCTCTATTTCTAATTTCCAAAAAATAAATGTCATCGTCATAGGTTCCGCTTAAGCACCATATAAATGGCAAAGCTTTGCGAGGACAAATGGCTCATTGTTCTTTAGAATAATAGTTTTCAAATGGCGTATAGAACAATGGAGCATGTCAAGTGCATAGCCAAGCAAAAAGTTATGATAAATGTGGGTGTTTCATGCAATGTATGTTCGTCACTATAAGCATGCGAAAATGTTGAATCTTGAAAATTTAAGAAGTCAATACTATGCTACAGTGGGGCACATGAGAAAATTGAATATTTAAAATTTGTTTGAATCACTTTAAGAATTCATGTTGCCCATAACAGGTATACTTGTAAATAATTGACAGCTATATAAAATGTGACACTTGATATTTCTGACAGCATAAAAAGTTTGACATATTTATTTACTTTTTATTGTACATTGAGTAGCTCTAGTATGTACATATCGAATACATCATAGGCAGTATAAAAAACGTATTGATTTTCAAGAGGTGCTCATGCGAGCCCATAAATTATAAATAGTAATATTATAACACATTTAATGAAAACGAAATATTCCCAAAAGACAAACAGGAATTAATATTGTGGCACAATTAATTTTAATTCCTTAATAACTTTTGATTAAATAATTATATTTATTGTTCAGTGATAATTTCTCTTCCGTTTTTATTTTACGTTTTCAACGTACTCAGCTAGGGGTGCTTATATGGTTGCTAACAGAGCTTGAGGATCTGTAATTATAGGTTTCATATGCTACTCATTGCCAGTGTATATAAGTAGTATTCATATAGCTGGAAAATCCGACTGCTGACGCTGAGTGTCATTACGATAACTCAATTCTCTAAAAAGCTGTTGCGAGATACAATATTGATATAAAATGGCTAATAATGGATCATTGAGTTTGAATGATTTTATCCATTGAGAACTTTGTGTACTGGTAATGGAATTTTATTAATGTAAACAGCTGTAGAGGATATCGATTCAAATGGTTGAAGTTAGATAAAATGCAATATTTGTCCAAAGGTACTTGCAGATGTGCTTCTCGTATATATTCACTTAAATGAGCATTTTAACAATAATGGCTTGAGTACCTACTCAAATCAAATATAGATATCAATTATTTTAAGTTTAATCTTTGAACTAAGCGTAGGTATACAATAATGGTCCAACCTAGTGGATCTTCGAATACTATACCCCTCGGTTTAAGACGACAAGGAAGATAAACCGCTGACGGATCACAGGTTAAGTAAGTTAGTTCGACATATTAGAAAATATTGGAAAATGCATTGAGCACAACAGTTAATGACCAACAATTGGAGAAGAATTATTAGCAAAAACGTGTGCATATGCTCTCTTCTACGCCAAAGCACATGACACAGAAGACAGAACCAATAAATGAAAAAAAAAAGACATACGATAATAAGCAACTCCGAGACGAACTTTTTTTTTAGTTCCCGACCACCTCTTTGATAATCGAAAGTAGATAAAAAATGTATTTCGTATTTTCTTAACGTTTGACGTGGTTTTGAAATTGAGCGGATATAGGTATTATTAGACAATTTTATATATCTATTTAGTTTTACTTTATTTGGAAGGTTGGACAACACAGACAAGTTCGGAATACAAAATAAATCAAAATGGTACGCCTTATCGCTCCACTTTATTCCTTGCTTATGCTATAAACATTATGCCCAATTATAAATAGATGTAATACATCTATCATGTGGGCGCAGTGGTTAGTCGATCCCCGGAAAAACACAAATTACATCTTAAGGTTTTTTCTACTTCGCCACCTCTCGCGAACTTCTGACAAACATTCGAGAGTATCTGTCTGAAAAAGCTTCTCAATTCAGCTGTTCGGTCTCGGCAAAAAATTGTAGGTCCCTTCCATTCGTCCCAAAAATAGAAACTCACACAAAACGAATGGTTGCGAGAAGCTAGGCCTTGGGTGTCACCTGCCTGTTGCGCCACCTATTTATTTATTTAATACATCTATCACTACAAGCTCTGCACATCAATCAAAGAAAGGGGTTTTCGGAAGGTTATTTCAGTTTACTTTTAACAATGCGCATGCAATGATGGGCTGTGATAAGGGGCTATTAATGGGTGATTTTGTAGGCGTTAGGTTTTTAAAATAAAAAAAAAAATAAAAAAAAAAACAAGAAAAATTTGCAAAATTTAGTGAAATTTTTATTATGGTCGATAAATCAATTCTTGCCATTTATTTTTTGAATATTATTCCGTGTAAATGTTGACCACGACTAAGATTCAAGTAGTTCATCCGGAATGTTCAATTTTGGCATACTTTTTCCAACATTGGTATCTCACCAATAACGCGACATTATGTTGTCTTCCAAGGCGGCAATGTTTGCTGGCTTATCCGTAAAGACGAGAGACTTCACAGATCTCCACAAAAAATTGTCCAGCGGCGTCAAATCGCACGATCTAGGCAGCCAATTCACAGGTCCAAAACGTGAAATGGATTGCTCACCAAATTCGCCCCGCAATTATGTCCATGGATTCGTGACACCTTTTTTACTAAGCACGATTTTGGTAAACAAAAATTCAATAATTAATGTTCTGGCGTAAGACTGTTTAAATGGCAATGCTAACTGAGTATTTTTTACTTTGACACGTGTCACGAATCACGCGTGAACTGTAAAGAAAAATCAGGTTGAAAATCCAAACAGCAAAAAAATCACCCTTTATAAGCAATGAATTGAACTAAAACTAACTCATTTGACGGGAAATATTATTATATATCATTTGACATTCATCAATAGAAAATTAACAAGATGGTTGATTCAAACCTCCAGTTTCACAGTGGAAGTTTATGCCATGAGGTGTCGAAACCTCGGGGTCTTAGCGAAACCTATTTGAAACTCCTGTGAGTTCATCCGTCCGTGAGAGGTTATCAAATCGAAAAAGCCTACAGCGTGAACTTGTGTTCATTGATGTCAAAATATTAAGCGCCAAAACAAATATGACAGTACAAACGAAAAGAAGAAAATATTCTGAATCAATTTACCTTTGCCAATTCTTCTGAATCGCCCTTTTAAGTGCCCGGCATTTTGATAATGAGTAGTTGACATTTTTTTGTTCGGCCGTTGCGTTAGGCCATATGGGTATGGTCTCATAACCATTTCCGAGAATCGGAATGCGGAATCCCTAATCAGAACAACAGAGACGTTAATACCAGCTCTCCTTCAGAATGGGGTTTTGGTGTTATACCTTAAAGTTGGAACGCTCAAATATATGAGCGAGTCATTGCAACGACCTGGGCTACCATTGATTTCTTTGTACTACGAAATCTATAAACTATAAATGCTGCAATTATTTCCTTAATTTGTTCAGAACTCATTAGTGATTAGTGATTCCTTTTTCCAGCACAACAACAACAGCGTCAACAAACAGACAGCCACTTCAAAATTGACAGCTTAAAACTCACTTCAACGTTTCACAAGGTTTCGGTAAAAGTTCATCAAAAACCTCGCGGTTTCAGTTTGGTGGGAACATGGCATTAACCTGAACCTGAACTTGAGTTTAAATTTGAAGTTCAACTCGTCCGGTTTCACAATGTAATCTGAAAATCAATTCAATTCAGTTTAAGTAAATTTTATGAATAGAATTTGGCAGTATTGTACAGTAGTTCGCTTTTTCAAAATCGTTTCGCTGTATTTTCTTTCAAAGAACACAAAAAACAACGTCAAATATTTATGTTTTTGACAATCGCCTGATCTGAGGTTTAAACGGCAGAATACTTTAGTTTAACTTAAACTACAGAATGAACTCTGTTTAAGGTTTAAACGAAACTGTGAAACCGACTAAAGTTTAAACTAAAAGTGTATTTTAAACTCCCACTGTGAAACTGGGGGTTAGTTTTTATTCGACTTTTCCGAAATTGTCTTTTCTTTCAAAGAACACAAAAAACAACGTCAAATATTTGTATTTTTGACAAACGACAGCTTTGGAATTGATATGTCACTGTGTCAAGTGACCTGAGGTTTAAACGTAAGAATACTGTGGTTTAACTTAAACACTTCACACTGAACTCTGTTCAGGGTTTAAACGAAATTATGAAACCGAATTAATTGTTGAACTGAAGTTTAAACCAAAAGTGTGGTTCAAACGTCTAGTGTGAAACTGGGGGTTAATCTTATCTTTAACCATAGCCTTTCATAACCACAGTAGTGCACATAATAATCGTACCTTCGTTATAATCTACAAATATAGTAACCGCAAACCCTTATAAATACCCACATTTCCTAGAAACAACCATTAAACCAACCAGACAAACCACATACCCCTTATGGAATGATATAATATGCTATGCATGTCATCTCATTCCAAGATAATATCTACAGTTAACCACCAACATCTTTTTGTTTGTTTGATACTCAAATATATGTGGGAAGGGGTATCTATTATCTATAGATACTTCCATTTTCTACACAATGGGTATTGTCTGAGTGCCTGAATTGGCATTAAATGCATAACGTTATGTTGTGATTATCGATTCGACGAGCTTAAAGATTTCATTTATAGTAACTGAGGCAACCCAGAAAATAAAAAAAAAATAAAAATACATACACCGAAATTGATAAAAGCATTCACTATCTTGCACGTAGGAGAATGCCTTTCTCCTATAACAAAAAAATTCTATTGAGGGGGAGGTAGATGAAAGAACATAAAGCTTGAGTATGTATAGCATGTAAAGGAAGGTGGGTGCACAGGTACCTACACTGAATGTCAATTACCTTTACAAACTGCCTGACATGTTAAGATAATAACACTAAAAGCATAGGTAGGTGGTAAAAAAATCGGATGTCTACCATCTCATTTTTCAGATTGCCTTTGTAAAAATGTCTTCAACCTTCAATACCTGGAATCGATGAGGGCACATGTACTAGGTGCGCGTCTATAAGTGGATGCAAGTGGATTCGACGTCTACTAAAATATTTTTTTAGAGCTGATTTATATTAAAGTGTCATTACAGTATATTTATGATTTTGCTTTAAGTAGGTATAGTGTAAAAATAACTTTAAAATTAGCATCAATGTTTTTGTTAAAATGTGAAAGACTGATTCACAATCCATTTGAGCTACCAAAAACGTACAGTCAGTGGCAACATTATTTGCACAAAAGTAAAGTTAATCTACTCATAAATTTGAACTTACTTCATGTAAAATTTGGCATCAATGGAAAGGACATTTAAATTCCGTTTGAATGATACAAAACTTTCTTTAACCCATTAAGTACCCATTGAAATTTTGGAACTTTTGTAAAAGTCTACTTTTTTGACTTTTTTCCACGGACCAAAAAAAATGTTTTGATGTAAAAAGTGTCTCCAAACAATTCTTTTTCAAAAATCTCTTTGCTAATATTTTATATGATTTTTTGAATGGGATGATCTCAGAAAAATTTTGTATGAAAAGGAGGAAAAAGTGGCTAAAATAGTCATTTTTAGGAATTTTCAAAAAATCATAAAAAATATCAGCGAAGAGCTTTTTGGAAATTTTTTTTTGCAGTCACTATTAGAATTGTTTGGAGAAACTTTTTACATCAAAACATTTTTGTTATAATGTTATAAAAATTTTTGTTTTGATACCAAGGAAAAAAGTCAAAAAAGTAGACATTCACAAAAATTCTAAATTCTAAAATTTTTAAATGGGTACTTAATGAGTTAAGGAAAGTTTTGTATCATTCAAACGGTATTTAAATGACCTTTCCATTGGTGCCAAAATTTACATGAAAGTAAGTTTCACATCATGAGCAGAATTAACTTTAGTTTTGTCAAATTACTTGTGCCGGCCACTGTATATATTACATGAATAATTTTAAAGCACACATAAAATGGATTCCTGGATATATTATTATTATTAAACCATCCATAACTCTCGATTCTCCGCCATCGACTCACAATCATCAAGGGCAATCCCCATACGGATAGAGGAGAGATCTAACCATCTCATCCTCGGTCTACCTAGAGGACGCTTGCCCGATGGTACGGCTAATATTATTCAATTAAAACGTAGAATTTGTTCAGTTCGATTTAGATTTAGTTCACATGCTACCTTAATATCTAACAGTAATATAGAAAATAATAACAAAATACAAAGCCAAGTGCAGCTTGAGGAGGACGATGATAAGGAGGAATTAAAAATAAAATTTTTGGAAGATCAAATAAAATTTAATTTAAGAATTAATTCTGCATGAATTATTTGGTAAATTCATATTAATTAAAAAAATATATAATATTTTAAAATAAGAAGGGAAGAATTAATATGTATTAATTATAAGATATTGTGATTGTGGCTCTCTTTTCTCATAATGTTCTTTATAATAATCCGTTTGTTATTTAATCCAATAGGTTTGCATTGTAGACTTATACGCTTGAGCCAACTTAGGTTAGAGAATGAGTTTAGTTTTAAGATGGCCAAGACGAAGAAAAGACGTATCAATATACCTAACGTGTTTCCTTGCAATATATTATGTATATTATTGTGCAGTACAATAATATTATGGTAAACAATAAATAAGAAGTCTTTATAAATTGTACAAACAAACTACACATTCGATTATTTATAGAAGACTTCTTATGTGTCCGAAACTTGTTATTATATCAATCTCCCAACAAATGATGCATAAATTGACATGAAATGTATACCGTGCCAAGAAAAGTAAATCAATAAAATACGTAAACCTTAACTTACCTACGTGATCAATTAGAGGAATCTCATAAGTGTAACATTTATTTATGGATTGCAATTAATGCAAAACTCCCTAAGGAACGCAATGAATCCTTCTCTTCGTATACGTTTATCTTTTCATGCAGATGACTTATACTTCTAATTAGTTTAACGTTTTATTTCATAAAACAACATTTTGAACATTGGACATCTAACGTCATTTATGTATATACGAGTACGATGCAATCTTCTGCGGATGTACGGGCACGTGTATGCTGTATATGTGTTTGTTTAAGCTGATTGTGTTGAAGGAAATGCGCTTGCATCCTTGTAAAAGTTCAATTTATAATGCCAGGGAATTAAGTATAATTAGCATTAAACGTGTTAGGGTAGAGGGTTTTCACTGCAGGTGTGCATAAAGTAATTTATATTACACTGCTGAGAGTAATTAATTCGCATGTTGGATTAGAGTAAAACAGTTTCGGTGGGGATCTGTATTTTATGAATAATTAATAAATTGGATTTGCCAGGCTTAAACAGTGATTGTATGAGGGTTAGCATGATTCATCAATAAAAATGATAAAAACATTAAAAATAATCTATCACCTTACCTTTTTCAAATTACGTCACAAATAGAGAATTGGCATTGCATTTAAAAAAAAAATAGGAATAGGACTATACGAGTATGAATGAAATAGAAGATTCATTTCACATCTTTTATTTGTAATTTATTGATATAGGAAACACTGTACATCAAGATAAACTTGTAGGATATAAGATAATATAATATTTTTTATAAATAAATAAATAGGTGGCACAACAGGCGGTAGACACCCAAGGCCTAGCTTCTCGCAACCATTCGTTTGTGTGAGTTTCTATTTTTGCGACGAATGGAAGGGACCTACAATTTTATGCCGAGTCCGAACGGCTGAATTGAGAAGCTTTTTCATCAGGACAGTCATACTCTCGGATGTTTGTCAGACGTTCGCGAGAGGTGGCGCAATAGAAAAACCTTCAGATGTAATTTGTGTTTTTCCGGAGATCGAACCTGGGATCCATCGCACAGTAGTCCAGCACACTAACCACTGCGCTGCTGCGCCCACAATAAATAATATTTTTTATAAAGTGCAAAAATAGAGAAACGCTAAAAGAAAATATCTAAAATAATTTAAAAATCAATACAGAATTTTATGTTAAAGATTAGATAAAAACGCAGTCAAGGAAGAGCTAAAAGTTAATAGAAAGTACAGAGAAAGAAAAGGTAGGTAAATCAGTTCAAGTCAAGTTGGAAGGGTGTTCAAAGCAGACAGCGAGAAATTTTCTGTGTACCTCACATGTTTGGGAAGATTATTCCAGAGTTTGACATCTCACAGCAAAACTGATTCGTCTTAGTTGGATAAATGATATTTACTACACATAAGAGTATTTTAACTTCCATTTTGTATGTAATGCAAGATAAAATGATTTATGATTTATGTTATACTAGCTGGTACCGGCTTTGCCCGTGCACAGAAATTGTATTGCTTATAGATCTTAGATAATAATGTTCTTTCGTAAAATGCGAAAAATGAGAATAAATCGATTTTTTGGAATTTTCTTTCTGCGTAAACCTGAAATACAGCAATACGAACAAAATAAAAAAAAAGAATCATATGAAAATCGGCCCAGCGGTTATCGAGTTATAACGTCAACGAGTTTCACCCCATAGAAGATGTTTTTTGTATGGGTGGTGACACGCCCTTTTGTCCAATTTTTACCAATCTTACAGCAACACTCCTAAGATTATCTTTAAGATTCAACTTAATCGATTCGGCGGTTTTCGAGATAATTTTTGGGCCAATACCTAAGATTGTCTGTAAGTTTCAACTCAATTGGTTTTCGAGATATAAGATTTTGATTTTTTTTTTGTATGGGGGGCGCCACGCCCCTTTGTCCCATTTTGACCAAACTTTACAGAAACCGTATATGGACCAATACGAAAGATGTGTGAAAGTTTGGTTAAAAAGGGTAAATGCGTTAAGGCGTGAATCGACGACAAACATTTTAGGGCTCAATTTTCATATATATATAGATTGTATAGTAGCCATGCTCGCGGCTCCGCCCGACGGTTTTTTTCTTTTAAATACCTACAATTAAATTTATTAGTGTTATCATTATCATATTATGTTCGTTTGTTTATATTTTTTCCTCTTTTTTAAGCTTACAAAATATTTTATCGCAAAGCCTTTTTGTAAACTATAATATACATGTTATTTTTTAGCCAACTACGCCATTCATAAGCATGTACAATGTGGATTCCGAGTGCCCGTCGTGCGAGTGATAATTATATTTTTAGAACGCAAATTAAAACCACCCCTAATAGACGGAGAGCCAGCGACAAAAAAGGTAATGTCATTTCATTAAGAAAATAGTTGGTTTCATTGTATAGCCTGAATATAACTAAACATTAAATGAATTATCTGCCACTTATCCGTTGGTGGGGAGGCTGTCGGTAGGGGGCCAAAGGGTTAAAAAATATTAGAACAAAAACGTGATTTCATTAAAGCTGATTTTTGGGTTGATGACGCTAAATAATATTTTATGTAAGATATCAAAAAGGCAGACAGTTTGGGTGGTACGAAGATAGTGGCAGACTGCGGGGAAGGTCGAGAAAATAAGGGGTTAATTACGTCATTTCATTAAAGTTGGGAAAAATGCTAAAATTTGTAAAATGCCATTAGAAACCCGTAATCAAAAAGGCAGACACATATTTCGAGCCGAACATTCTGGCAGACGCAATGATATAATTCATTTTCAATAGTAAACAAAAATAAAACCAGTAAGACAATTATCTTCGACTATGCCGAAGCTCAAATACCCGGTACTATATTAGGCGTATTTTTTGGGAAGTGAGTATAACAAAATCAAAAGTGAGTATAACCGTTTTGCATGTAAAACCAAAAGTGGGTATAACAAAACCAAAAGTCAGTATACCAGTTTTGCATGTAAAAGTAAAAGTGAACTAGCTATAGATTTCCAAAAAATACGCCTATTATTGTAAAATAAAAAAATATTTTAGTATATTAAAAAATTATATATTTGTATGGGAGGTATGGGTAGTTTTTATTCGATCAAGCTCCTTTTTTGTCAAAAAATTTTAAATATTATTAAAACAATACGTGCAAAGTTTCAACTTGCTATCTTTACTGTAGCTATTTAAATTTAATTTTTAACATAAAAAGCTATATAAATCTGATACTTTTGTATGGGAGGTAGTAGTAGTTTTCATCCGATCTTGCTCATCTTCGAACTTAGCCTCAGTCTGGTGGATAAAAGCTTACGTACCAAATTTCAAGTCGATAGCTCTTAAATTACGGCCGTAATCGTGCGGACAGACGGACGGACAGACGGACAGACAGACGGACAGACGGACAGACGGACAGACAGACGGACATCGCTAGATCGACTAAGAAAGTGATGCTGATCAATAATATATATAGTTTGTCATACCTACAACGCCTCCTTATGGGCGTTACAAATGGAATGACAAAGTGAATATACCCTCACCACAGTGTGGTACCGGGTATAAACAAGTGAGAAAATGGTCCTCTTCGAAGAAATCATGCTTTTACTACACGTCATATTCTCCTAAGAATAGTTTTGTGCCATTCTGCTGTCCTTATCGTAATTTCGAA
The DNA here is from genome assembly GCA_955612985.1 of Cheilosia scutellata. Lineage (NCBI taxonomy): Eukaryota > Metazoa > Arthropoda > Insecta > Diptera > Syrphidae > Cheilosia > Cheilosia scutellata. The sequence continues at coordinate 125,499,718 of OY015312.1, forward strand.
ATGGCACATCAGGAATGCTTTCATCGTCATCATCCTCATCCTCTTCATTATCCGTCAAATTATTTGGCACGAGTACGATAACTTAGGCGCCGAAAATTGATAACAGGTTTTTATAGAGGGGTTAAATACAAGCATTTTTTACTATGGGGGGGAGGGGGTCTATCTCGCTTCGTTTAGGCGGGAGGGTCAATTTAAAAAAAAATAATAGGTACCTACTTAAAGTGAAAAAAATATTGGCACCACTTACAATAAGCCTTAAGCATTTTTCAAAGCCAGGAATCTGTTCTTCCACATTATTTTAAAATCAAGTTATATTTGTTAATAGTTTTTGAAAAAAATGCTTTCGAACTTGAAATTCACTTTTATATTGACGGCTCGACGGAGCCAAAGACGGAGTTGGTGGGGGCGTTTTCTCCGAAAGTCTTAATCTTAAGCTCCCTTAAGAAAAACGTGATATCCGTTCAAGATATGTATTTGCATATTTTCGGACAGCCAAGCAACAATCAAATCCTTGGATTCGATCTCTATAACTTCTCAAGTATCCCTCGACTTCAGATCATCTCTTACGGCGATGGCCGAACAGTTCAACATTCACCTTTTTGATGTGCCGGGGCATAGAGACATTGCAGGGAATTGTAGGGCTGATGAATTCGCCAGAATTGGAATAAATATACCCATCCTGCTGGAAAAAGGCACCCTAGGCATACCAATCGCTACTTGCAAACAAAAATTGGAGCTGGATGCTATCGAGAGTACAAATCGTAGGTGGACAAGTGACACTACTTGTCTAGCGACAAAACAAATTTGGCCTAAGCCTGAGCTGGATTTGAAACGCTCTAAGAAATTGATTTCTCTCAACAGATTGCATATCGCCACCACAATAGGTGTCATTACTGGATACTCCCTGATAGAAAAGCATGCCGTAAGGCTATGCCTTTTAGCAAACGACTTTTGCAGAAACTGTATGGATGAGGAAGAGGAGGAAACTATTCCTCACCTTCTTTGTTCCTGCCCAGTTCTCTCCCGTAGAAGGAAACTTCAGTTGGGAGCATTCCATTACAACGACTTGGCTGATCTGACAAACACAGACATCAGAAGCCTATTACGCTTTATAAAGAGCTCATAATGGTTCAACTAGTGGGGAGATCTTAGGTATATGATCCGTTTTTCGTGGTATCAAAAAAACCTGTTATCAATTTTCGGCGCCTAAGTTATCGTACTCGTGCCAAATAATTTGACGGATAATGAAGAGGATGAGGATGATGACGATGAAAGCATTCCTGATGTGCCATTTCGAAATTACGATAAGGACAGCAGAATGGCACAAAACTATTCTTAGGAGAATATGACGTGTAGTAAAAGCATGATTTCTTCGAAGAGGACCATTTTCTCACTTGTTTTTATTTTTGTTTACTATTGAAAATGAATTATATCATTGCGTCTGCCAGAATGTTCGGCTCGAAATATGTGTCTGCCTTTTTGATTACGGGTTTCTAATGGCATTTTACAAATTTTAGCATTTTTCCCAACTTTAATGAAATGATGTAGCTAAGCTACCTGTTTTGTAAAAATATATTGCGCACATTCTTCATTTGCGGCTACAAACTTTACCTTGTGTGCAAATCGAGTCGAGCTTTGCCTGTATCTAATTGCATACAGATATTTACATCATTTTCGCCTAAAAATAAAAATAACCGACTCGTTTTGTCAATTTTTGTATATCTATTTTTACTCATTTATTTCTTAGACTATTTTGATTGTAAAATTAGGCAGATGGGCGATCATAATCTTGACCTCTTTCAGTTCCTCTTTAACAGGATTTATAATCACTCAGCTTGTGCGTAAAATCTTTTGGTTTATCTTTTCGCAGTTTCGTAAAACTTCAAAACATTATTACATTGTTCCTATACAGTTGACATCCCTTTGAAGGTTTTCCAATTTGCCATAGAATTAGTCCCCTTTGTTCAGTTTCTTTCACTGCTTCTGCAGTTTCTGCTTTCATGTCTTTATGGTCGCCAATGATTTTGTCACTCCTTTCTTTGTTACCACACACAGTAATCTCCTTAATCCGTCTATTGTCTTCTGTTCGCATTAAGGGGCCAGTCCAATTACACTTAAGTACCTACAAAAGACAAAATCTGCTTACAAAAACAAAATTCTTCATATTATCGGGAACGTTAATTTGCCAACTGCGACGTATTTAATTAAGAAGACAGATTACCCCCGCCAGACAAAAGTCAAATTGGTTCTATAACGATAACCCATTCCAGGAAAGTCATTCTTGTGTAAATATTTCCATATCACTATAATATTCTCATCCCCAATCGGATATAACTTTGAATGTCCTTATAACTTTACACACCTTTGCCACAACCCATTGGCATATGTTGCCTGTATGGCCATATTATATGCCTTAACCCTATCTAATAAATGCCAACCATCATTAAGCTGACCCTCTTGGTTGGATATTGCTCCTGCTCCGCCTCACCACACCACTAAGGATATCATCGAAGATTTAAGCATGGTAAGCATCTGCGTCAGCAAGTGGCCACACTCAATACTCTGACACTTATAACTTTGCATTGACGTTAAGCTTTTTTCTTTCACAGACTCCACAGGAGGACATAATATGAGTACAAAAGTCCCGTTCGATACACTATCATTTTGTGGCTAAGGATACGTAACCCCATTGCACTGGTTAGATTAAGTTTATGGAAACGACAGGCTTAGATACCGCAATAAGATTATGAGTATGAGTAACATCTGTGTATCGCGTGGTACTTGAGGATATTAGATTGTGGAGTATGTTTAGTTTATACATATACTATGCCATTGTTGGATTCAGTGGAATTTGTTTAGCTTCGAACTGTAACTAGGTTAAAAGGAATATCTTGATGTTATGTTTACACAACAATTTAAGGTGTGTCTTTGGGCTTCGAGCTGTTCTGGAAATACTAGATATAGGTAAGTACATAATTTATATACATTTTCACACATTTCTTGTTTGGCTGAACGATACCTATTATTTGTAATAAAAAATTGGAATATTTATATGGAGCTTGGTTTGTGGTTTGCTTTTTACTGAGGCCGATGATTTGCTCGCCGGATCCAGAATTTACCCAAAGAAACACCAAACTCTGGTTAAGAGGTACTCTTTATTATTTAAGTAACTCAACTTATTCCTAAGTTGAGGCTAACGTTAAGTATACAGAATGCGGCCCAACGACAAGCGTGGCTCCGTAATACAGGAAGCGGCCCTACGATAACCGTGGCTCCGAGTTGCGGCCCAGTGACAAGTATTATGGTTCCGTAAATACAGAAAGTGGCCCGACGATAAGTGTGGCTCCGTGAGAAGCCCAACGACAGCCCAACACCTTCCCAAAGTAAACTTAATAAAAAATAAATAAATAGGTGGCGCAACAGGCGGGTAGACCTCCTAGGCCTAGCTTCTCGCAACCATTCGTTTGTGTCAGTTTCTATTTCTGGAACGAATGGAAGGGACCTACATTTTTATGCCGAGTCTGAACGGCTGAATTGAGAAGCTTTTTCAGGTCAGTCATACTCTCGACTGCGCCACAGTAGAGAAAACCTTAAGATGTAATTTGTGTGTTTTCCGGGGATCGAACCTGGGATCCCTCTCACAGTAGTCCAGCACACTAACCACTGCGCTACTGCTGCGCCCAAAGGAAACTTAGTCACCAAAAATACAAAACTGACCGTGGTCAATTTCTATACGGGAGCCTTATCTGGTACACTAGATTGGTACGATCAACACGTCAACAAGTCTTTCCGATTATTTTTTTTAAATACTTCTCCCGGGAAAGGCGAACCTATAACGCTTTAACAGCGTCCCGAGATGCTTGCAGATGAATGTTAGTTCTGCACTTAAATTGCTGCAAATTGTAGTCTTCTGCAAAAATATCCCCAGGAAGCGAGTTCCAAAGTTTGCTTGTCCTATAAGAGAAGGAGTTTTGGAAAATTGATGTCCTCGCGGTTGTCAGGTGTACTGTATGGTCATGAGCATTAGCAGCCTGTCTGGTGGGGCGCCCAAAAGTTGCATTTCGAGGGATAATGTCTTTGAGTTCCTCGCAACATCTACCATGGAAGTACCTATAGAATAAGCATGAGTGAAGGGTCTCCAATAAGTCGAACTGCTCGTCTCTGTATGCTGTCAAGTAGGTTAAGTGAATGTTTTGAGGCCGAGCTCCATATATGGGAACAATATTCCAGGCCTGGTCTAACCTGAGCTTTGTAGAGAAGGAGAAGTTGCTTGGGGCTGAAGCACCTCTTTGCGATATAGGATTGTGGTCCTGCCATGTGATTTCTGAATTAACTGTGACTCCTAGAAAGGGCATTGAGTTCTTGGGATGGATTGAATGGTCATCCATTTGGATTTGAGGAACTGTTGATGCATTTTTCCTAGAAAATGATGTAAGCTGGGTCTTGTTTGAATTAAATACAACCAAGTTGTCCTTTGCCCACTTCAAGATTTTGTCCAGATCATCATTTAGAGAACTAATTTCTTCACATCTCTGACTATTATGTCGAGCTAAAATTTCTTATGTCACATAAAAGTGTGCGAACGGAGACGTTTCGTTACAGGTTCCCCAAAGTTTGGATAATTTAAAATTGTTGCAATTACCTAGATTTACCCTCGTTGCCTGTTGTAATGCCTTTATTATGACAATTTAGTTTATCAAATTAGGTCTAAGGAAGCCACACAACCTATGAGGAAATTGTTGTTGAAGTGGCAGTGCCAGACAGGGCCCGACCTTTGCAAGAATTCTCGGGGTTTTGTAATTTCATCGATCACGAATTTCTTGTACCGATATACCAAGATGGTTTATGGAATAGCATTGGTTCCAGCGATATTTCAAAGGTCTGTACGCCGTTCCCACTACAAATAATTTCAACAACTTTAGGCGAGTTCTTAATGTCCCTAATATCTGTTGTGCGGCACTTATCCTTACATCGAAATAAGTTTTGTGGAGTTTGTCCAAGACAAATTCTCGGTTTGTGCAATTCTACCCGCCATATTATTGGGAGGTTTTACTCAAGTTCTCTGTCGAGTTTTCTCTTCTTCGGGAAGTAAAGCAATGGGTGAGTCATCCACTATTATTTTTCTAGGATGCTGCATGCTCTTTCAGTGTTAACACATTGAAACACCAATTTCGCCATATTATTTTCTTACTATTATAACTACGTGTAACTACCTTTAAATGAAACGATCCACGATTCCAAAGTAAAAGGTCACAAATCAGTGTATTACGATAACGCATTACTGCCACCATGTTTCATCTCGTCTCCGTTTTCATATCATACCTCATTAGTGATTTTCCAGTGAACCAATATTTTCCGTATCGCTCGATAACGGTTATACGACCAGCAAGTACCTTTCGCCCTGTCGGATACATGCCTTTATACACGCTCAGATACGTCATTCAATTTTCCATTGACGATGGTAAGATTTTGAGTTCCTGTGAACGTTAAAAGGAAATATGGTACACAATAATACAATTTGCGACCATTCATCATTTTATGTTCCGTGCTCCGGTAAAGGACGTAACGCAGTGCAAAGAGATATTTCGCAAATTAAGTCCATTGATTGTCGTTACAATTTTATGTTGTGATAACAACAACCCTCAGGCACGTGACATTTCTTTATATGAACAAATTTTAATAAAATAAATTATTTGAACTCCTGCAATAAAAAGGAAATTGTTGGATGGCATTGGTTAAAAGATGAAAATGAAATGAAAACATTATATCAGATGGTTTCACGTCAACAATGTTGTTGTTGCGATGTAGCTTTTTGAATTGGCATGTTTATCGTGTTGCCAGACAAATTTTATCTTAATAGAATGCGGAAAACATAAACATACACATGTCCATAAAAGTATGTATAGGTACACATTGTGTATCCTCTAATTGGGTAGATCTAGAGTTGTAAAAATGTGATGGGAGTACATGTTGTTGGACTATATATGAATTCAATTACTTGACGTGCCATCCATACTAACATGAAAGGTCCTTTAAATAGCATTTCGTTATACAGTGAGCGCCGAAAGTAAGTGAACACCGATGCTTCTTTGAATATTCTTTTGGGTCCGGAAACAGGTCTAAAAAAAAAACCAGTAAAACAATTATCTTCGACTATGCCGAAGCTCAAATACCCGGTACTATATTATTGTAAAATAAAAAAAATATTTTAGTATTAAAAAATGATATATGTATTTGTATGGGAGGTATGGTTACTTTTTATTTGACCAAGCTAATTTTTTTCAAATTTTTTTAAATATTATTAAAACAATATGTGCAAAGTTTAAACTTGCTATCTTTACTGTAGCTATTTAAATTTAATTTTTAACATAAAAAGCTATATAAATCTGAAATTTTTGTATGGGAGGTAGTAGTAGTTTTCATCCGATCTTGCTCATCTTCGAACTTAGCCTCAGTTTGGTGGATAAAAGCTTACGTACCAAATTTCAAGTCAATAGCTCTTAAATTACGGCCGTAATCGTGCGGACAGACAGACAGACGGACAGACAGACGGACAGACGGACAGACAGACGGACATCGCTAGATCGACTAAGAAAGTGATGCTGATCAACAATATATATAGTTTGTCATACCTACAACGCCTCCTTATGGGCGTTACAAATGGAATGACAAAGTGAATATACCCTCACCACAGTGTGGTACCGGGTATAACAATATTCTGTAAAAAGTTTTATAATCCTTCGCTAGGCAGGGCCTTGACGTGTGCGCAATTGTATAAGCGCCAGTGCGAAGGCTTGATGTTGCAATGACTCAATGGGCTATGCTGTCGGAGGCGGTAGTCGTCTGAAGGGTCACCAATGGCAGACAGGCTGTTGAGGAGCAACTACAACTAATAACTGCCTATGGGGAGTAAGCCGCATTATCAAATCTCGAATCCAAGGTGGAACAGCATATGCTGAGGGATGCGTGGCTAAGAGAGTGCTTAGTCGCCAATATGCGGACTCCGAATACCAGGCGACCTTCGGTTTTAAACCAGCCTTCCTGTGCCGTACCGGGTTCCGGCATGGGTGATGTTTTTTTCCCGGATACTCGTGGGATCAATATTTCGAACCAAATAAATAAAAACTTACAGACTGATGTCTCTGTATAATCGTATAAACCTTTGGCCTTGCTGTTGGGCAACCATCAGAAGAGCAAACAGATCGTGCAGCCACTGGGCTCTCGATGGTCAACAACCCTTGTGCTATAGAGAACACGACCACAACTTCTCGGTGTCATGTGGACCCCATCCAAACTTCAAGACCGTGTCAGAAAAGGAGAGGAGGATTTGCCCACCTATAGTGTGGTGTCCGAGAAATCGGGATGCTCTGCAGTTGGCAAGAGTTCGGCTGGACTACAGAGTCAGCAAGGTGGATATGTTAAGCTCAGCGGTTTCGCAAACAGACGCTTTAAAAGTGCCTCGCGGAGCCAAAGTTTACTTTATAAAAATACATAGCGAAGCTGTCTGACCATTAAATCAAACTGTCGATCTAACGGGTCAATATTCCCAATATGGTGAACTATACACCCGAAGAAGCTACTTCCATTTGGAGGAATCAACTTCTCTTTAAGCATTAACGATTTTAAAAGATTTTTTGTATTTTCAGACATTGGGAGATTGGAAAATCAACAACAACATCAAAGCTATATGGAAGAGATTTAGAACTCGAAGTAATTTCAAGATTTCCAATAAATGGGACCTCCACATCCTTGCTCCATGTTCCTCATAAATACTGGTATATGTAAGAACCTTGAATATTTACGTCTCTATGTAATTATTCAATCAGCTTATTTACGGGTTTAGTTTGTCCATTTGCATTGGCGCTATTCTACGATATCCGGAGGCCCAGAGCTTAGCTTCAATGAAGGCCGAGGCCTGTGCTATTATATATATACATACATACATTATGTAAAAAGTTTTATAACGAAATAACAATAAAAAAACGTATTTAATTTTTATAGCATAACATTTTTTTAAGATATTTAAATAATTTTTTTTTTCCACCAGCATTGGTGTTCACTCACTTTTGATGCTCACTGTATTTGCCAATCCAAGGAAAGTGTGGGCAATTGAATAATTTTTGGAAATATTTATTAAGACAACACCGTTTATTATGTATTTTCAAATGATTATTTTTAGAGAGCCTAATTGGTGTCTAACCATTAAGTTCCCATCAGCTGTCTGACATAGCCTAGGGATGAAAATAGCCTAAAGACGCTTTTGTGGAAATACTTTAATTTATAGTTTTTCCAACACAGCGCTCACTACGGATTTTTTTTCCATGCAATCCCAACCCATCAGGAATAAGCACAGTTTCTTATTACAGGTTTGTATACTTATACTTACTGATTAACGGCAGTCAAGCCCCAATCTCGAGTGCCCCCTTTATCCAATGCAACATGCACTGAAAAAAATATTGGTTGTCATATTGACAATCGGTGGTTGTCAACTGGAAATTGTCAAATTGACGAACAAAATTGTCGATATGAAGAACATCTTTTGAAAATATTAAATATATTTAACAACCGGATAGTCAATATGAAGGACGGGCTGTTATCAATTCTTAGTACCAAACATTATGAAAAAAGTTGTACGATTAACAATCGCAGTTGTCAATATGATGTACGCACTTTCATCGTAAACACATTGAAGAATGCGTTTGTTGAATTGAAAATCGGGGTTATCAATATGACTACCACATAAGTGCAGTATTTCAAAATCTTTATATTGATGAACTTTGTTGTAATATGGACAATCGCAGTTGTCAATATGAATACTCAAGAAAACGCGTTTAGGTTTATAGTTCACAGTCACTTTTGACTGTGAAACACATGATAGTCTCGGTAAACGTCGAGAAATCTTTGCGTTTTTACGTCTTTGCCCGATGTGGTGGGTCATCGGGGCGAAACGCATTCAGGAGTGTGGATATGTGTATTATCAATATAATATGTTGACACTCCACTGTAAGTATAAATTCCTTAATCTAGCTGGCAGGTGTTTTAAATCATGACGTTTTTATTGAAAATCGAATTCTTTAATTCAATTACTTCGTTCATTAGATTGAAAATTGCGATTTTCATTATGAAAATCTAGTTCTTCAGTTTCAACTATGATTTTCATTATGAAAATTGTCAATATGAACATTTAATTGATTCAATTTTAATTGACAACCCAAGTTCATCATATTGACAACTACGGTTGTTGGCTCAAAAATAACAACTTTTTCTTCAATATGACGAACCTTGTTGTTAATATGACGTACCTTTTTGGTTCAGTGTGTATTCCCCTCTTGTAAATTGTGCAGCAGGCAACCACTAAGAAGAGATTATTTCCAAATTGAAAGCGGATGCAAGTAAAAATTTCACAGATGGTTAAATACAATATCAGGTTCATATATCAAGTTTAGAAACCATTCACTTAAATCTCAAACTCAAGCAAAACATACCAAAAACCGTTCCCCGTAATCCCTATATAATTTTCCATATCTGGGGAACTTTTTTCCAAAGCGAACGCTTTCAACTTAAAATCATCACCTCGGTTGTCTTACAAATACTACAAGCCCGCACCGCGCACCACCCACTGTATACACATCCTTTGGATATATTCCCTCTTCTGCCAGTATACTATGTGCGGAATCATTTTAAAAGGGATTTTAGAGAAGCGTTGAGGTCTCTTCATTATCTTAAGAACAAAGCTCAACACGGTGTACACGATGCGCTGTGGCGTAGGAGTAAACACCTTCATAACTTACTCAACCATACTACCAGAAATAGCAAAAAAGGTGAAGATAATTGCCACGGTTTCCTTTTTGTGGAATCATGAGCAAATCTAAAAAAAGGGTTGCAAAATAAAGACGTATCTTTTATAGAGCTTCAAATATTTTTCATTATATTGCAGACCCTATTTATACCTTATAGTGGTGTGCGGTTTTGGTTTTATTATAATTTAAGCGGGACACGTCTCATATAGCTCTTATACAAATTTGCACTTAAGTTTCTGTCTGGCTTTGCAAAAAGTTTAACTCTATTTGAAATGGAATAAATCTATACTCTATTAGGTATCGTGTATTGCTATAAATTGTAACAAGATAGGGGAAGAGTCACTGAACTATTGGCAGGCAGGCTCTCAGGTTGAGACTACCTCTCAACGATTTCTATAGAAGCTGCATGGACGAGGTGGAGGAAGAGATTATTTTCTTCACATCCTGTGCACGTGCTCAGCCCTCCCTGCTCGTAGAAAACTATTTCTCGCAGAATACATCTTCTAGAATTTCGGCGAACTCGCTAATACAATCATAAGTTGCCTCCAACGCTTCTTTTTCAGCTCCTGCTGGTTTAACGGGTAGTTGTGAAATCATTAGGTCCTGTGGGATCACAATGCGGCCTAAGTGAGGCTGCACTTTTTCCGTCCTGCCAACTTAACCTAACCCAGGGATCATGACGTAATCTCGAATGACAAAAATCTCGAAAAGTTTTTTTTTTTTAATCTCGAAAACACAAATCTCGAAAGACTATACCTATCTCGAAAATAAAAAGTAAATTCGAGATTTTGTTTTTGCACCCACCCCATATCCAAACAGTAAACCCAAGCAGGGGGGGTTGCAGGGGGGCAGCATGACCCCCCCCATACGTATTTAATATTTTTAATAATTAATTATTTGAGATTATGCTTTCTAGATTTTTTAAATTCGAGATTTTTTTTTGAGATTTTTACATTCGAGATTTTTGCTTTCAAGATTTTTTTTTTCGAGATATCGTGGTAGACCCCCTAACCAAACATAGGTGAAGCTTCAATTCCATTGTAAAGTGATACGATTAGAAGAAAAATGTCTTAGAATGGAAGTCATGTCCAGCTAGACAGCTAGTAAATTTTGCAGTTCTTAAAAATAAATACGTTTAGACACAATTAAGGGCGATTTACAAACAGCTTAGTTACAAGATTACAAAGTGTGCCTAAGGAAATAAAAAATGAATAGTTGGCGCAACAGATACCCTAGGCCTAGCTTCTCACAACCGCATTCGTTTGTGTAAGTAGTTTTCTATTTTTGAGACGAATGGAAGGGACTTACAACTTTGTGCTAGACCGAAAGGCTGAACTGAGAAGCTTTTTCAGGATATAATACTCTCGGATGTTTGTCAGAAGTTCGCTGTAATTTGTGATGTTTCGGGCATCGAGCCTGGTACCCCTCGCATGGTTGTCCAGCACGCACTATACACTGAGCCACTGCGCCCACAAGATCTTAGCTCACTGTAATATTAATTGACTTAAGTATTAGCACCCATGCCTTCTAAAAATCTAAAGCCCTAGTTAATTTTATTCAAAGAAAATCCCTTGTGTTCTGTCAAAATATTTATCCACTGAATGCTTCGCATATAAACATTCTCACTGAACCATTTCAAAAGTTGTTCATCCATGTTGTCTTCATTGTTTCTACCTACACTTCATTATGCTCGAATAAGCGAAAATGTAGCCAACTATTGGCCAAATGAAATGTTTCGTACTGTTAAACATTGAGTTGCTCACTTTCATCAGCCTTAACAGTCTATTAAAGAACCCAAAAGCGTTCTCATTACCAACGGCCTATGATTAACTCTCTCAATCGATTGGTTTCTATATGAATTGGCCGCAGTTAGGCGGTAGATCAACTTAAAACGTTTGCGTATCCTACTAAAGACAAAGTATCCACTACAGTGATATTTGATCAGCAATTTGGTCCGTAATTACCTTCAAATCGTCCCTCCATTTATCTGAAGTTGTATGATGGCGATTATGGTTTTATGCCCTATAATTCCGCCATCACAATCATGTCGGCCGGTTCGTCGTTGTGTAGGATCTAGGATGGCTTCAATCGATTTCTACTTAAGCACTTCGAATGCGCCCAACATAGACGAGCAGTCAAATTACCTGGAAAAGCATTTCAAATTAAGGCTACCAAGGCGCTTAACAGTACTGCCATGGTCGAATTGAGATTTTTCCAATTTAAATTTTTATCTCGATTGACACACAAAAACCAATCAAAATGAAAATTACTCAATGAACATTGAATTTTATTGAGTGACTATAAGCAAAGTCTTAAATGTTCAATCAGTATTAGATAGAATTGAACCGTTAGTATGTGTGTCCTTAACATCTTTTGAATTTGTAATTAAGTTGAATGAAACATTTTTCTATTTTCATAAAGATATTTTTTTTTTCGCCAAACAGAGTACATAAATATATAAATAACAACAGCAACCGCATGTCAGAGTGCCGCAGGAAAAAACAAACCATGACAACAAAAAAATCTTCTTACTGTAAACGAAAGTAATTACTTTCACCAAGATTTATTACCTGCAATTTACAGCAGCATCGTGGTAAGGCTTGGAATGTTTTTGCCATGAAGAATGAACTGGATACCGCGATATGTTGGGAAAGTATATGTGATGCTCTGTTTTGGATTTATCTATAAGGTGTGTAGTGTATTACTCGTAACGGATTTATGCGCAGATTTGGAAAAGGAGCATAGGTAGATACTACGAGCCACCATTATTGAAAATTGACATCGCTATGAACAAAATGTTCTCTGGAGCTATGCATGGGTAAATTAAAAAATATTCAAGTTGCATCGAACCGTATATGACTCTAATACCTTGTATAATAATTATAACAGAAACTTTGATGGTGGCGAAAGTGAACTATTATGGTGACAACTAAGGGCAATAAGTTAATTTATTGCCATTTATCAAACGGTTCGCTGTCATATCCATTAACCAAAACAACGTTGAAACTCCTAAGGATTCCCGTGGCAGCTTGTCATACATTGTCAGTCTATATAAATTAGCATTTATTATTTAATTACTGTGTAACTCTGATGATCGTATAGTTGGACTCTTCACGCACACCCGCTTCATAACACCCGCTTACCTGCACAAATTTGCGGCTTGCCTTATTGGCATTGATTGTGTTTGGGGACATGTCCTGTTTGGCTATCAATTATTACATAATAGTAATGCCTACCTATATAGACCTAAATTGTGGCGATAATTTAAGTTGGCAATATTTTGATGGCTAGAAAGCGCGCATGTGGTTAGCAATTAGGGTAATTAGGAAGATGCTTGTTACTGAATTTCAATTAATTTTGTTACAATAATAGAATTTCAGAGTTCTATACTCTGCAGAATTATGCATATTGACTCTGTGTATAATATAGTATATCTGTATATCCTTGGTGAGCCCAAGGAAACAGAGGTATTTTTATTTTGACGGCTAATTGTTTATTTCATATTATGTAGGTACTTATGGATATCTGAGCTGAACATTAATAGAAAATTGATGTCTCATGGATAGGCTGACCAGATATCCTTTTTTAAGAGGACATGCCCTCTTTTTATCTAAAAAAAAATTTCCTCTTTCTTTTTGAAAAAATGTGCAATTTGTCCTCTTTTTGGGATCTCCCAGTTTACGGAATTTTTCGACACCACAAAACTATAACAAATATTTTTTTTTTTTTTCTGCATCTTTCTGGTATGAACACGACCTAACATTTGTAATTAAAGTTGGAAATGAAAATGATGCCTTAAACGTGGAAAAAATGTAGAGGTTTATTCAAGGTATTTAAAATATGTTTAGAGATAGGGCGAATCTCTGGATGAGTTTGATTGTTTTACATGGAAGGATTTAAACAAAATTCCCAAACAAATTCAACGAAAATAAATTGTTTGACCATTTTTGTAACCTAAAAATGTTTGTAGAGCAAGAACAAAACGATAATAACTTCTTAAATGAACATTTTTACACAGCCAATTTCAGCACATAATGTTGAACGAATATTTTCTAATAACGAGCCAATGGAAAACGAAATAGAATTAAAGTCGAAATAGAATTAAAGTCGAAATTGTAATAGCATTTTTTTTTTTGTAAATATAATTTTAGAAATATGTCCTGCTCAGAATTTTGCGACTATGTACCTATATTCTAAAAAAGCCTATATTTCAATTTTTTATTTGAGATTTTTGAAGGTGTCCTCCTTTTGGTGGGCATATGGATCTGGTCACCCTACTCATGGATAACCAAACAAAATATTTTGTCAAAATGTTTAAGTTATGATCATTCCCAAAGGTGCTGCGGCATTTCTTTCGATTTTACAAGGACACTCCGAGGAGAAAAACTGCTCGAAGATCGTACCGGATTTCTTGTAGGATACTAATAGAAATAGAAGTAGGTAGGTACTTTCAGGAGATGGTATCCTAAGCAATAAATTATTTTAGGTGTTTCTCTTATAATTTTTATTTTGTTTTGGCTGTGATAGGTTTAGGACGCGTTCAAGACACTTTTGCCTAACTAGTCAACAGCGCCTGATTGGTGGATTTGCCTGCAAATCAAATCAAATTTCATGTGTTAGGCAAGATTTTCTGCCTTGCCCTTACAACATACAAATGTCCAAAGGACCCATGCCTATCTTTCCACAACCATACGTTTGTGTGAGTTTTTTATTTCTTCCAAAAGGTGGCGCAGTGGGAAAAGCTTAAGAAAAATTTGATAGCTGTGTTTTCAGGGGAAGCACACTAACCATTGATAAATTGCGTTTCTGTATCATTTGCTTCATTGATCAAAAAAAGAAAAAAAAAGAAGAAAGTATACGCGTAATCTATTAGTAAGACGTAGACACACACAGACGTTGTGTGTGTATAAACGCACTAGCCTTTTATTTATATCCAATAGTAGAACCAAACTCGCCTATCACATCGTCGACGTCGTCAATTCTTCAGTTGAAACAGGTTGTTTTAACATCTCCTTCGCAGAATGCCCCAACCACAACTCAATTAATCCGTTTATGACACATAAAATTGTGTACGTATATCCACGGGATGAATTTAATACTGTATAACGAAATTTTCGAACAATTTACCGCCACTTTTCTTAGGGGATACGCACAAAAAAAACCTCTTCAAGTGTATTCGCTATACATATATCTACGAATGCTCGTAATGTCTTTTGTCTCGTTGTCGTTGGGATCTTAATTTAAAAAGTCTGAGAGGATAATTGAATAGAAGTATCATTTTGATATAAACTCTTATAATATTGTTTTCGGAGCCATTGAACCGTGCCCAAACAGTGAGTATACGTATAGGTATACGAATCTTTTCGGTCTCTTGGAAATTATGTACATATAATTATAAATAATTGTTGTACTACAATTATGCTCTTATGGGGTTAGGAGGCAGTCTTTAAATTCACGCATTTAACATTTTTCTGCAATTAGTTAATTCTCAATTGACATTGGGGCGTATTAACATTATCAATGGCATGTTGAAGACTAGTGAGGGTTCACATTATACTCGGAACTTTTCTGACTCACACAAAAACTATATAAAATATATAGTTTTCTTCCCGAAAAAATACCTTCTTAATTGCCCTGTCTGTGAATACGTGTGAAATGTTGTGAACACCCCCACATTTGACGTTGATATTTTTAAGTATGCTAATGGCGCTCTTTTGATCTATACAGGACCAATCCATGAAAAAATCCTGAGTGCACCGAGTAGCTTGTAGGCAAAGTACAGGTTGTGGCACTAAAAATTTGTAGCTTGGTTTAATAGGCCACTGATCTAAAATTAAACACATTAAGATAATATTAAAAACCTTTTTCATTCAATGAACTGTTTTACTACAAACTAGATTAAATAAACTAAACTGATTACCGCAAATAGTTCAAACACCAAGTTTGTAGGTATAATAGATAATTAAAAAATAAAATAATTAAAGACCAATATTTTCTATGGAATCCGTTACAATTCTGCCTATAGTAGATAGCATATTATTTTTAACAGATTTCATAGACTGCTTATGATTTAATAATTAATTAGTTATTTTATTATTTACTAATAGTTTTTTTTACAAGTGAAAATTTTTATTTTATTTTCGAATGACAAAACTTTTCATCCGTATATACATTTATTCAAACTCATTCTGCCATTGAATTTTCCTGACAAAAAATAAAATATAAAAAATAAAACAATGGCTACTGTTTTCTATACCAGTATTTTTTCTATTATGTATGTGCACATGCACATGCTTCCATTTGTTAATTAACCACAGGCATTATCTCAAAAAAAAAATTACGAATGATAATGAACAAAAACTAAATGGCAAGCTTGGAAAAAATAGACGACATTATAAAATTGTCTAGTTGCAGAGAAATAATTATAAAAATTCTTTGTGAATACCTACCATATGAATACTTTGAACATGTTTGTATATAGGTAGACGCATGAAAAAACGTTATGGAAAAATGTGATTCGGAACTAAACAAATTAAAGAATTAGGTATGTATTCAATTTCATTTTGTATTTGGATTTCGCCCCTATTTCATCACTAAAACATAATTTCAATATCAGTCCCTTTCGCATGCAAATTAGTCTATTGTTCAAAGTGCTGTGTAAATATTCCAGGTAAACATAGATATCGAATATTGAAATGAAGAACTGCGCTTGCAAACAGAGTTCAATTATGTGTAAAAACAAAGATACGCGTTACTGCAGCCTTAATCGAAAGGAAACAAAAACAATTGCCACAATTGGTTGGCTTGGAGGTCATGGATTTAATTTCAATTTCAGATTTTTGGATTGAAATTCACTTTTAAATCGAACTATGTAGATAATGTACTTTGAAATGCTATGCAGAACTTGGCGGTATATTGTACATTTGAGAGCTTGATTGTATGTATATTGATAACGCAGTCAGAAATAAAATTCGTGACCGCGGAAAAACGAAATAGTTATTAAATTGCAGCCCTTGACATTGTGCAAAACAAAGAATAGATATTTTTCAATACAATTAAATTTTGTATTCCCTTCAATTAAAAATACATTGTATAAAAAATTGTTTTAAATTTGTACACCCTTTAGCTATAGAACTAGTGGCGGACCACGGACGTATTGAGTTGAAATAAATAAAATAAAATTCTATATAAATAAATAAAAAAACCGGCCAATTTTTTTGTTTGTTTTTGAAATACTTCTCCCGGGAAAGGCGAACCTATAACGCTTCAACAGAGCCCCGAGATACTTGCAGATGTATGTTAGTTCAGCACTTAAATTGCTGCAAATTGTAGACTTCAGGTAATATATCCCCAGGAAGCGAGCTGTAAAGTTTACTTGTCCTGTAACAGAAGGAGTCTTGAAAAGTTGATGTCCTCGCGGTTGTCAAGTGTATTGTATGGTCATGAGCATTAGCAGCCTACCATGGAAGTACCTATGGAACAAGCATTGGTCAGCGCCTTGTATTCTGTGCACCAACGGTTGTCTCCAATAAGTCGTATGCTCCTCTCAAGTGCAAGTTTCACTAGCGCACTGAAGGCTCCTTATATAGTATATAGCATATAGTTAAGGCTCCAGTTATAGGTAGCTATCACTAAAATGCAACCGAAATGGTTTCGGACAGACGGACAGATTTTCGTAGCGAAAATAATAAGGTTTTGTCCATATGCGAACGGAACCTTAAAAATTAAGCAATTGATCTCTAAATTTAACGAATTTAATAATTTGTCTGTACGTAAAACTTTTTCTGTTCAACTTCCCAGTCAATTCCACAATATTTTCCACAGAATTCCTATGATATATGCTATCTATAGTTAAATGTTTCATAACCATTAACCGACGCCTATGGTATGGTTCCCCTAAATGTCGTCGACCTATGCCTACGTAGATTTTTGATAGATAATTAATATTATGCACATACCTTTATGCACATTGCCGTTTTTTGTAACTCAAGAAATGAACAGTTTTTTGTCTAAATGAAAATATTTATTTATTACTCTAAAACGAGTGGTTGTATGTGTATCATGTATAAGTATGATGTAGCGTTGCCAGCCGTCCGGGTTTTCCCGGACATGTACTCTTTTTCGCTTATGCGGGGAACGTCCGGGATAGTTTTTCTAGATTGTCCGGGTTTTTCATTTTTTCATCGTCAAGAGAAAAGGAAATTCGAAATTAACAGAGATTGAAAATGTCAAGTGAATTCTGAAAAATATTATTGTAATACCAACTTTGGTAATCGACAAAAGAAAGGTTCGAAAACACTGAATGAAAAAATTACTAGTGTTTTATGTCCACCACAGTATGCGATTTATTGAAGTCGATTTAATCACTTTAAAAAGTATAAAATAATGGCTCGACAATGAATATTATTATTATTATAATTTATTAATCAGTAATGAATTACAGAGTTAATATATAAATATAGCACTAGCTACTAGGGTTTACGGCTAAAATCGACAATGGATATAAAATACCAGGCACTTTTAAACTATTCAGGCTTTCTCTTCACCCGGCAGTGGAACGACTTTTGCTGATGTTTGAAACCCTAAAATAATATTTCGAAAACGTAAAAAATCCAGCGAAAATATATATTTTTTTTTTGTTTAATGCGGCAATCATTTTGTTTGTAAAATACGAAATATATTTTGTCGCCAATAATTCGGTTCCCAAGCACAATTTCCAAAATCCCAGAAATTGATTTTCTTTATTATTTCTTCCCCTTTCCCACCAATTGGAATTGGAAGTTGGAAAAATATGGAGTATCCGACTAAGGAAATATCTCTATTTTATTTTAGATTTCAGTTTAGTAAACTTCTATTTTCAACACTTTCATATGTCAGAAAATCAGCCGATAATAATTACATAGCGCAAATGACACATGGCCTTAAAACATGAAGTAGCTACCGCAATATATGCGCATTTTTGTCCTAAGTCCTAGATTTGTACTCTTTTTTAGATCCTATTTTGTCCGGGAAAGTCCGGGATTTTCATGCTGGATAACTACTTTCTTCAAATTATTTCTGGCAACCCTAGTATGACGGCCAGTATTGATATTTGTCGTTTGATATTTCAGCCTTCTAGATCTAGGTACGTTAATTAGTTTTTGAGATAGGTTAGTAACAAAATTGGTCTCAGTGGGTTCGAACAGACAGACAGACGGACAGACATCGTAGCGAAAGTAAAAGGATTTCGTTTTACCCTTTATAAGGTATACGGAACCTTAAAAATGAAATGGGTACCACTGACGTAAGTATAACAATTTAAGAATCTATAATTATTGGGAAATGGATTTGGAGCCAGAAAATATTCTCTACTTTGGAGACTATAAGCAGTAATATATAACTATTTTTATAAGTTGCCACTTTTATGATAGAAAACTTTTTAAACTTTATAAAAGTAAAGATCCTTTATTAATCCTAGATCTTTTAAACAGACAAAAACTATATGTTCACGATACATGCTTTTTATTCCAGATTATTCTAAAGTATGTGTTTCTGGAATATTATAATGGGATGTAAGTTATTCTTTCATTGAACCAATAGGACCAAGTTTGTACCACTCCCACTTTCGACAAAATTTAACCATATGAGAGCAAGACAATTTTGTCTGGTGTCATCGAGCTTCAAGTACATATTCAATTATTGAACTTGAACGCGATTTTATCGCGATAGTCACACCTCCAAGTGACTCAATTAAGACAGTAAACACACTTTTCAGTTGGTACTTTACTTTGCGGCCATCTCATCTGCATCTTAACCCTGGCCTAGATTCATAAACAGACTATTAAGCCCTCATAGCGCGCGGTGTGAAAGAGATGCAAATACGTGCGTCTCTATCTCTAAATGAGAATTAAACCATACAAAATTGGACTTTCTTCTGTTACAAAAAAAGCGTGGGACAACACTGACTGACTAGGTATATCTCCACCTCCTGTTAACGTCAAATGTGCATGCGGAGCGCGGTAGTTTGTGTCAAGATTGCTCCGAGTAAAAGGATTTCATGTTTTGTAGGTATATCCTTCACACGAAGGTATATTCACTTTGACATTCCAGGATCAGGATCAAATTCTGAGTCGATTTAGCCATGCCTGTCTGTCTATCTGTCGGTTGATAACGTCCAAACGACGACCTAGGCAAATGAAATTTTAGTAGTTCTGGTACCCACCTCCCATACAAAACTAAATAGACCCATGTGTTGCGTAAGTACTAACACATATGCATAACATATTGCAAGGCTTGTATGCAGTGGAGGGTATGTCAAAGCACCACCGGCCATTTAAAATAAATACTCTTTTAATTAACCTACTATGCTTAGATTCTTCCTAGGCGGGCTTTCCAGCACAACAATAGACAAGATAATGAACTTCGTCAAATCAACAGGATGGTTTGTATATAGCAGCACAGTAAGTAATTTTTGAATACAGGGTTATAATGGGTAAGGGACAACCTCTTTCCCCCTACGGCCATCACAATGTTTCAGTATTGACCTGAGTGTGTCACGGAGAACTCCTCGCCAGTCCACAAACCTAACCTAACCTATGTTTATATTTTAAACATATAATTCTTATATGGATCTAGGGCTAGTGTAAATAAAAAAAAATTGTCATCACGCGATTATTCCACCCATCTATAAACAGTGCAACACATACACACATCCTATACCTTTTTTATAATACCAACCATCTGTCCTTGTCTATAAAACAAAGGGAGTTGCATTTGGGACGCCGTTCGCAATAGACGCATTCTTTTTTTTTACTCAATAAAGACATTAAATTGGAGTTGTGTGTTTAATTTTTCTTCCCTTCGGATCGGTATCTGTGACAATATCAGCTATAGCTGTATATATGTATGTTTGGAACATCCCTTAATGGCCTAAGGATGGTATATGCAATTTCAAACAGCAAACATCTCAGCTGTATCTCAACTCTTACTTTATTATATATTTTGTATAATATTTACACATTTAAATAACTTACGCATTTCAAAGCAAAAACTGACGAGAATATCAATAAATTCTTGTGTATATCGCTCTAGTATTATCCAAGCCGACATTAATTAGTGAAATGAGGATCTACTCTTACAGTATGCTATATTAATGAACAGGAAGCTTTTTTCCGATATTGGTACGCAATATTTTATTCATTTTGCTTTTGGTTTGCAATTTAAAATATTCCAACTCGGGTGAATGCAAGGATAATGAGATGTTGGTTTTTATGATTTTTAAATGTTAATTATAGATCCGGATGGGGATAAGGTTCATAGTAAATGGATATCTGACTTTTTGTTTTAAAGTACTTAAATTATGTCCAATTAATAATGAACAGGTACATTTGAATACATCCTTTAAACGAGTTATTTGGTAGGTTTTCAGTTACCGGATACAAATTATATGTAAGCCGATGTGAATGCTTTTTTTCCAGTATAATTGAGCAGGGCTGATCTATTCAAAATTGAATGAATTTTCAATTATTGCCGTCTATACGTTATGAGCATATGAATGCAGAATTAATTATTTTTTTTATTAAGCATAATGAGGTTAAAGTCGGATATTTGTTTTTATGTTTACATTCCAAGACAGTTTAATCGGATATTTTAATAAATATTGTAGCTGTATTCATGCTACATTTTATAGACTATGTCTCAATTAAGAAGATTTCCTTTAAGTGGAGGTGGGATCTATTTTCACTCCATTTAAAGTTATAGCCCATCGAAGTGGGATACCTCCAATTTAGAGGTATATAACCATATTCATTCATTTTCAATGGTCCATTTGTCCATTAAGTGGGTCGCGGCTGCAGGTTGCTCAAGTGGAGCCTCCATAGCTCTCGATCCTCCAACATCGTCTCCAAATCATCAAGAGTAATCCCCATACGGGTAGAGGAGAGATTATGGACTTGATCTAACC
This sequence comes from Cheilosia scutellata, assembly GCA_955612985.1. Taxonomy (NCBI): domain Eukaryota; kingdom Metazoa; phylum Arthropoda; class Insecta; order Diptera; family Syrphidae; genus Cheilosia; species Cheilosia scutellata. The sequence goes on from OY015312.1 coordinate 125,521,459, forward strand.
ATCTCATCCTAGGATTCCTGGTCGGGAGCATGCGTTTAACATGACAAAACCACTCTCCGTACGGAGAAGTAGCTGCTCGACATTGAGTTCCTCACGTATTCTAGTATTATCTAGGTACATAAATGGTTCTGTATACATTTTGAAAAGACAATTCAGTAGCGCATATACATAAACCAAATTTCACAGAGATCCATCGCAGATATATCGCTCATCTTCATCCCACTTGCCGAGGCGATGGTAAATCACATTATATAATTAAAAGTACTGAACCAAAGATTCAGTAAATACACACAAAATACCTTACCTACAATATACGTATTCTGAAGACAGTTTACTTTAGAAACTACTTAGTAATAAATAAATATTGCACATTGGATATGCGATGAAACAATGAGATGCTTGATATTAAGCCATGCATACAGTCTAGTGATTTCAATTAAGCCTAATGTAGATAAATTCATATCCTTGAGAGGTTAACTGAACCCATTAGCTTAATTAACCCAAACACTGGTAAGCTTTTAGCATGAAATGCTGATTTGGAATTCCACAAACTAATTTTTGTTGTGCTTCAATTTAGTACATGTAAATATATACCAATGCCAATTATTTGAGATTAGGTGCTTACGCATTAATTTATATTAATTAGTAATACAGTAAGGCACATATGAAAATAAATGGAATATATATCCGTAAATATATTTCGGATGCCCATTATAGTGGACGAACAGTTTTAATCCATCAGGTTGAACTCATTCCGTCTATACTATAGGTACATACATATAATATTATATGGGAATTTATTGAGTATAGTAAATCATTACAGTGCTATAGGGGAATATGTTGTAAAGGATGTCCCATAATTCACACAAATTTAAATTTTGCACCGTTTAATAGTACAGTGATGCCAACGGAAAAGAGATAACAATGTGACAGCTGACAGTTCGGGGTTAGTAAAAATGGAGCGCTATACGAAAGAATAACGCATTTTCATTGTTGAAAATAATGAATGTTTGTCAGTTACAGTCCGTAATTATCGATCAAAATCATCTTTAGTGATGAAGTTCATTTCATCTTGATGGCTCCGTTAATCGTCAAATATTGTAGAATTTGGGGTTCAGAAAACCCCAGCGGATTTTGGGGTGGAGGTATTATCGGACCATTTTTATTCGAAAATGCGGGTGGTCAGGCAGTAAAAATTAATGGTGTTCGTTATCGTGACATGATAACCCTGTTTTTAGTGCTTAAATTACAAGATATGGATGTGTCCAACATGTGTTTTCAACAAGACGGTGTCACATGCCATACAGCCAGAGAAACAATTCAATTACTGAATGAGTCATTTCCTAATCGTGTAATCGGACGTTTTTGCGATCAGAACTGACATTTATTTATTTATTTATTTATTTGTCAACAAAATACTTAGATTTTTTTAGACATTAGTTTATAACAATACATACTTAGTTTACAAAAATATTACTAAGATATAGAAAATAAATAGAGCAAACGATTATGACTGAATTCCATCTAGTAGTTTTATTTTTATAGTAGGAATCGATGAGTTAAAATCGATTAAATCGATGTTATCATTGTAGCTTATCAATAAGCCGTTGATAGATGATGACCTGCCGTAATTTGTACGCGAATGTGCAATATTAAAAAAACGGTTATTTCGTAAATTTGGACGAGGGATATTTGAATTAAGAAGTCTTAAGATCTCCGGAGAGTCAATTTCTGCAATAAGAACCCTATGTACAAAAATAACTCTTGCTACTATTCTCCTATTTTCAAGCGAATCTAGGCTAATCAATTGTAACCTTGATTGATAGGAGGGTAAGTTAATAACATCAGCCCAAGGAAGCCCTCTTAAGGCGAACCTGAGAAATCTTTTTTGGATAGATTCAAATCTTAAAATATGAACATTATAAAATGGACACCAAACAATGGACGCATATTCTAAAACAGATCTGACAAATGAAAGATAGAGAACTTTTATAACATATGGGTCAGAAAAATCACTTGCATAGCGCCTTAGTAGTCCCCATGCTCTATTTGCCCTATTTGTGACATAATCAATGTGATGTATGAAAGATAGTTTAGTATCTAAAAGCACACCCAAATCTTTTATTAAGGAGACACGCGGAATAGCAATGCCATTAAGAAAGTAAGTAATACATGATGGGCGATTTCCGACGTGAATATGTGACCTTCCAGATCTTGCGATTTAACGTCATTGGACTTTTTTCTTTGGGGTTTTTTTGAAGTCAAAAGTCTATGCAAACAAGCCCACGACCACCAACGCCTTGAAAGAGGAAATTGGTAGGTGTATTCATGAAATTCGGCCACATTTATGGGAAACGGTAATAGACAATTTCAATAAAACAGTAGGTACGTATTTGCTATTACATACATAACCCCAATCTGTATACTCTATGAATCACTAAAAAATGTAAGCTTTCTAATTACAAATCTGTAGGTATTTTCTATCAAAATTACATTTTGCGTGAATTATGGGACACCATTTATAAAGTACGTATGCACTTGGTAGCTCTTTAGCGGCATGATTTGCGGAGCTATTTTTGTTTTCCAAATAAGAAAATGTTTTGCAAGTGTTGGTTTTTAAGTACCTAGACCTACGCCACGCATAAATTATTCGTTTCTCCTTATTGCCTGTGGCCGCATTGCTCGAACCTGTGCCACTCGAGTCACGATCAATCCACCACCTAAACTTGCATACTTAACCATAATTATTTCTATTGTAAGCCTACCAGCTGAAGTCATCATGTTATCTTTATCGCTTAATAACATTTTTTCAAACTTCCCGAGCCCCGACTCCATATGAAATGCCCCAAATCGGCCAAGCTTTGTCTACGTCTATGAAAAGGTGTTGTTTGGGCAAAAAGTTCTGTTAAAAAGTAAATAAACCGAACTGTAAAACTTATGCTAATGCTGCCCTGCGAGGTCAGTGCCCACTTAAATTAAATGAGGACTATTCAACCCCTATACTCTTTCGAGGCAAGCCAAATATGCAAAGAATATATACGTATACGTCAAACTGAAGCTAATCATAAAACCCCGAGGGGGTCATTTATTCTTTATTTTCTTTCCCATTATGGTCATATAGTATGTTTGTTTATATACGGTTGGGGATGGGGATGGGGAATGTGCACGAAGAAAGTCCTAGTAATCACGATAGCATCAAATCTGAGCACAACTTGACAAAGCCGACAGGCGTTTATTTTCATTTCAAATGTTCCTCTCTGCAATTTTGCTTTTGAAAGCTTTTCACTTTATGTACGTACATCCATGTTTGTTTGGTATTTTGCAAATAGCCAGGAGTTAAGTATTAGGATGCAAACATCCGGGGATGTAAGAGTGAAATATACGAATGAAACGAGAGATTAATGGAGAAACGACAGTGAATGCAAATGTAAGGATTTTAATTTTTGTTTGCAGTTTTCGTCAATTTTATACAACCTCAACGACTTATGTTAAACGAAGAGATATGGATCATTGGAATGTTGTTTATTTTTCCTGGCAGTTAATGGTCATCAGGTGCACCTTACTAAAGTGTATTTATTTTACCGGAACAAAATAAAAAATTAAACGGGACCATAAATAAAATGCACACATGTTTTGTGAGTTTTGGCGAATTTCGAAATTCCTTGTGCTGTTACCTGTTTTTTTTATTATTCTCTTCTTTTATCCTTTTTTGTTTGTTTTTAGTCGATAAATAATATTTGGTTATCAAAAACAGTCCGAAAATGATGTGGGAGTTTAAAGAATTTCCCGCGAGCGAAGCGAGCCTGTGACCCCATCATGAAGTATAATATACATATAATTTACATTATGTACATAAGTAGTAAAGCAGACAAATAATTTTGAGAAAATTCGCCTACAGACGTAGTCCTATATTATTACAATTTTATTTCCTCTGTGCATTGATTAGCAAGTAAAAGGGCGAATCAGTTCTTTTTCAATGCGATTCCGTATTGCAAATGGCTTAGACATGCCTAATCAATCAATCAAGACCAGGCAGCTACTAAGGGTATGTAAACAGAAAGTAGGTACCTAGAAGTAATTGATGGTATACAATACAAACATTCTTTTATTTCATGTTTCACAGAGAATTAGAAATTTGATTTATTTATGGTTTTTATGTATCTACCCTCTCTCAAACATGGCGAAAGGTAGAAAAATGACCCCAATATTATCCTCTAGGATTCAAGGTCTTATTACGATTATTGTAAACAATTGAAAGGTACATAACCGGTTTAGGTGACCCTACCTACAGTCCACATAAATGGTACCTATCAGGAAAGCGAGAGGGAGATAGGCTTAGGTTTCGATTATGAACACTAAGCAAATTTATTTTTTTTATTTTTTTTTTTGTATAAATTGACTTATTCTAAGATGTAGGTAGGTAGGTACTGTAAAAGAATTTTTCTGCGGAAACATTTTTTTTTTTTTTTTAAAATTTTAAATTTTGCTAAGCAAATTTTTTATTTTTATATTTTTTTTTTAATTGACTTATTCTAAGATGTACTGTAATATAATTTTTCTGCGGAAACTTTATTTTCTATTTTAAAGTTTTCAATTTTCACAGAAAAGTGCATGTATTTGTATTAACTGAAAATATTGGAGCTACTGTTAAATACCCCAGATTAAATATAATTAAACTTTAGTTCCAGGCGACTGCTTGACAGTTGTTGACATATCCTCGCGTGAGCGGCTAAACCCTGCGAAAAAAGGGTTAAATTCCTGTGAGCGAGCCACTCGCCCAATACTTGAAATACACCAGACTTTCTTATAGGCGCCTATCTGACAGTTTTTGGTATAGACTATTGAGCTATGTAACTGTCACATAAACATGATTTAATTAAAAAAAAAATTATTAAAATTTAGACAAAAATAAAATTTAAAAAAAAAAAATTTCATTTCCTCAGGAAAAAAATATTATATTTATGTTTTTAGGCCATTTTAAGCCAGAAAAAAAAAAAAAAAAATGTTGCTCACTCAGTGTTCATAATGGAAACCCGCCCGGGAGATATGAGCTCCCGGAGAATGTTTTTCTCTAAAGTTCTATGAAACCCTTGCTGAGTGGGCTGTTATTGTGCTCCTACTCAAATAACGTGTTAAATTCAAGGTTACTAAGAAGGTTGTTTTTAGAAATGTAAGGCACACATTAAACACCTAAATGGATAAAAAATCCATAAAACCGAAAAGGAGTACAACCGCTGAACCTTAAACCGCAGATCAGCTGCAAGCGTACTCTCTGGCCATTATACTCGGATAGTTGTGACTAAAATTTATTGGAACACAGTTTTTCCACATGTGCCACTTTAATGTCCCCCGCAGTGGCCATTCTATTATTAAAAATGGCGTTTCACAAAGGCTCGCATCTCGGTCCATTGTTTCGTTTCAATGCTACTACTTTCGTTTATTCATTCGTTCATTTTCGATGGTCCGCTTATCCATTAAGTGGGTCGCGGATGTAGATTACTCAAGTAGACCCTCCATAGCTCTCGGTTCTCCGCCATCGACTCTAAGTGATTAAGGGCAATCCCCATACGACTAGAGGAGAGATTATGAACTTGATCTAACAAACTCATCTTGGGTCTACCTATAGGACGCCGGCCTGATGGTACTTATTTCCATAGCATGTCGTGGATCCTGGTTGGGGACATGCGTTTAACGTACGTACTTTTTTTTTAAATAAATCTTTTGATTTTTGTAATTAAATGGTAATCTGGCATTCGGCATCTAGGACATTGTCCTGTAGAATATTGTAAACTATTTGCAAAATATTTATACAAAATTGTAATTGAATTGAATTTGTTGAGAAAGCTCGTCGTCGTCAGACTTTGTCAGCGGTGTGAGTTGACTTCTCTCAGCAGTGCCGACTGGAAAGGTCTGACATAATGAAATTGTAAGCAAATTTTAAGTGATGGTAGTTATAGAGAAGTAATATTAAAATAGCTGGAGTCGTTTCTCATGGTCTTATTTGAGTACGACCGGGGTAGTGGTAGTCAATTTGTCAACTTGGTGTCCAAGCTTAGTTTTTTGGTAATGAACGAAAGAATTGATCGCAGATAAAATATGCTGGATAGAGATTTCTTCTTACAGTAATGACTCACTCGCTAATACGATAACTTTAACCTAACCCGAATATCGCGCTAAACCGTAGATTAATTATTTTTATTTTTTCTCATTTTGTAAACGCTCAACTAAATAGTATGCAACATCTCATTGATTTTCATAATCATTTTGGCTTTTAGCATAATTTTGTTAATGGATAAAGCATACACAAACATTGTTCTCACATCAAATAAGCAACTCAATGTCGCTCGAAAGAAAAATGTTGCTATAATTGCGGCAATAATTATCGTTGGCGATACACAGTTGAAAAGCAACCAATATTGCTTCCTAGTATAACAATATTTGTGATTATTCACACATTTTCGCATACTACGTTCTATAAAGTTTTGGAAAATATGTCGGACGATCCTGTTTACAACACAAAATTCATAGAAGTTGAGGAAAAATATCCCTGATAGCTAAAAATGTCAGGCAATAGTGTTGCTTCGATGTGAGAATAGGTTAAAATAAAGTTGCGTGTTGCTTATTGACAGTTGCTATCTGAGAGCCGCCTTCCTTACAATAATATTGTTTGAAAGAATTCAGAGAATATCAATGCTGTCCTACTAGCTATGTAGCATTTGCAATTATTCGAAATTCGAACTGATTCCTGCGATTTGTCCTTCCTGCCATAAAGATATTTTGTTGACACACACACACACTAATTGTTAAAAAATATTAATCGCACAAATACATAATAATAAAACAAATAATGTAATTTAATTTATTTCTTAAATAGTTTATTAATAATCGTCTTGTTGTAATCGCATAATAATTTAAATAAACTCTCATTTTCGTTATTGTAAATTCACGTAAATATACAATATACATACAATTCAATATTTTTCATTTTTTTTTACATGGATTTTCTGAAATATTTTCTCTTTACACAATCAATATAATATATACATACAAAAATAATAGCAAAAAAAAAAGAATGGTAACAAAAATTTACAAATTAAATTTTTAAATCGAATTATATTCTAGATCAAAACTCCATAAATATACCTACTCCTATATTATAGAATTTAATTCAATACAATTTATTTTCAATAATACACAACACAGTAATACAAAATACCATAGAATTACAGTCATCTGATCGACAGATGATTTCTGTAATATCTTGTCGACAAAACTGACACAAGTCCAGTTAACACCAAGAAAGTCTTAAATTGCACATAATGCCAAAGAACTGTCAAACAGGAAAATATTTGTCTCTCTGGAGCAAAGTTCAGATTCAATTTATTTGTTCGATAGGAATGTAGAGATGTTGAAAAACTATTGGCACTACTGTTGCCGTGTTGCATAGCAGCTGGATGTTCACCATTTATAACATGTACTACTACGCTGGCAGAAACTGAAAATAGAAACAATTCACATATTTACATTTTTGCTTAGCATATAAGAGGATTTTTAGTTTAAGCGTGTTTTGCAATAATGGATATTGAGCGAGAAAAGTTTAATATTCCGCAGCCAACTTATTTCTGACATTGATTGATTACGAGCCAAATTTATCATATCATATATGAGAAAAGGATATTATTTGGATGAATGAAATTTGAGCCGAAAATAAATTAACCTGGCAATTGAAGTTTATAAGTTTGACAAGGATAGGTACGAGTATTTCCCTTTTTTTTATTCATCTCGACATATTTGATGGATGGTCATGTTGGGGAATTTTTGAGTAAATACCGTTTATATGCGGAGTTCCAACTTAATTCCCAATTGAGTTTCCAAGTGGTGTGCCGACCGACCTACATACTCACCTACATACTGAAGTGGTTTGACTTTGACGTATTTCGAATTTCAAAAAGCTCTTTTCTCCTAAACGTGATGCGAAATTTATTGGATAACATTTCGTACTGCTTTTATTTTAAAACGTATCAAATCGAAAGCAATTGGATATCGAGCAATCTGTATCCATTTCTATTGTCAATATCGATTGGAACTTATTCTTCGTTGCTTCCATGCGCATCGTATCAAATCAAATCCCATTTGTCATTGGATGGGGAATGGTTTTATTTTTTTTCTAGATTTATTTTGGAAATTTAACAAAATTAACTTACATGAACTACTTGGCAAACAAGTATAGTTTCCAGAATCAGCAGGTGTTGCTCTTGCTATCAATAGCATACTCGTTCTAGTCTTTCGCTCTGTTATAACGTTGATACCACCGTGTTTGGTGTAGTTCATCACTCGCTTGTCCTTGTACCAATATATGAATGACGGTGGTGTTGGCGATTGCAATGCTAGGCAAGTTAAATTTAAATCACTGCCGCTCTTGATGAATAGTTCTGAGTTTCCAAGAATTTTCGCCCTCGACACTATTAGAGAGAGAGGGAGAAAGAAAAGTAGCAACTTAAAAATGAGTTCTGTTGGGTATTTTGTTTTCGGACTTACCAACAACATTTAGCCGAAAGCCTTGACTTATTTTCGGCTCCGTTGACACTTGACACTCGTATGTCCCAGAATCCCTGGGCTGTGGTGAGGATACGCGCAATGTCCATTCATCTGAACCCTCGGTGTGTAAGGATTGAAATCGTTGATCATTTGTGTATGTGATTATGCCAACTGTTAGGATATGCAGATCCCTCTTTCGAATCCAAGAAACCTAAAAAAGGATTAAAGTTGTGTTGTAGGTAATATCACTGGTACATGATGTCAATATATGTATATTCAGATTTGGCTTAACACAAAAAGTGATACTTCTTGCTAAGAGATGTTATTTTTGTGTAAATTCACATTACACCGCAGGCTGTACAATGAACTGTGGTTCCTCGAAACCCCGGCCCAGACCAGTATCGAATCAGTAAAGTGTGAGTAATCTTATGCACTCTCGGGGTCCACAGTAGGTTCGCTTCGGGTCAACTTATTATTTTACGTATGTTTAACAAACTACGATTGCCTTTCTCCGGTGATTTGTTTCCCATAAAAAAGGAACGACACAATTGTATACTCGTAGTCATGGTGCAAAGAATACCTGTGTACGGTGTACCTCGCCCAAAGAAATTGAATAGAGTATACGAAAATTTAAGATAACACTACAATATGTTTGGATTAAATCATCTGATGCCAAATAAAGATAAGCATGATAAAAAAAAATAGCTTCAGGCTTATCCGCGTTCATTTGGAATGATTTGTAAGGTTAAAGAAATATTTTATTTTTTGTTTTACCTGTAATTTTTAGTTGGCCGATAGAACCTTTTAATGTGTGTCATACAACTTACTAAAGGTACACATTTGACATTTTCAACATTATCAATATTTTCAAATCCCCCAGATCATTCTAATACGAAAAACCAACAAAAAAATGTGTGTTCTAAATAAGCGCGTTCTTTTTTAAACAACAGTATAATAATTCAACTTATTCTCTTTTGTCAGAAGGTAGGTATAGGTAGGCGTATGCAATCCAATCCGCTACACTATGGGTGTATGCATATAAAAGACAGTAAATGCTTTTACTGAGAATTTTCTAAGTAAATACTATTTTTGGCATGCATAAAATGAAGTAAACACTAAGATTAGGTAGATATTTACTTCAAGTAAAAGCATTTACTTCTCTTCGCATGCATTTTTGTAGTAAATACTTTTTTGGAATTCAGAAAAAAAAGTATGTGCTTGTTTTTCTGCAGTAAATACTGGAAATAGTGATACGAAGTAAATACTAAAAATCGGAGCTTCTACTTCAAATCCTACTACTACTTCCACTTCTACCTTTCAGTATTTACTTAAACCTTTTACTTGAAGTAAATACTTTTTTTTATGCATACCACCCTATGTGTTGACGGTCGACTCTTAAAAATAAGCCTTCCCTGAATCCACTTACCATTTCTGTTTTGTGTTCTCTCTCAGTCTAACTTTCTAACAGTGTTGCCATGAACTTTAAACTAAATTTCTAAATCAAAATATACATATATTTGACAAAATCAGATTTAAAGAATTGAAACCCTCGAAAAAAATCGCGGGGCACAATTAGTCCCAATCAAGTACATAAACTCTTGTATATGTATGTACATATGCAACGAGCACAAAAAACTCGAAGACCCGACAAGCTTTGAGACTCTAGAAAAAGGTTAATACGTGCGTGCCCAGTAGATATATTCATATAAATAATACCTTCTTAACTGATGTTCAAATAAAAAATCTGAGGCATTCTACATCTACATGGGCTATAACTTGAAATAGATTCAAAATACACCTCCGCTGCCATACGATCTTTTGTTTGCCGGACTTCAGGAATCTGAACATAAATTATTATAGCTCTTAACGGGTCTACCCCGATATCTCGAAAAAAAATCTAGAAAGCATAATCTCGAATAACAAAAATCTCGAAAAAAAATCTCGATATGCCCCCCTGCAACCCCCTGCTTGGGTTTACTGTTTGGATATGGGGTGGGTGCAAAAAAAAAAAATCTCGAATTTACTTTTTATTTTCGAGATTTTTTCGAGATAGAGTCTTTCGAGATTTTTGTACATTCGAAATTTTTGCATTCGATATTAAAAAAAAAACTTTTCGAGATTTTTAACTTTCCCTTTTAACTGCGGGCACACAGTATTTCGGTTATACGCCAGACACTATGCAGTAGATGTGTTAGTAAAAAATGTGTTGAGGGTTCAAATCTTTAATCTTCTAGTATAGTGCCAATATATCTGATATCTTTTCTCTCTTGAATAGTTGCCAACATTTTGCAATTGCCGATTGCAACACGTATTTAAGAAATTCAGAAATTAATTAGCTCAAAGTTTCGGAGTGAGGGATTCTTATAACTTATAAGGCTTTATTTTAGAAAAGTTACTCGACTTTCCGGTCGTAGAACTGTTCATACGAAATTGTTTAAGAAAATTATGAAAAACGTTCAAGGCTGTGTCGCATATAAATAATTACTCATCTACCTATACTATTTCTGGCTCTAAAGGTATTTTTGAAATTTCGATTTCGTCTTTGAGAAATAAAATAAACTGATCAAAAATGATTTTGTTGCAAATATATAAATTCCGATTTTGCCACCAGATTTGATCTCATAATCTCCAAGTAAAAATGTTGCAGCGAATTTGTCAAACGGATTAGGCTGTAGCTGAGTGATAGCTATGGGCAGGAAATGATCATATTGATAGATTAGACAGACTCATTTTACTTGGTTTCTCTACCATCATTTTTTGATTAAGAGAAATACGCAAATGCAAGTTTATCCTTTTCAAATTACCTATGTAAAGGATGTTTTTTTTAGAGGTATAGAACTTTGAAATGGAAAGATAATCTTCTGGCATTATTATTTAAATATGATTTTTGGCATATGACCGCCACGGCTGGCTCGGACGTAGTCTAATCTAGAGGTCCAATTTTCGATGACTTTTTCCAACATTTGTGGCCGTATATCGGCAATAACTCGGCGAATGTTGCAAGTGGTAAATCGTTTCGGCCTTATCGGCGTAGACTAGCGACTCCACATATCCCCACAGAAAATAGTCAAGCGGCGTTAAATCGCACGATCTTGGAGGCCAATTCACGGGTCCGCAAGGTGAAACTATGCGGCTACCAAACGATTCTTTAAATAAATCAATTGTGGCACGAGCTGTGTGACATGTTGCGCCGTCTTGTTGAAACCACAGCTCCTGCACATCATGGTTGTTCAATTGATGAACGAAAAAGTCAGTAATCATGGCTCTATAGCGGTCACCATTGACCACCAACCAATAAAGCACACCAAACAGTCAGTTTTTGTGTATGCAACGGTGTCTCAACATACACTTGAGGATTATCATCACTCAAAATACGGCAGTTTTGTTTATTGACGTATCCAATTATCCATTCAACCAAAAGTTTACGATTATGTTGACCGTAAAATGGACGTAGTGCGCGATACAGAACCATGATTTTCAAAATAAATTTGCACAATTTAGAAGCGTTGTTCAGGCGTCATTCTATTTATGTTGAAATGCCAAACCAAACTAAAAATAAATCACTGGACAGCTGACAAAATGGCCGCCAGTTAAGATAGTGTTACCAACTCAATCTTCTATACCTCTAAAACAAACACCCTTTAGTAATGAAAATTAATGTTCGAAAAAGGTAAGCAACACAAAACACAAGTCAAAACACAAAATGTCATTACACGCCCATGCCAAATATGACCATAAATTTCATATCACCTGGCAATTTTCAGGCGACTGACAGTTTAGCCTATTCTTACTCAAAGAAATTTGTTGAGGAACGGCGTAAAAATTTGTAAGAATTAGTAAAATTTCATAAGATTTAAATGTAAAGGAACAGATAAGTTGGTATAAGTGAATGTTAGATACCTATGATAAGTATAACACCTAAGCTATATCACTTTTCATTGCTAGCAAAGACGGTAGAATCTATATATTAAAAGGTTGGTTCGTATGTAACCACTGAAGCTATCCGCCTTATATTCACACCATTATGTTCGTGTGATGCTCCGGAATGTTTATACCCGGTACCACACTGTGGGGAGGGTATATTCACTTTGTCATTCCATTTGTAACGCACATAAGGAGGCGTTGTAGGTATGACAAACTATATATATTATTGATCAGCATCACTTTCTTAGTCGATCTAGCGATGTCCGTCTGTCCGCACGATTACGGCCGTAATTTAAGAGCTATCGACTTGAAATTTGGTACGTACGCTTTTATCCACCAAACTGAGGCTAAGTTCGAAGAAGCAAGATCGGCTGAAAACTACTACTACCTCACATACAAAAATATCGGATTTATATAGCTTTTTGATGTTAAAAATTAAATTTAAATAGCTACAGGAGAGATAGCAAGTTTAAACTTTGCACATATTGTTTTAGTAATATTTAAAATTTTTTGACAAAAAATGAGATTGGTCGAATAAAAACTACCCATACCTCCCATACAAATATAAATTTTTTAATACTAAAATATTTTTTACAATAATATAGTACCGGGTATTTGAGCTTCGGCACAGTCGAAGATAATTGTCTTACTGGTTTTGTTTATGTTAGACACCCATAGGTAGCGAAAATTCTTATTTATGAACCTTTTTGGCTCAAAAATATATAAATTATTTGCAAAGGACTCGATAGGTGCCGCTGGGGTGGAGCTATTTACGAAAATGCAGAACAACGTTTGCCAGGTCAGCTATATTACCATATTTCATTAAACTGATGCGCCCAATGTATGTACAATTTATCTATAGTACATATTTTGTTTTGTTTTATAAATTTTCAAAGTTCAAACACTGTCCTTAATCTGTACGTGTTCTTTGGCGCTTTAATAAAATGTAACCACCAAACCAATACACTTAAGCATTGCCAAAGCAAGAAAGGAAACTCAATGCAAATTTAAAAAAAAAAAGTCATTCTTCCTTTATCCATACAAAAGAACGAGAGACAGAGGACAAAATAAATTTCCGATTGCAGAAGAATGTACCTACCTACCTACTCCCAGAACCAGATGGCTATCTATTTATTTCACGGAAAGGTATACGGTATATATACAAGAAGCTAAGAAAAACTCGTATATACTCGTATACGAACGAAATGCGAAATACAACCACTCTCTGTTGGTACTGCAGTTTTTCCATTTTTATTTTATTTTTAATTTCAGCTCCATTGAACAATGTCAATACAAATTTATTGCGTCATGAAGAACGTTTTTTTCTATTAAATCGGTTCTTTTGTTGTGTCTGATTCGTTTTTGGTTTTCGGGTCCTGTTATATTGTCGAAATATTGAGGATTCTTTTGTGAAATTGTTGTTGAGTGTTGAAAATGTCTTTCAATTAAAAAATTATTAATATTAAGCCTAGTTGACAATATAATGGTTTATTGTTGTGGGTCTGTTATGGTAGGTAGTATTTTGTTCGCCTTAAATCGATTTTCCACCCACTTATGAATTGTATAATTTTTTTGTTATTTGTATTGATTCGTTATAATTTTAAAGTGATTACCATAATTACATATTAAATTTAAAAAGTTTATATTAAATATATTAAATATTGCTCTTGACGAATTTGTTATATGTATAATTTATCTATTATGTACACTCCGCGCCACTTGAATAGCACACCTCCTAAGGTCGGTTTTCTTTCCCCCACTTTTTTGTCGTTTTTGTCGCGCACATGTGTCCTGGACTTAGTTGAAACATTGTCAGACGAAAATAATTTACCTAATTTGGAAGCCCTGGATGGCCATAACTACTATTTTCCTAACCTCCGCAAAGAGACTAATGATTTGGACCGGCTGCATAGCAGAGTTGAAGGTGTTGTAGTGGGGGAGGGCCGTTTCGTATTATGGCACCTGCAAATTACAATTTTTGTCATCCACAATGAATGCGTTGTCTTATGCTGATAAGGCTTTAACATATTTTCATAACTTTCTTGAAGATCTGCCGTGGATCTAAGAATATGATAAAGCGCCAATACATACATCCCGGGTTGTTAAAACGTATTTATAGAGCCAAATTGTGGAGCTATTAAGCTGACGGCATACTCACCGGATTTGAATGTCATCGAAAATGTTTGGCAATGTTTAAAAAGTCAAGTTTATGGATCGGGGCAACAATATTCGACTGTATCTCTAAAAAAGTCCAAGCCATCGAATCAGCTTTGTAGCTCGATTTCACTAAATTATTTGGCCAATTTGTATATGCATCCCTTCCAACTGGATGTGTGAATTTTGGAGCAGAAAGGTGGCTCAAATATTTTTTTTTAAATCTAAAATACTCCTCCAATTACCCTAAATTTAAGTAATGTTTGTGTTAAAAAGAAGCAGAATTCTCTAAATGGCAGATTTAGCCTTAAGATTTGGTAAATAAACCTTTAATGCCTTAAGACAGCATTTAATAAAAAATAATAATAATAAAATGGACGGATAATTGGACGTGGCATGCACAAACACTATGACAATTTTAGCCACTTTTGCATGGGCAGGGCGACCTGTCTTGTCTAGGATCTACACTGATGATAATTCAGTCTTGCTCTTTTTTTTTATTACCACATGATTGCTATCATAAATATGTCACAAAAGCTCGTTAAAAGCTGCTTAAAAAATCGGAAAGATTTTCTGTTCTCTAGAAACATATTTTTTTTTTAGTAAGGTTATAAATCCGAAACTTTTTACGTGAATAAATGGATGTCATGAGATTTTAGATTTATTTAAAAAATGTAAGATAACGAAGCGACCCAGTGGGTGAAAAAACATACCAACTAAACCATGTTTTTTTATGAGCTTATGTATAAATAAAAGAGAGAAGATCATTGTCTTTCTGTCACCAGAGTAAAAAATATGGTTCTAGGACCTCAGCAGGGAAGGCCCAATAGGCTAGACTACAGGGCCAGAGCCCAATGAAGGTTTTCCCGACTTATAACCTAATCTAATCAAATAAACCATATACAGAAACGTTACAAAAGTGTAGTATGCACTTTCCGCTGCTTATAAATAAAATGATAAGGAACCTTAGTATCTACCTCAAATGCACCGATTAAAGAACAAATTATCTCTCAAAATAATCTTAACCGAAACGAAAAGTCACATGTAGTAATAATAACCAATAACTTAAACGACAGAAATCCTTCTTAGACAGGGTTTCTTGTACTGTCTAAATACTTTGTTCACATTTCCGGCGTTAAAACTCCATCAATATACCCAAATTTAGAAATTTACTTACCGCTCTGTCTCCAAGGTTCTTAACACGGCAATGAAGATAGGCGGATTTACCAACTGTTGTCGTCACCTCTCGATTCGATGAGTTGTCAAAAAATGGTAGCGCATATGGTGCATCCCAATAATGTGGAGGTACATCGCTGCTAATTAGTTTTGGTTCTGAAAATATAAATACATGTAACATGATAACACGTTATAAAACTTTGATTGGGACAGACACTTTGAAATACATGTTCCTCCAAAGTTACTCAAACGCCCCGTCAAAAAACTATTCCGAACTTCAAGGAAAGGAATATTTTGATATATAATTCAAAGGCGTTTACGTTCAACCCCCAGAACAAAGTGTAGTCAAGGGACTCGTTACTTTGATTGTGCCAGAGTTTTGAATATAAAGTAAGTAGTTTCTTTGAAGAGAATACGTTATGGTCTCATGAGATTTAAAATCCAGGAATCAACAGATATATACTTGCACTATAAATAATAACTTGAACATGTATAAAACTTTAAAAAGGTTGTGTACATACAATACTTATAAACAAACAGGGAAAACCTTGTGCAAATAGAAACTTTTCACCACAAAATAATTATATCCTTTCAATTCAGTCACACTAACATCATACATAGAACATAGGCTACCAACACACCCTCTCTCTATCGTTGGCACTACAACTTAGGTCAAGGTTGTCCAGCAGGTACTTCTACTGAATTTTTCATGATTTAACTTTTTTTTTTCTTGACATTACACAAAGGGAGGCGGCAGAGAATAAGAGTGTCAAAGCAGTGCCTACAATGATGAAAACAGCGGACTAAAAGTATTTTAAATTTTCAACAAGTAGAAAATGGAACTGGGAGTAAATGACTGGCATAGAAATCGGACACAGAGTCCTTCAGCTGTCGCCTGAAAGTCGGTGGGAAAAATAATGAAAACTTTGACAATATCGAGAAATGAACTTGAACCTGCAAAAAGCCATCATATTGATTTAGTAGAGATGTGGTGGTTGATTTATTATATTATTTTATTTCTATTGACAAAATCCACTCATATTGAGTTCCAATTCCATAAGTTAGGTTGTTATTAAGCCGAATGTCTAGGAATGTGATTATTATGTGACGTTGTTTACAGCACCCATTGTTAAAATGGTATCGACCCAAATAAGATCCATATGTTGCTCAACAATAGGTAAACAATAGACACACCATACATTTATAGTAAATAATGTGTACATAGGTTCCACGCCCAATATGCCAATGGTACGTATTAATATAAATATGAATTCTAACCATAAGGGGTTATAGGAAATATCACGCAACTTCCCAATAGCAATGAATAATAAAATAAAATTCCTAAAGTGGGGTGTAACTATGACTGTCGCTTCTGTCCACAAGGACACAGATGGAATAAATGGCAAAGCTAATACATAGATACCTACATATTAATATGATCCGCATATGTAGGTGGAATTAGTTTCCAGGGCTGGGTTTTTTTTTTAAGGTTCCCTTTTTTCATTAATCTTATTTCACGGCTTCGTTGGCGACCGCAACAGTGCGGTACGAATTTCGGCTTTTTAATGCTTACAAAATTACTGGACCATATTTCCGCGTTCACTAACGTGTAAAATAACTACCAACTCCCATTCCATATAAAGCGAGCGAGCTTCTTTTGTAACTTTTGTCTCAGGGAGATCCTGTTTGTGGGCTTCTATTGATTTACGTGCGCATCCAAGTATGTATGAAATATAACCATGCTTCTTTGGGAATCCATTTAATATTTTATGTAAGGGTGGATTTTTTGAACACTTATTAACAACCTATACAATAAAGTTTTTATAGAGCTACCGACGTTATAAGTTATGGATATCCAGCCGTAATTTCTTTTGGTAGACCAGCAATTATGCTCCTATATGAATGTGTTGCTAAAGTAATTGCGTAATTGCTTTTTTAAGGTTGTGTACGGTGTACCCAAAGGAAAAAACGGAATATTATTAGTTTCGCTACGATCTATGTCCGTCTGTCTAAGCCAAATAGCAATTAGGTCTATCTGAAATCCCAATCGTCAGAGAAGGCTGAAATCGGCACACATAATTCGTTATTATAACACCTACCTAAATGCTACCAATGGTTTAGCAATACATCGATTGGCTTAGAGTAGAAAATTAGTTATTTGTAAAAAAAAATATTATCATTCGTAAAAATAATTGCTTTTTTGACAAACCCAATCAATTTTTGAAACCTTTAAAAAAATAAACACAGCAGATATAGACCAAGAGCTAGCAACGTTTTTTCTCAAGTCATTTTAGCAAGTCTGTAACTTTGTGCGTACTTCGGGGTGACTAATGAACACGAAAATGTTAGTCTGGCATCAGCGCTGTGCTAGTTTATATAGCAATGGCATAATGTCAAAAGTGCAAACAAATTAAAGAAATTTATACCTCATTTCAGCAAACTTAAGGTTTTGGTATATAGACAGAAAATGTTATTGCAAAAACAGTTTTCCGGTTTTAAAGTTGCGCCAGACGTTCTTAAAAATTGAAGTCATAGTTGTAAAGTCAAAATTTTGATATTATGTTAGGGACATTATCACAATACTATTTTCTGAAAGGCATACCAAAATTCCGGTTTCATCCCCCTGCCAGACGCCCTGAAAGTTCTGGCGTTTTTTTTTTTTTGAATTTTTTTAGTTTTCGCTTAAATACTTAGATAAGTCAACCGTTCTCATAAAAGCGGACGCCACGGAATATTTTGTTTATGTACCTCAATGCGCAAAACACATGTGCAGAAATATTGGACTCTTCATAAACCACCGTACAGATTTGCTATAGGTCTAACATTTTCCAAACAGTCACTCAAATCAAGTTCAAATCTAGCTAATAGTGACCCCAAGCAGGAGGCTTGTAGCATACCCCCATACAAATTCCACTGTTGATGAATTGTGGACTTACATAATGTACATATACAAATTTATACCAAAAGAAAAGTGTAAAAAAAATAACTCAGCCAAGTGCGAGTGTCTCTCGTGCACCTAATTTTAACGTCTTAACGGATTTGCTTAAGACTTTGTATCTGAAATTTTTTGGCTCACAGCTTGGCTTGATTTTACGACAAAAGGTACATTCCTTTAGTTTTCCATATCAATGGTATAATAACATAGAATGTGGCAGTCTATAAGTTCTCAAGAACGGCTCAAAAGGTTTTGATTCCATTTACATGAAACGCCGTTTCCAGTTTTGGTCTAAAAATCTTGTCTTGTTTTGACGAACATTAAGGTAACATAATTTTTTGAAACAAAATTACAACCTCAGTTTTTGTCTGTAGATAAATAGACTTTTTTATTAAAACTTATATTTAAATTTTTTAATTAAAAAGCTTTGGTTAAAAGCCGTCTGCTATGTACTGACGTTAATATTTCTAAATAATACTATATAATTTTTCTGAAATAGGCTCTCGGTGACATTTTTAATCCTCGCTTTTCATAATCTAAACATGAATTCAAGGATAATTCGGCCATATTAAATAAAGGGTGGTTAAGTTTTAAGGGCCGATGTTGATTTTGAATAAAATACAAATTATTTAGGAAATTATTGTCACTTCTTTTTATTATGATAATATTGGTATGGTTCAATTATGTATGTAACAAAATATCGGCCAAATGGCCGCCGCGACCTCGGCGGCACACCTCCATCCGATGGTCCAAATTTTCGATGACGCTGAGGCATAATTGAGGTTCTATGCCGTTAATGTGCCGAATTATCTCATCCTTTAGCTCTTGAATTATTGCTGGCTTATCGACGTACACCTTTTCTTTCAAATAACACCATTCACAGCAACTGCCTGACCGGCCTCATTTTGGAAAAAATACGGCCCGATGATGCCGCCAGCCCATAAACCGCTCCAAACAGTCACTCTTTGTGGGTGCATTGGTTTTTCGACAATCACTCTTGGGTTATCATTCGCCCAAATGCGGCAATTCTGATTATTGACGAATCCACTGAGCACATTTGGACGATTAAATTGACCGAAAAAAATCACGAAGTGCACGATATGCATTTTAATTTGAACACCCATTTTCATAATAAGCCTGAATAACTTTAACGCGTTGCTCGATTGTGTATCTTTCCATGGTTCAAATTCAGTTAGTCTGAAATTGAGAAATGTCAAGTGAAACGCATTTTTAACATAATTTCCCTTTTTTCGACTTTTTTACCATTTTGCTATGGAAAAAAAAAATGGACCAAGAAAAAAGGTGCAATTCGACATTATTTCCAATCAAAATGGAAATAAACACGATTCGACCTTATTTCCTTCGACTTTATTTCACGGCACCTATTTTTACGGTTGCCTTGCCACAGAGCACACGTAAATTCTCTCCTCCCGAAGCTTAACAATAAATTCTTCATCGGTATCTTCTTTCTCTTTTTTTGTAGCTTTTACAATCCATTGCTAGTTCTTATTTTCAAAATTTTAAATTGTCGTTGTTTTGCGTGTTTTTTGTAAGCGAGTAATCAAATGACGTGCGGAATTCGTGAAGAGGTTTGTTCGATTTGACAAACTTACAAATGCAGCGATGAAATTCAACATTTTGCTGAAATCCAACATTTCGAAATGTTCGTATCTAAATATGTATAAGTATATGGCGAAATGTTGAACATTTGGCCTGAAATGCTGAATTTAGCCGAAATTATTAATTTAGGTGCGGTGTAAACGTACTATTAGACTTATCCTCTCAATAATAATAATTTTATTGCCCACTAATCATCGGAGTTTAAAAATGTATTTTATCTAAATATAATTCCAATCGATTTTGCTCAAAACTAAAAGTTTATATATATTGCAAATTCACTTGTACACCTGGACCTATTTTCTAGTCCCCAGTTTTTTTTTTTTTTTTAATTTTATTTTGATTTCAATTTGAAATTTAAACTACACTTTTAGTTTAAACTTCAGTTCAAAAATTATTTCGGTTTCACAGTTTCGTTTAAACATTGAAAAGAGTTCATTTTGGTAGTTGTTTAACTACATTATTCTGCCTTTTAAAACTCACATCACTTGACACATTGACATTTTAATTTCAAAACTGCCGATTGTCTTAAAACACGAACATTTGTCATTGTTTTGCGTGTTTTTTGAAAGAAAAGAAAAGGAACGATTTTGGAAAAGTCGTATAAAAGCTAAGTACTGTACCTACAATACTGCCAAATTCAATTGAACTGAAGTTCAGATTATATTGTGAAATCGGACGAGCTGAACTTCAAATTTAAACTCAAGTTCAGGTTTAGTTGAACTGATGATAAAATCTAAACTATAACGAAATCAGCACATTGTAAATTTAAGAATCCCGCTGGTATACAATAAATTGATTTATTTCATTTCCTTCTTGGCTTCTTCATCAAAAGCAAAGTAGGTACCTATAAATACGTCGCATATTTTCTAATTTTCATAATATGTCCCTTTTGCAATTGAAATGCTTTAAAAATGTCAGTTTCAAATACAACACTTCAAAATCGTCGTCATTGAAATAAATGTGAATTCCTTATCTTCGTTGTACGGTTGCCAAGTGTAAGCAAATCATGAGAACTTTGAATTTGTTGCACAAGCAAAATCAATAAAAGCCAACTCCAGCAATGAGGTTAACAACAATGGAATTGGCATGCACAAGCAAAACACCGCAACAGAATGCTACGAGTATAAACTCTTGACAGATAGAATTTCTCCTCAACCTTAAGATTTACGGTATTTTTTCAAGCGGATCTAACAACTCAACGATTCATTGTGATTTGTGTGCAATAGCGGGTAACTCTGTTGTAGTTGTACAAGTTGAAGTGGCATTCGAACTAAAAATATTAAAGGATCCAGAATCCAGATCAATAGCTAGTCCTTTTCATTTTAATTCCCTTAAGGGGTTACCTAAGAAAATAAAATACCTGCACCAGATGTTATTCTCTTTCGTATGACTTTTGCAAATAGTAGAAATGATTTCGAGATACATTATCCTTATTATAATACTAGCAACTCAATTTCATGCAGGCATTGAAAAAATGCCACTCACAAATTTGACAATCATATAGGCGAAGCTGCTGATGGCCCACTTTCTCAGACTGTATGGCAATTTTTAGCCCAGTATCAGATATATCCTTTTGAGAGATGGAGTAAGTGCGTAACATCAAAATAAAAAGCCTTTGTAAAATCGAAGATGAAAACGTAAACGTAAAAGATTTTCTACTCAATTTCTTATCGTATTCCTAAGGCACTTGTGCTCTGCTACAATGGGTGCCACAATGGGCAGATATATTCACTTCTATAGTATCAATAGAAAAATAAAAGCACAGCAACAATTTTTTTCCAATCAAATTATAAGGAAAGCAAAGGCAAAATCTAACATGGTGAATGTATAGGAGAAATTGATTTTTGATTATATCCTGCATCGAAATATGTACTATCTATTTGTTTAAGAGCATAAGTTCAAAACTGTATCGTATGTAAATCATTTACAGTTGTTACGATTGTAGATACGTATTTACCTGAAATGCAAATTTTTGGGAAGAAAATATTGAACTTGTTACAGCCATGGGGACAATTGACAATAATTTGCTTCAATGAAATATTAAAATTAATAAGAGATTTAAATAATGGAATAGGAAAGCCTGCAACAAAAATCAATAATATATTCGATATTCAAACTGTATTCTTTGTTCGTATTGTATTAGGCTCGATGCAAATGAGTAAGATGTGCCTGTGGGTGCTTTAGCTTTTACATTATTTCATTATTATGTTGGAACAATGTGCGTCTGTGGTAGTACCTACCACAAATTTCCATTATACATTCAAGTTATGTGGAAAAATATTTCTCCCCAAACAATGAAAACAAAAACACAGTCTGACTTTGTTCTGCCCAGTAACAAGGAATCCGGACATTATCCAATCCTGTTATCATTTACATATTTATCCCTGTCAATAGTGGTGAAATAACTTTAAAATATGGAATTGGCAGTATAGATACATTGCGCATAATGAGATATCTACAATGGGAAAGGCAATTGCAATGGTTTACGATCAAAAATCGAACCATCATCTAGATATGTACTTAGAATAACCAATTGTTGTCTTTGTTATGAGAAACTTTAACAAAAATCGAAATTATACAGACAGGTTCTGATGCTGTCACATAAAAAAATGTGATCACATCGAAATGAATCCATATGCAGCTGACGTGTCATTTTGAGCTTTGTCGAAACGGCTCGAACAACTTTTCCCAGAGAGCCTTATTGGATATTACTCTGCAATACTCATTTGAGAAAATATATTCAGATTTATTAGAAAGGGCGGATCGTTTGAAGACCGAGGGTTTTTAATGGTTCAACCCAATTCTGAAACATTTTTGTTTGGCTTTGAAGTAGTTACGTAAATGTAGAGTTTGGTCTCTGAAAACACTCTCCACAGGTCGAGATGTCCAAAATTAAAAACAAACATAGCTGCATTTGCCATTATTTATGTTATTGGTGAGCAAAAGAAAAAAATCGTTTTTTTTCGGTACCTAACCTAATAGCGACTTCTTGCCAATGCAACCGTTAAAACGTTCATACATATTAGTTATGAGGACAAAATGATGCGGTAATAATATTTTTAGATTACTGCCACTCATATTTTGTTTATATGTACTTTTAATTTCGAAAGTAAAAATTGTTTAATTTTTTATCATTTGTCACACTTCGATTTGACAGCTAATGACAACATCTGGTGATACGTCAAATTAATCTCTTTTTTGTTGGCGGAAACACTTCAGGATTAATTTTAAATATCTTGCACTTAATCTTGGGGTTAGCACCCGGTGGAAACGTAGCGTTATGTTTAAATAGATATCTACATTGAAATTAATTTAAATATTTATGCACTTACATATTTTGCATTTATTACAAATATTTGGATCCAACCGATCAGTGGCCTATTTCACCAACTTACAAATTTGTATTTTGAAAAATTTTTCAACAAAATTTGTGAGTTTTTGATTTATTTTGTTTCACCAAACTCTGGGCATTAAATAATTTTTCGTTGTTTTAACAAATTTAAATTTGTGAAAGCATTTTAGTTTTTATTTGTATTTTACATGCAACAAGTTTTGGAACTTTCACAGTTTTTGTGGTCTTGCGTTTCACGAAGCGAAATGAAATTACAAAATTTGTACAAATTGTTGGATAATTTTACATGAGAAAGATCGCCTGTAGCTCCACTTACAAGTCGTTTTGGAATCACACTTCATTCGAAAATGTATTCGTGACAAAGGCATAATAGCATTTTATTAATAGTGAAAACGAATAGTTCATTTTGAGTTCCGGATAAAAAGTCTTCCGACAACGTATAAATTACGTTTTTTTTTTGGGAATTTTATGAAGAATTTCGACTAAGTCATGGCAAGGCAGAGGAAATGATTTTATTGTTATTGGACAACATTCAACTCCAAGACAGCAATTTTTTAACTTTTGAAAAAAGCTGTAAATCACAAGTCAACGGAATTTCTGATGAAATGCTAATTTGTAGGACTTGTGATAAACAAATTGTTTTTCCACAATTTCTATTGCTTTGATCACACATTTTTAAGACACTTACATATTTGTATTTGCTGAAACGAAAATTGGCATTACAAATTTGTAGTTGCAATATACAATAACAAATTTGTGGTTTTAAATTATAATTGGTGAAATAGGTCACAGGTTTGATTGGAAAATTTAAAAACTTTGAAAATAATAAAATTCAAATGTTTATTACCAGTTATCAACTTTCAGATAAGCAAAATGTAATCGTATGTGCTGTGTGCGAGGAGGAGAAGATACTACAGCGAACTCTAAGAGCTGTTCCAAGATGTGGATGTGGTCCAAAAAGCCAAAACACGTCGACTACATTGGCTCGGCCAGATCGAGCGAATGGACAATAATGTTCCGGCTAAGAGGGTCTTCGAATCCCAGCCCGCAGATTCTATAAGACAAAGAAGACCGAAACTCCATTTCAAAGTCCAAGTCAGAGCGCTCTTGTTCTGGACAACTGGAAGCATCGTAGAGAATGGAAGGCTGCAGTGTCTCAGGCAGAGATTCATCACAGGTCGGGAGCCCGATTAGTAAGTAAGTAATCATTTGGCAATGAATTACCTCATTGTACTAACAGACTTAAAATCAAATAGATGTCTGTGTAGAATATTTAGAATTTAATTGCGAAGACATTCATTCATTCATTTTCAAATGGTCCGCTTGTCCATTAAGTGGGTCGCGGGTGTAGGTTGCTCAAGTGGACCCTCCATAGCTCTCGATCCTCCGCCATCGACTCCAAATCATCAAGGGCAATCCCCATACCGCATACGGGTAGATGAGAGATTATGGACTTGATCTAACTCATCCTAGGTCTATCTAGAGGACGCCTGCCTGATGGTACGGATTCCATAGCACGTCGTGGAATTCTGGTCGGGGACATGCGTTTAACATCACCAAACCACCGAAGCATGGACCGCTCCCTCCGAAGAAGTAGCTGCTCGACATTGAGTTCCTCACGTATTCTGGTATTTCTAATGCGATCTCTATAAGTCACATCAGCAATACAACGGAGGAATCTCATTTCGGCAGCTTGTATCCGCGATCTTATTCTTTCGGTCATTACCCAAACTTCATGACCATAGGTAAGAGTAGGAACAAACATTTTATAGCTTAAATGGAATATATTTGTTGCTTTTGATTAGACTAAACTCTTCGATTAGGTAAAGACGGCTCTGTGACACATATAGCGAAATAGCATATTATATTAAAGTTCTTCAATTTTTGGTCAAAATAAAATGTTTGATATGCAAAATGAGCTAAATCCCAAACAGTTACAGTGCAGGGTGCACGGAATGAACAACAGAATAACTTTATTTCTCAAGATTTTTTCACAAACTTGGTAATTTATTTAGGTTTAAATAAAGAACTTTGGAAAAATCCAGAGAGTCTCTCTGGGTAAGGGATACCTATAGTGTCTAGAGAAACGAAAAGAGACCCGACAATGGTGGTCTGGTTCGAATATCTCTTGAAAATGTATATTTTATTATATTAGGTTTAAATAAATGATTTTTAAAATGTCCCTTATTTTAAAATCACAGCATCCACTTTGGGATCGATCTCGATCAATTTTTTTACTATGGTTATAATAATGCTGTCTTTTTATCAAATTTTTTTAGCGCAGTAGTAGAAGTAAGAACAAAAAAGCCTTTTATTGCTCACCTAAACTAAATTTCTCTCCTTCTCCCTGGAGTTACTATTTTAACCGAGATTTTAACTCATTTAAATTGCATAACGTAGATAATATTTGATATGTATTACAGCAGTAAAATAAATAAATAAAATCAAAGCTGGCGACGCACATGCGGTTCAAGGGAAACACTACAAGTAATCCTTTATCCAACCAGACGTGGCTGTCAGGGCCAACATTCGAAACATATTATAACCACAAAAAAAAAAATATCCAAAAGGTATATCTAATTGGTTATAAATCTGCACATTTTCTTAAACACAATATACTGTGTATATATTAGAGGAGTAGGTACCTATACCTAAACCAATAAATATACATGTCACACAGAATAATGGCTTGCTAATAACAATTTATAGGACTATTATCCCTTCCATTGTTATTTATTGAACACAAAATAGCTATGTGCTTAGACCGTAGGACCATAAACAGGAGTACACTTAAACCACACACTGATTTGGACTAAGTTTTGTATATAATTGATGGGTAGCCGAAAATAAAGACAAATGATAGCCAACACATGCGTACATGTGTTCGTTTCAGTTTTATATTATAGAAGGTTGAATAGGTGCCTATATGCATTTTAAATTTTGAGTGCCTCTCTTGGAAGTTGTTGAAGGCCAAAATACGAAATAGTGCAACGGGCGGAGGACGGAAGGGGAAGACCGATAAGACATACAAAGATATCTATTTCTAAAAAAAAGGCATGAAAAAGTTCAGTCATATAAGTCGTGTTTTTTCGTCATTGAATGTCAGTTGTCGCTAAACGCCTTGTGGATCTCATACGAACGCCGAACGCCATGTGAGAAATTAGTGAATGCCAAGTAATGAAAAACTACTGAAAATGTATCTTTTCTGGAATTGGTAATTCATTCAAATAAATAAATTAAATTAGATTCTTTTCAAGGGTTAAAATTGACAAACCAGAATCAATTTCATGGAATTGGTAGAAAAAAACATTTCATTGGCAAGGGTAGGTATTTGAAAAGGAGTCTTAAATGTTGACGCTAAGATCGAATGGGACTATAGTCTTCTAAAATGAAACGCCTCAAATATAAAGTCAAACATCGTGAATGTAAAACGCCAATCGGAATAAGGGTGAATAATGTACTTTCTTTAAAAGGTTCATTCGAACGGGTTCGGCCTAAGCCAGGTCCCATATGGACGCGCGCCGGTAAATAAATTATTGTTAGCGCATTAGGTACACTTGGCGACGCACGCCCATGCGCTAGGATATCACGGTTCAAAACTCCTTTTTTACAGGACAAACTTTAGAGTCCACTTTCCTGAAATTATACAAATTTTTCAGTGTAGAACTTATATTTATCTCCCAGGCGCTACAAGCATCTCCGAGGCACTACAGGCACTTCTGGTTACCAAGAAACACCTTAGAGAAGAACGAAGAATTGACCAACACCTTTTAAGTCGCAACAATTCTTATCGCATTTTTCTTTCACATACAATTCGTACCACTTTGCGAATATGCATTTTGTTCGCCAGTGAATTTTTTGAGCCTGATTTGCGGACAAATTCGAATGCGAACAGCTGTGGCGAAGAATCCTTCGTTCTAATCACCAGTTGGCGGACTTGTACTTATCGCTCAGTTGGCGTAATTGGTAGTCTTTTGGTCAATTGACAAATCGAAATGCATGGTTCATTTCTTCAAAGGGGGGAAGCAGAAATGTGTTCCCAAGTGGATGATAATGTCAGAATTCAGTCTATTCAAACAATTCAACATCAATCAGTTAAAAAAGGAGTCTCATGATGAATTAGTATAGTGTGTTCGAAATAGGTATCTTTCCTACCAAAGCGACTATGTCTACGAGTTGTTGTTATTCTCTCAAACAATGATGTATTGAGCTGTCAAAATGATTGAATTCCTAAATTTAATATGCGGACCTTTCTGAATGTGAATGTGCATATGCATAGCTATAACTTGACACACCCAGTTTTTCTTTCATTTAATTTGCATGTAGGTACATTATGGAAATAGTAGGACAATATTTTTCTTTTGCACATAAAAATATAGCTAGGTAATTATTATAAAAAATTGTAAACGAACTTTGGTATGAAATTATTTATCACTATTCAAAAATACAGATTTTAAATATTTGTCGAGTCGATATATGAAAATGGTGGTGAATATTTTTCCGACTTATTTTAGTTATCGTCTATTATAGTTTAATTTGTTGTTTTTGATGTAAATAAACTAAAAATGTAGTTCTGCCGAATGTGTCGCGATCGCTTTGGCAGGGGCGATCCAAGTCTTTTAAATAACGGAACTAATTACTACGCACAAATTTTCTATATTGGACCTAAGATCTAACTGCAAGAAACCATTCGCTACCCTGTGCCTGCAGTGTTACGATTTATTCTAAAGTCTCAACTTAAAAGTTTTCTCATAAGGATTCTCATAATCATGGAGACCTCTGAATTCGGACTCCTTATAATAACTTGTAATATGCCTTGTGAAATGCCTGAATTACAATACTACATTCAGTCTTTAACGCGTTTGACATTTTGTTTAGAACACAAGTAGTTGAATATTTCTGCATACAATAGTTAGGCATGCGTAGGGTGACCAGATCCATGCCCACCAAAAAGAGGACACCCTCAAAAATGTCAAATGAAAAATTTAAGAACAAAAAACAATAACCAAAATAACAATGTATATTTTAAAAGTATTCTACCCATTTTTCGTGCATAGGTGCATTTAAAAAGTTATACTTATTTTGTTCTTGCCCTACAAATATTTTTAGTTTACAAAATGGGGCAAACAATTTATTTTCGTTTAATTTGATACCTTTGTTTCGCAAATAAAGCAACGAATTTTCGATATCGCTCCATTTGGGAATTTTGTTTAAATTCATCAATGTAAAACAATCAAACTCATCCTGAGATTCGGCCCATATCTGAAGATATTTTAAACACCATGAATAAACCTCTAATACATTTTCTCCACGTTTAAGGCATCATTTTCATTTCCACATTTAAGTACAAATTTTAGGTCATGTTCATACCAAAAAGATGGGAAAAATGTCTGAATTAGTGTTGAAAAACGTTTTGTGAAAATTCCGCAAATTGAGAAAACCCAAAAAGAGGACAAATTGCATATTTTTCCAAAAAGATACCTTACATTTTTTTTAGATAAAAAGAGGATGTCTGGTCAGCCTAGACTGAATAGAATCAGTCCTTCATTATTTTGCTCTTCCTTTACAGAATAGGTCAACAATTTTTTGTTTGCCTCTGCGTGACAGCAATTTATTTCTCGAAGTTTAAAAAATTATTACAAATCGCTGTCTAATCAATGTTGCCATATTCACAGTTTTAACTGTAAATTACAGTTTTTTTTAGACAAGCTTATAGTTTTTGAAATTACCTCCTACTCCTAGTACAAATTACAGTTTTTTTTTTAAATTTCATTTTTAAAAGAATATATTAAAATGTTTTCGGTTTTTTATTAATACAATAAAAGTTAAATTTTTTTGTATTTAAGCTTTTTATTTTATTTAAAATGAATTGTTTTGTGTTATTTTTTGTTTAATAAAATTTAAAAAAACCCGTAATTCCACAAAAAACTTTTCGTTTTTGAAGGTTATAGTTTTTTGGTTGAAAACACAATTTTTTTTGGGAATTTACAGTTTTGTTGATAAAAATCTGGCAACATTGCGTCTATGAACAAAACAAAAAAAAAAAAAAAAATAGATGGCATAATAGGTCTCTATGGGCACCCTAGGCCTAGAGGCTCTCACAGAAGGGACCTATTTTCTGCCATCTCCGAATGGCTGAATTGAGAGAAGAGGCTTTCCCGGACAATTATACTGTTGAATGTTTTGTCAGCGTTGATTGTTTGTCAGAAGTGGCGCAGTGGGAAAAACCTTAAGATGTAATTTGTGTTTTTTCGGGGATCGAACATGGGATCCTTCGCACTGTAGTCCAGCAAACTTTTTTTTACCTTTTTTTTTTCAGCACACTAACCATTGACAAACGGCACCATCTAAATTAATTGTTGAATTACTTATGCTTACAGTTTGTTGAAATCAAGATCCAATAGAATGAAATAGAATGCATAAAGTAAACTTTGTAAAAAGAGGTGTAAAGGAATATGTACGAGAGTATTGAAATACCAATTGTGTTCTTTCCAATTTTTATTTTAAAAGCTGATATTAAGCGGGTGCTATTAAAAAAATATGGGCTTATCACATTTAATTTTAAATCAGAATTTATGTTAAAATAAAAAAAAAATCCCGCATTCGTACGATGTCTGCAATTTTGAATAATACAACAATATTTATATATACATCTGTACATACTTGCTTATTTCTTCAGATATTCGCCCTTTGGGGACACATTGTAATTTATAACGAAAAATTATTGAACGCGCTAAGAGTTATTTGTAATTTTGCATAAGTACTAACTTTTGAAATAATATCGAATCATAAACAAAACCATGAATTCTATAATGCTTCAATTTTACATTCCCTTTTATTCGCCGAATAAAAATATCCAATAAAATCAGTCGAACCAAAACCTAAATCATAAACTTATACGGCCCGGCGTTCCCTTCAATACAAGACATAAATAACATGAGAGAAAGCCATACGCCTTTGAGTAGAAATATTGTTATCCTGGAGATGTATAAATAAAGCAATATAAATGGAAAAATCCATTTCAATTACAATGAAACAGATTGTATGTGTACGACAACTTTCACACTTCATTACTGCTTTTGTTTTGATTTTACATAGATTCAGAATACAATACCATACCTAAGAGCATCAGCAATAAAAGATGTGTAATGTATATTAATCCAAAACGTAATCCATAAGAAGGTGAATTGAATATGTTAAAGATTTTCACAATTATGTTACTTTTCAATAACATTTAATATATTTTTAATTTAAATTATTTTTTTACGTAATAAAATTTCATTAATTTAAATTGGTTTAATCACAAAAATATGTACACATGCACACGCGTGTACATTCCATTATCCGTATTCGGTCGCACAAATTAAAAATAGATTGACAACCTGATGAGGTTTTTTATGCCGCAATATAACCGAAATGAAGTTTATGTAAGTTGAATAAATTTCGTATTCCTTGATATGCCCGATTGAAATGTGGTTTTCATAATATTTACATTTTTTTTGTTTCTACTTTCCGAATTCTCTAATTAAATAAATAGGGTTTCAAGCGCACGGAACTGATTTCATTCAGAACGTTCAATGATTTTTTTTCTGTATTCCAGTGAGAAAGGGACAAATTTTAATATTTAAAGAACACCAAGTATTATGAACGCAACGCACGCACGAACAGAAGCTGGTATACTAAACGTCCTACCGCAAGGACTTTTGAATAAAAACTCATATATGAGAAAGCTAAGGAATGTTACATTACACATTCCACCATCGCAAGCTTAAAAAAGCTTGTTTGACTTGTATAAGCTTTCTATGCTCTTTGGTTTTCCAGGAAGAGTGCGGCTGAGAGTAATATTGTGTAGCAGGTTTCCATCGCCATCACTATAGGAAGGTATAAAAAAGGATGTGAGGTGACTTTTGTCTTTTGGTCATTTGTTGGTTCATCTTGAACTTGAAGATATACTTCTTTTTTGGAATCCCTGAACAAGAGATGTAATTTAGACACCAATTATATCCCCTGCTTGCGACTTATGGGCACAGACGAACTCCTTCATGTTCGCTTTCTTCTTGAAAGTCATATTTAAAAATTAATTTTCTTTTTATTTTAGGATAGCAGCAATAATATGATAAAAGAAAATATTGTTCGGATTTTGCCTTAGGATAAAATCATAAAATCGTTTAGATCAAAGCTTCTGAATCTGCTACGAAATGCAATCGGCGGGTTTGATGGTTTGATGTTTCTTGTGGAGCCCCCAATGATACGAGTTTTTTGTTCATATATGAGATAATTTCTTGTTTATAATGTTGCAATTATTAACCGGCATTGCATTGGGAACTTTTATCCACTAGACCACCGACCACCGGAAGAAGAAGAAGACATATAGTAACCTTCTATAGTTACCGCAAATAGACGTCAAGATAACTTACAACATTTTCTTTCAATATTCGAAATGGAATTATTAAGTTATTCGAGTTATAGCAATATTCAGATCATCTGCACATGTGGCTTAGCTTAGGATAGGTTTATATTAAACGCTACCGGGATAAGGCAAGAAAAATAATACCCAAGGGATTATAACTCCTATAACACAGTGCAACCTACTGACTTTTAAGCCATTATTTCTTTCTTACCAACAATAAGTAATGAATTTCTGAATAGTGATCATTCTGAATATTGAAATGACGGCGAAATTCTCGCCCTTTAAGAATTTATTTGACTCGATCACGCAAAAAGTTTATAACATCAAGTTGCTGGCGAAAAAGATCTGTTAAAAATATTCAATCTGAGTAGTTCGAAAGCTAGGCATTTTTAAAATGAACACTGTTCTCAACTTCAACCTTGCTTGCTGCCATCTAACATAATGTCAACCGATGGAAAATGTCAGTTTCATTAGTTTTGAAATGGCGCCAAAATCGGGACGACAAAAAGTGTGTAGATTTATTAATACATTATGATTCCAATTAATTTTTGAATTTACTTGCAGATTTGGTTAGCTTCTGTTCGCAATTCATACTTTCCCTAATATAAATTTCCGGTCACTCACGCAGTCACACATACTTCACATCAGAGCGGACTCATGCCACTCACAGACTACAAAAAACCGAGGTATGACTATGATAAGAAATTTACAGTCTGTATACCGGACAGGAAAGACTGGATCTCCTCGAGTACTGTCATAATAGGTATAACTAAAGTGACCAACTGTACAGTTTTTCGCTGTATACTACAGTTTTTCAGTCAGTCGATACAGCGTGAAATTATCAGAAAGACATAATACAGCGAAAACATGAGAATACAGCTTTATACAGTTTTTCCACATGAAAAAATATTTGGTACCGAATTCACTCCACGGGTGCGCTCTATGCAATGTGGAGTGTTGCGTGTTGTACAACGTAATTAGAAAACGCAGCGAATTTTACATAATAAAAAAACACATACATCCAAATAAATTCGTTTCCTTTACTCCTTCACTGTTCTGAAATATACTTTCATTAGTGAACTCGAGGTCCTTTCATATAACTATCTTTTTCTTTGAATTTGTATTTTGTGTTTTGATTTCGGCGAGTATTATAAGACAACGCGCACACCGAAGTGGTGTGTCAATGGCGTGGTGTCCAAGTGGCAGGCTAAGAGGCTGGTGAAGACGATGATTTTGGTATTACATGCGAAACGACCAAGAATTTAACATATGACATTTTTTATGAACTGATGAATCGGTAGCACTATATGTTGTTTGCCTCTTCAGTGTGCGTTAAATCACTTTCATACCTCTTAGCCGCCATTTCATCGGCACACCACTCCTATGCCCCCTGCCACTTGGTCACTACGCCACCTCCACACCACTGCCACACCACTGCCACACCACTTCGGTGCGCGCCTTGTCTTAGAAATGTTATTTGAATAGTTTAAAAAAAAACACATAATTCGCTGTTAAAATGGTACAGTTTTTATACAGTTTTTCGGTCTCGGTTTTACAACGCTGACCTGTCAAAGAGTTGGTCACGTCGTATAACCATCTTCACAGATGGCTTCAAAGACGGAGAATGGAACGAGAGCTGGAGTCTTCTCAGAAAAACCAAGTATCAGCTATTCATACCGACTGGCAGATCAGTGCAGGGTTTTGCAGGCTGAGATATAAGCGGTTAAGAAAGCAGCTCAAATTGTCTTAGCGAGGGAACTACCAGCAATGGAAATTACCTTCTACCTACCTTCTGCTTGAACAGTCAAGCCAGCGATTAACTCCAATTCCAATCTGGTAAACTCCAAATCCGTAAGTCAGTGCCTCTCGGGATTGACAGCTTTAAAGCATCACACAGTAATGCTGCGCTGGGTTCCTGGACATGTTGGTGTAGAAGGGATCGAGGCAGCAGATTGACTGGCCAGATGCGGCTCTAAAATGGAAGTCCTCTTAGCTGACAGACAAAAGTATTACCAGCTTTCAATGCTGTCAATGTTAGTCATTGACAATGTTACATAAAACTTGGCTAAAGAAAGATGGAACAACATTTCCGGTTGTACTATAATTCGTAGCTTGTGGCCTGCAATTGATACTAAAAGGTAATAACTAGACACTTCATCATTGGAAATATGGCCAAAAGACTAGGTTTCTTTACAAATGACTTCTGTAAAATTCGCAGAGATGAAGGAGAATCTGTGGAACATCTCCTGTATTACTGCCCAGCCCTCCATGAACGCCGCTACTCTTTTATGGGAGCACGGTTCTTCGACGGCTTGGAAGTTTAGCAACGATACCTCTATCAGATTTAAGAAAATTCATCACCAGATACGAATTGTTTTGTTAGTTGCATGTCCTACTATAAAAGGGTAACCACAATGAACCTGAACGGCGCGGCGTCTATGTGAAAACTGCATATGTGGCAAACTGCCCCTCTAACCTAACCTAACCTAAAATTGAGTTTCATATTTTACTCGCTTACACAAGCCTGCTATCCAAAAGAACGTTACGAAATGCCCGTAAGTCAAATGTCTGTAAAAAAAAACCGTAAAACAAAAGGCCATAATTATATGGGGGGACATGCTGCCCCCATGCAAATCCCTTCCTGTGATCACTGTAGGATTTGAAATGAGTGCGAGGTTGAGTATATTCAAAGCATTTCTAATTTTTTCATTGTTCACAACAATTTCCTCTGAAAAATAAAAAAAAGCCCGTTAAAAATACGGACTTTTTGAAAATGTTCATTTACGGGCTTCTGTTACAGGCTTTTATTTTACGGTCAACTTCGAAATGCTGTGTTTCCATTTACGGGCTTCTGGGAATACGTGCTAAAGGGCTCTCAGAAAACCTTTGCAACAGCGATGTCTTTCTATCCTCGTGAAAAAAAAGTTTGGAAAGTATACCTGAGAGGAGATTTTCATAATTAATTAAGTACTAATGCGATTTGCATGCGAATTAAAAAAAATAAAGAGTTAACCCAATAGGTCCATGTTGATCCCTAGGTCAAAGGTAAAGCTACTATTATATCCTCCATACATTCACTTTGTCATTACATTTGTAACGCCAAGAAGGAATCACCGGATCAAATTCTGAATCGATTTAGCCATGCCCGTCGGTCTATCTGTCTCTCTGTCCGTCTGTCGGTCTGTTTGTCTGTCTGCTGAAAACACGTTAGCGTCCAAACGGATCGACCTTGCCAAACGAAATTTTTTGAGAGGATTTATTATTTATTATAATAATAAAAATAACTTTATTATAAACATTTTATTTTATTTGTTCGTAATAAAATTGTTTGAGCTTAAGTAACATTTGGAGTGGACCGCCCTTGGTAGTATTTTATTTCCATAGTAGCTTTGTAATCTACGAAATACATCTCGATCCCATAAATGCTTTTAATATAATTCAATCCTCTACCCATAAGAAATTAATGTTAACACAAAATTCAGATAAACACAATATTTCAAATTAAGATAACTATAGGTTGCCATTATATACTGCGATCTGCGAAACATAAACACCAGTCTTATGCTCTCAAGATAAAAAGCAATAACAATGCAAATTAATTCTCCAAAGCGTCCTTGCATTCTCCAAGGACCGGCTGAGAATTTTTAAAATTAAATGAACAAAAAATGTACCCAGTTTTACGACGCCAACGTACGATTTATTTTTCTTCTCCTTATGCATACAGAAGAGACGTAATGCGTATAACCCTACAAAAAATAAAGGGTTAAATTACAATGTTGCGTCTACGACTACACATGACATGACTATATAGACGCAACATTTTTGGAGTAATTGCATGGATGGATTAAAACTCAGGATTGGAATCTCCTAGTCAGATATTTAAGTAAATATTTATACTCATTGCATGTATGTTAGCTCTGCAAATTAGTTATATGTATTGGCAATAAATTAGGTACTCTGGGCTTAAGGTCAAAAGCCAGACAATTAGTTCAGTATGAAAGTTGACCCCAAATAAAAATTTCATTGCACATAAATATCGTTGTTGTATTAGGATACTTGCCTTTTGCTTTTGGGCATTCGTTGGTACCTCATAAATTATCCGCAGTATGTACACTGAAATAAAAGCAGAGCAAAAAGAAAAACCATTTTTGTGGGAGTTTTGAAAATCACGCAGAAATAGGTGGTACCTTATGTGTAATTAGTTTTGAACTTTTATTTTCAGGGATCCTGGTTACACGGCCATGGAACAGGGCTGCCGAAAGTACTGCAATAGCAGTATTATACTGCGATTTTTTCATCCAATACTGCGTACTTCCCAAAAACAAATTATACTACTCATAGGTACTCAACCCAAAGCAAAAAATTAAACTAAGAATGCGAACTAAAATATGTAATAGTTTTATTTTATAAAAAATCAGTCTCTGCCCTAATTTCAGTGAAATGCATTTATGAACTGAGCGCGCCCACTTTCCAGTTGTCATTCGATCTTAGCTATGACACTGTGGCTGTCAATGACTAATACGTTGTTAGTTGTTTACATTTTAAAAGACTTATAGCTAAAGCAATTTTGGAACCACGTTTTCAAACAAAAAAACGAGTTGTCATACGAAAAACAGTTGTCATTCGATCTTAGCTATGACACTGTGGCTGTCAATGACTAATACGTTGTTAGTTGTTTACATTTTAAAAGACTTATATCTAAAGCAATTTTGGAACCACGTTTTCAAACAAAAAAACGAGTTGGGTGAAAAAACGTTTCCATTAAGAAAATATTTTTTATTGGTTCGGTCCTATCATTTCCATATAGCAGCGCGACGGAAGTTTTTGGAATGGCTACTGTAAATTCAATTCTTATGTCAAAAGAATTAATAGACAATAAAGATTCCGAAAAATGGGAGCCGTCACCAACAACTGATAGCAAATTATAAGAAAAATTAAATAAAAAAAAAACTCTTTCATTCTTAAGGAGTAGTGCCCGGTACTGCGCAAAGGAATCGAATTATACTCCCCAACAAAAATCTGAAACGGCAGCTCTGCCATGGAAGTGAAAGCCACATTCCCAGAGACCGCAGTAGGGTTTCAGTGAGTAGAGAAGAGAAGGATTGATTCAACCGAAAATCCCCAAAAATCCGCGATATGGGCGTAAAAGTTAAAAAAAAAAAAAGATTGTCCGCTTCGAATTTGATTGGGTTTTCTTTCGTCTCTGTCTGAATACACAGGGTTCAATGAAATCATCACAAAAGTTAATAGGCCTGAAAACACTATACTGAACCACCAACCCATTGAGGTCTATATGCAAAACGTAACAGCCTAGGTTTCTGCCATCAGGCTAAAGGCACCAAGTGACAAAGAACAGAAACTGGAACAGAAACAGAATCCCATACAATTTCAACAGAAACAGAATCGGGAACAGAACATTTTTTTATCATCAACAGAAATTAAGGACAAAAAAATGGCTGTTTGACGACAGAACGTAAACAAGTCTGTTGTAGTGATTGTTTCTGTTGCTGCCAGCGACAGAAATGCAATTTATCGCGGGAGGGAGGATTTTTTTATTTGCACAGAATAGACGCAGCCATCTTTTTCTGGATCTGTTTCAGTTTTGTATATCTGAGCGTGCAACGTAAACAGAACCAGAATTTACAACATAACGAAAAAACTCTCCGTTCTGTTTCAGTTTCTGTTCCTGTTTCTGTTCTTTGTCACTTGGTGTGGTCGTGGTCAGCGTTGTGCTGAAGTACCCAATTGAGTAATTTGGCTCAAGTATTTCAACTTTGGCTCAATGCTCCGAGCCAAAAAGAAATGGCTCACATTTTTCTTAAAATAAAAAAAAAAAATTAAATGTAGGTACTCGAAACCCCGTCACAAAACAATCGCTGGCTAAATCGAGTCAGCAAGTGGGAATAATATTTCCTCCGGAATATTTCCGATTCAGCAATCTGGTTTACATTGCTGACAAGGGAAACATTTTCACGGGCACAGAGCCACATAGTTAGACTTCTTGACAATAACTTAGAAATAAAAGAGCTTTTAAATACTGACAATGTAATCAGGAGATTAAGGCGGGTAAAACGCTCCTCTTGATCTATAAGAGTTAGCTAAGACCAAGAAAGTATGTAATACTTTCAATCAAAAAACTATAAATCCGACAAACGGCGGATTTATTTTCTTAATTTTAAAAATTAATCAAAAATAAAATGCCGATTAGTCGAACGACTAGGTGCAATGCAATTCGGAATAACGAAAGTCACTCCCATCGGGAGGATTGCAGAAACAACCCTCGCATAATAGCTCCGCAACGTCTTTCAAGGATTTTCCTCCCAGCAAACCTCCAAACACAAAAATAAAAAATAAAGAAATCACAATAAATTAAGAACAACGCCCCCCCGCCCCCTCCTCTTTACCTAAAGTGGCTCAAACTTGTGTGAAATGGCTCGGAGAATGACTCATCTCCAAAATTTCTCCGGAACAACGCTGGTCGTGGTGCCTTAAGTGAGAACAAAATTTGGAAAATTCTCTCGCACATTCTTAATATCTTTAATCAGATTGTACCTCCGGCTCCGCCACTGTTGGGAACTCGGTTATATTTGAACTTCAGTCAATTATTTTGAAAATCTCATGAACTTCGATGGGTAACATATCCAGGACAAAAATGAGAAGAACTAATTTTAAAATACAAAAAAATGAATCAACATTAAAATTCTCAATTATATTTTAAACTTTTCCTGAAAAAAAAACCCCCCTAAAAACGAAACGTTCCGGGAAAATTCCCGGTTTCCCGTAGGGCCACTACGCGCCTGACACAGTACACATATTAA
Organism: Cheilosia scutellata; assembly: GCA_955612985.1. Taxonomy (NCBI): domain Eukaryota; kingdom Metazoa; phylum Arthropoda; class Insecta; order Diptera; family Syrphidae; genus Cheilosia; species Cheilosia scutellata. The sequence goes on from OY015312.1 coordinate 125,560,386, forward strand.
AGGTAATATATTGTGCATATGCAATGGCGGCCTATGTGACCCTATGTATAGAAATAATATGCGTGCGCGTGTGATTTTCATGGCTGACAATGTGACCCCATTCGTATCTCTATGGAAAAGCATGACTTTTTGACAGATGCGCAAAACGAAATGAAAATGAGTGCTCGGAATATATTACCTTTAATATGTGTACGGTGGTTAGAGACCACGAAAAGACTTTGATGAAAATAACTTCATTATAGGTACCTGAAAGACAGGATTCGATTTCCCGCAGTATACTGTCATTAAAGGTGGCTTAAATACAGAGAATGGAACAGGTGTATAAGTCCTTGTAAGATATAAAGTATCAATCAGTCTTGCTCACTGGTAACTTATTGTAGAGTTTTCCGAGTTTCCACGCGGTTGAGAAAGCTGCTTAAACTGTCCTTGTGCTTGCGAAGCAAATAACATTTTGATTGCCTGGGAAATGTTGGCGCGAAAGGGAGCGAGATGGAAGTTAAGTATGACCAGATGATCAAATTTTCTCAAAACCATTCGTTTTGTGTGAGTTTTTATTTTTGGAACAAATAGAAGGGACCTACAATTTTATGCACAGTCCGAGCGGCTGAATTGAGAAGCTCTTTCAGGACAGCCATACTCTCGGATGTTTGTCAGACGTTCGCGAAAGGTGGCACAGTAGAAAAAACCTTAAGATGTAATTTGTCCGAACGGCTGAAATGAGAAGCTTTTTCAGGACAGTCATACTCTCGGATGTTTGTCAGACGTTTGCGATAGGTGGCGCAGTGAAAAAAACCTTAAGATTGTAATTAGTGTTTTTCCGGGAATTGAACTTGGGACCCCTCGCACTGAGCCACTGCGCCCACAAATAAGTTGAAAGACTCTGTTTAATTGTCTAAACTTATACTTGTTAATATTTCTCAGCTATAAATGAAATGAGACATTTTTTTTTTGCGCTGCCAGCTAAAACCTTTTTGCAAAGTGTAGGTACCTTTATAAATGTTATGAACCGAGTTTGCATTAAAAGGGTTTAACAATTAAAATTTATGAGTTCCAAACATAGGCATTGGCCATTGTTCTTCGAGTTAATAGTCTGACAACTGGGAAATATATTCCACAGTAATGGGGTATTATAAATTTACATGGTTTTCCTGTTGAGGATATGGAATTGATGGACTTTATATTAAAGATAAATGGAAAGTACATATTTGAAAATATCAGGTCTTATTTTGTTATGTTTGTGGCTTACAATGTCATATACCCACATACCTACTTATGCATTCCATTCTTTCCTGGAATATACCCTGATATTTTGTCAACGATTTCACACTGAGGCACAACAGCGACCTTGAGGGATAAATTTCTTAGGGAACCTGAGAGAACAACAGTACAAAGCCAAACTGCATATACAATTCTTTCTGTGCGGATTATGTGAAAAGCTTCACTGAAATACACAAGGGGGATACAAACAGCTTAAGGGAGATAAAGGAGAGTTCTAAAGGTTGAACATTTTTAGGGATTCCAACGAAAAGAAACAGGAAACAAAAAATGCTCACAAGATGGAAGAGTCTTGATAGTAGGTTAAATTTTCACACCTAGGGGTGCATTTTGCTTAACACTTTTTGGAATCAGAAGTGGCTTACAGTATGTAGGTATCTGAAAATGGTGTAAATGGAATGTTACTGTAATACCCCTGTGATAACAAATGAAGGTCGAGTCAAGTCTCGGTTAAAGAACAACAAGTTGTATAAACTGCAGCAACATAACTCAAATGGAAACAAGGATAATATGTTTTTGCAATTTAATATAATAATAAAAAAGTTCAAGGATATTAGGTAGGTACTACCATTTTCTATGCAGATATTGTAACATTTTGTTTCACAACAAGCAGCATTTCAAAGAATACTCTAAAATCGATTAACAAATGCTCCACAAAGAAAAGGGAAAGGAGTCGCTTTCACTGTACTCATATATGATATTTGATTACATTGTATGCATATCCGTAAACTAGTTTGACTTACAAAATGGCCACCATCTTGTTACCCGCCCTTGGGTGGAAATTGGAGATGAAAAAAACGAAGATCTACTTACTTCAAGTTAATAAAAATAAATAGGTGGCCCAACAGGCGGTAGACACCCTAGGCCTAGCTTCTCGCAACCATTCGTTTGTGTGAGTTTCTATTTTTGGGACGAATGGAAGCGACCTACAATTTTATGCCGAGTCCGAACGGTTGAATTGAGAAACTTTTTCAGGACAGTCATACTCTCGGATGGCGCAGTAGAAAAAACCTTAAGATGTAATTTGTGTTTTTCCGGGGATCGAACCTGGGATCCCTCGCACTGTGGTCCAGCACACTAACCACTGCGCTACTGTGCCCACACTTACTTCAAGTTGCCTTGGATAAAAATAAGAGCTTGACCTGCGAAATTGTAGGTACACATAATTATAAATTACAGAGCCCGGCACATTTACTTGATGATAGAGCGACGAAAATATCAAGGTATCTTCGGTAAGGCAGCACTGGCTTATGATTAATATACGGAGCAGATTCAGATGCCTTAGCAACACTTTGAAAAATGTTCCTCAAATGTTTCTCTTGGAAAATGAAACTTAATTGTTCACACTTTATGTGAAAATAAAAACAGAAACGGATATACTCATGTCCTTGCAGTATGCATAATATGCTGTGTGCAGTAATTCCCAATTGTAACGTATTGCACTATACTCAAGGACATACACTAGTACCCCCTTGCACATACAAATGTCTATCTTATATAGAAAGACAAAGAGCAAGGAATAATAAAAGCATAATGGTATCGCTATCCAATGCACTTCAATGACAATCTGTTGTTCATTCCCAGATGTTCAACCCAATTTACATTAAATGGAAACAATCCAACTCTCTCAATTCTCTGGCTAATATGTCAGATATCCATTACACTCAGCGAGCACAATAGCAGGATGTTAAGCTGTTGGATAAGTTCAACTCCATTCTCAGTTTTCTTTAACGAAGCAGCTGAAGCGTGCGAGAACAATGAAAGGCACAAGAAACAATGTGCCTGTCAGTGTAGGAGAAAGGCCAACCAGCAGAAATATGGGGCAAATTAGCAGACAAGCGGAACTGGAGGTCGCTTTCACATCTATCTTGGATTTGTGCGATTTATCCTTTGCATTATCTGTATATGGTATCTGTTAACAAAGGGGCGAGCATTGTTGTATTTTCCATTTTAGATTCTTCGGCATCAACAGCTTACAGAATAGTTCACATAAACAGACATTTTTTTCTAAACTTCTCTTTCATTTGGTCAAAGGATCGGCTAGAAAATCCCTATCCATCAAAGTGACACGTGCTAAGATTGCTCCCTTTAAATAGCTTTAGGAAAGTAAATGCCATCGTAGTGAAAGAATTGCTTGAAAAAACAAAGCGAACAGATGTTCTCCCTCTGTTCCCTTGAAGAGTGAAATAAGAAAGCTTACATTACAAGGATGTTTTCGTTCGATTTTGTTCGTTTTGTTTCTCATGCAATTTTCACTCCCTGCAAGGATAGCTAGGGCAAATATGTCCACATATTTATACCGCGCTGTCTAAACAACACGAGAAATAAAAGTTGGTTAACTTAAGTCAACGGAAAGCTCTTGTGCCAACTGCTGTCACAGTCAGTGGAGTGTGCACCAAGAAAAATGCTCATTAGACGTAGAACGTTCGGTAGCTAAGTAGAGGTTCGTGCACTGGTGGGCAAGGAGATTACGTACGAGTTTTCTAGTATTTTTTCAGAGGTTTCCTTTTTTACTTTCCTATATTTCTATAAGGTTGGTGTGGTGAAAGTTATAGGACAAGATACAATGTATTAACATTCGAGACAACGGAAAGTTGAAAACTACTTAGATAAGGACAATTTGCATGGCAGCTAAAAGGCTTTTGTACTTTTAAATATTGTTTTAGGGGACAAAGGACGTTCTTAGAAAATGTCTATGACATTTTATAATCTGTTAATGCAAAGCAGTAGAAAAGCTTTGCCAGCGAAACTTCAACGATCCTATAAAGAGCGTCTCTATAATGCTTGCGGATACTTTCTACACTTAATGCTATGCAAATACCTACGATATGGGAAACAGGTGGAAAAGTGTAGTTGTGTCAATAGTTACAACAAAGTTGCAATTATGGACATCCTCAATGACTTAACCCCCCTCTAAGCTAGTGTGACATGACAACTGAAGAACCTTCTGTCAGGAGACTATAAATTCACCCATTTTAGTATATTTTTCAAGTCAAACTGGAAATAGGCTGTAAGTGTTATACTTAATTTTGATAGGCTTGTTTTAAACTTGCAAAGAAAAACCTAGTCATCCTACACTGGATTCCACCCCACAGTGGCTTTGATGGCACGTAACAGCTGACTAACTGGCTAAAGTCGGCGCGACAATAGGCATGTTTTTTTGAAACCTCGCCAGCCAGCCAGCCGTTCATTTGGACAGTTGCCAGCAAGATGAAGCCAGCCGAATGACTTGGTAGAAATATTTGATAAATTCTCACATTTTTCTCTGGAATGTTGTGTGCATGAGATAAGAACGCCATTATGATTTAAGCAAATTGTACGGAAATTCTAAGCCACTTGTTGCTCTCAGCGCCACCTGTTTGTTCATTGTGAATTGAATTTAGCCAGCAGCTCTCCGACGGCTACATGAAATTTGCCCCAATGAAAAATGGTCCCAAACTAAGAATGAAAAATCACCCAAAAATTGGGGCTGTTTTTCATAATGAAATAATACCCCAATTTTAAATATGAAATAAGGCCCCACTGCGATGAAATAAGGCCTCAAATCTGACAGTAAACCCAAGCAGAGGCGTTGCAGGGGGCAGCATGCCCAATTGCCCACCCCCATACGTTTTCGTTCTTTTGGGGTCTTGTTTCATAATGAAATTTTACCCCAAACTGAAAAATTAAAAAATGCCCCAAAATATGAATTGTCACCCCAATTTGCAGAATTTTACGCAATTTTTTGTTGTTGTTGCCTTTCATGTACATTTTTGGGGTGATTTTTCATTTTCAGTTTGGGGCAATTTTTCATTGGGGCCAAATTTCATGTAGATAGCCCTCTCCGACTGGGGAGAAAATCAAGAGTTGTTGCCAGCAGGTTGTTGTTTTAATTAGCATGTCAAATGTGCCTCAACTGGCAACTACTGGCTGGCGAGGTTTCATAAAAACGCACCTAATACCACTTTCCGGACTTAAACAGGAAATCCTATTTTCTTATTAATCTGGACAAATGTAACCTGAAAATCCTGCCAGGTATAATTACTGGCCATGGCCATGACGAATCCTTTCTTCACATTCTCATGAAATGTCCCGCTCTCTTTCTTGTCAGAAAGAATATCCTTAGCGAAGAAAGGTGAATTAACTTAAATCGGCAGCACTGTTTCTACAAATTGTCAATTTGACAGTTGGAATTTGGTTAGTACGTTTTGACATTTTACGATAAATAGATTAACGCATGAAAAAACGGGCGCAAATTGTGCAAAAGTTATTTCTTGATTATTGATTTCTGACTTTTTCGTTCCTTAGTTCAATGGAATTGACGTGACAGAGCTTTGGTTTCAAAAAGATGGCGCAACATGCCACACGCGGCCGGACATCATCAATTTATTGCAGGAAACATTTGCTGAGCGCATAATTTCGCGTTATGGACCTCTGAGGTCTGAACTGGCCTCCACGATCCTGTGATCTCACACCTTAAGATACCTTTCTTTGGGGGTATGGGAAGTCACTAGTCTCTCTATACCGATAAACCAGAGACACTAGACGATTTGGATGTCAACATTCGCAGAGTTATTGCTGATATACGCTCGGATATACGGCCCCAGTTGCTCGATAAAGTTGTCGAAAATTGAACTCCACGAATGCGCTTCATTCGAACTATCCATGGAACGCATATGCCCGAAATCAAGCTTAAACAGTAATGTCATAAAATTATCTATTAAATAAAGCTAATATCATAGAAATTAAAATTAGCTTCAAGTGTTCTATTTCATATTGAATTTGTATACCTCTAAAAAAATCCCTTTATTGAAAATATAATTAGACTGTGAAATATATCAAAACCACATGAATAACAATTTTTGAAAGCAAACAGCAGCTATTGTTGTAACTGCAGGAGTATCACCAACTATCGCTAAAATTGCCAATATTGCACGGTGCGTTATAAAATCCCCAACGCAATTATGCGTCCATTTTTTATCAATTGCACATTACATTCGACGTTACATTAAGCCAACTAAAGTAAATATTAGATCGTTTGCCTGTCATACGAGTACAGGCTATATGTGCTTTATTTTCAATTGACATAATTAAAATGCAATTTAAATGCCGTGCTGTATTAAATAGACTTTACACTGCAGGCATGGCAAACATAGAGCTGCCGTTATCTGTTCCAACTCCTGCCTTCCAATATATACTGTCAGACTAGAAAGGCATACACATAAGCCTGCAGTCGGTTCATTACATTATAATTAATTTTGAAATATACAACCCCAGAGTTTCGTTTGGTGGGAAAAACTGCAACCAGCATTATGCTTGGGTAGCTTTTTGTAATGGATAGGTGAACCTACCCTTAAATTGCGTTCAAAACGAGAACGCGGCGCGCGGTTTGCGGGGCGCGTCGGTTACTTCATGGTTGTGATGTGTGTTTTAACGCGATAATATGATAGGAAAAGAAACAACATTGATGCCGTAATAGTAACTCATGCTGGCAACACATGTGTTAATAATTAATATGCATTTAACCTATTCTCGTTCTGAGTCACGATACAACGTGAGCGATTCAATATGGGGTGTCTATACTTGGAAACTGTTTGTACATTGTAAGTAGATGAGTGCGAGAATGGTCCTTGTTGGAACAAAGTCTGTATTGGAGCACGTGTGTGGGGGCGTTGGAATTAGATCGAATACGCATTTTTATATAAGACGTGTAATTAAAGCAAAAAAGTTTAGAACATTCCTATCCATGGACCATGGAGTTCATAATAATGTGTACTCTAATTACCTATTCACTGCGCAAATACATATATGTATCAGAAAATCGGACTAGAAGGCCTAATAATTTTTCGAATGAACCGCGAAAATGTACGCAAAGTTACAAATTTCAAAGTCTTAGATTTTGAAATGGAAGAAATATGCAACTACCTATACCTTACTTATGAAATATTGAGCAATTCCCAAAATCGCATCTTCGTTATTTTACTTAAGGCCTGAGAATTAATAAAATTGCATTTTTCGATTATTTTAATAAAACACTTGATTCAAATTTAAATTTTAAGCTACGGGTACCTACACGGCACACGCATGCCACTCGGAATAATTACTCGACATACTTATACGTAGAATATGTCCCTTTATAAAGGGTGGGCCAAATACAAGTTTCTTTTTAAAAATGCAATAAAATGAACAGATTTAAATTGTTTCCATGTATTATCGCTTTATTAGTAGGAGCAAACATTCCCATTAATTATGGAACACAACGTGTCGTTTGAGTGGCTGCCTCGGCTGGCTTCGCTGTAGCACATTCTGTCACTCCAATTTTCCAAGATCTTGATGATGGTTTCGGGCTATAGCTCACGGATTGCTTGGAAATATTTTCCTTTTAAACATTTTAAGGACCTTTTGGCAAAAATCCAATTTTCAACAACATCTGGCAAACCTCATTGAAAATAAACACTTTTAAGGAGATTTTAAAAATATGTCCTTTTTAAGGATTTCAAAGAACTTGTACCTATACAATTTCAATAACATCTTAATAAAACATCCGATTATCATTTACCCCATTTTTAATGCGTGAAATGTTAAAAGAAGATAATGCACATTAGGCTGTAATATCTCTAGCGGCAAAACATTGGTCGATAGCGCTTCCTTCAACCTATTCTAAAGTCTTATGAAGGCAGCATTAAGTGCTGAAAACCAGAAGCATCGATGGCAAGAAACATTCTACTGACTCACTAGACCAAGGGTTCTCAAACTATTTTACTTTAGTGACCACTCTGACAACCCAAATTATTTCAGCGCCCACCAACATATTTTTCCATTTCAAATTTGTCCTTTTTGCTTATTTAGAGCCTTAATAATCGTATTTAATTTAGTCATGGGATGTCATTATCAGATACCTTATGTAAAAAAAATCTCCCTACTTATAAGAAAGAAAAAGGTAACACCGTTATTTTTTATTATTGCCAGTTTGAAAATGGCTGCACTAGACAGTCTGACAGACTAGATCCTGTCTGCCGTAAATACTGTGGAACCGCTTGCATTTGAGAAAAGATGATTGGCCGTTACCAATGGTTTGCTGAGTCCACAATATTCATATAATCACACTACGAACGCACGATAGCAAAATCGAACCCTTGCAATTAAAAGCACCATACAAAATTATGCATCTGTATAAATCAAACAATATAAGTGAATACCCTTAATGCAATTAACATTTTTGTATAAGCCATTTTAATTGTTGGCAACAATATTGTTCCCATCAAAATACTTAAATTCTTTACTTCCCAATTTTAAGAATTATATTTCTAACAAATTAATATTCATTATCCTTCGAGCCGGCCAATTGAATAATTTGAACCATTTTCAAATATTTGTACAACTTATTTGCTTAGCAACATTTTGCTTTGCAATTATCTCTCTTTGGCAATCCTTCATAGTCCGCATTATGGTAGGTAGACATGCCGATTAGTTGGGCCTACGGTTCCTTGTGAAACCTCATTCCTCCTTCTATGTAGTATGACGCAGGCTATTGTGTATGAAAATTATTGAAAGCAAATACTAAAACAATTTATTTCGAATTATTGAGGCATTCGCATTCAGCGTGTAGGCGTGCTATGCGTTTGGCTTTTTAAATGTGTTATGATCCTTCCTATTTCAGGCCAAGTATTTTGATGGTGGGAAACGCATTTGCTTTCTTCCTTTTTATGATATTTGTATTTAACATTGTTTGCGTACGGAACATTTTTGGCGAAGCAAATGAATAATGGGAAATAATGGTGTCATGTTTTGGATGAGATCAATAAACATTTTTTTGGATGAAATTATTATTAATCAAACTACATAATACAAAGGTTGAAGAAATTGTTATTTGAATAAGGTTCACCTTGTAGCCATGAAATGCTTGGATTGTGGCTTGGATGCTGCTAAATGCATGTCAATACAATAATTTTGTGGAAAAGGAATTCATTTATGTGTGCGTCATTGTGATACCAAACAATAGATTATGATTAGGTACAGTACTTGGGAGAACAATTTCTCATTATACGATGAGTTTAATATTTCCCAAAATTATAGCCACAGCGGTATGCGACTGATATCTAAGCTTTTTGGATCCCGTGTCCCTTTTGACACTTATTAAATCGATGTTGTTGGCTCCACAATTCCATATAGGACTAGGAGTTAGGACCTCACAGCGTATGGAAACCCCTATGCAATTTAATATTCACTCCGAATCCGAACATCTAAATTGAGAAGCTTTCTCAGGACAGTAATTCCGTCGGGTGTGTGTCAGAGGTTGCACCTTTTATGAACCTATTTCATACTACACTTATACTATCCAACTGGGGGATATATGAATCTAATACCATTCCCTCGATATGCCCACATACCCATCTTGTTATGTATAGTCTATACAACTTCATAGACTTCGCATGTGTATCTTCTCCTCCATTCATTCTCCTCGCACACAGTAGCGACCCTAAGGTAAGTAAAACTATAAAACTTTGTATACGTATTGCTGAAACCTGTCATCATAAGTCTATTAAAAATCTAATAAAAAAATCCGGTCTTCCTATTCAATTAAAGATTTACTTAACATTAAGCCAACCCTATTAATTTGCATTTGGAATTGTTTTCTCGTGTGTTTGCCGCAGGTAAAGGACTTTTTTTTCCCACTCGCATATATACATTGTTCCCCATATAGAAAAGGAAGGAACTACATACATCGATACGATTTATGTATCGCATTACAGCAAACGCTGTAACTTCTCCGAAGCAAAACATACTATCAATTTCATGGTATAGAGCATTTTTAATTCCTTTGTTCCCTTTTTTTTGAGGAAGAAAAAGATGGATACAAGTCCTTCACAAGCTGTTCTCCTTTTAACTTACTGCATGTGCTGTAACTGTAAACGATTCCTTTCACAGTATGTATTTGAACATTTCTTCTTCGTTTTTGAAATTGATTTTCATTTTGTTCGTTCGTTGTGCTCCTCCTAATGGAATGTTCTTAAAAGTTTATTTCAGCTCTTCCAACACTTAAGACCAGTTTATGTGTTATTTTTATCAGCGGTGTTGTACATTCATTGTATACAATCTTATATTGGATAACGCTATCTCTTACATTCGGTTAGGTGTGGATAAGAGAAAAATAATGGTCACTTCCTTAGGAATCGCTTGGGGTTGATAAGCGATAGCGAAGTCGACGCAATTATTCGAAACTTGTAAAACGCCTTGTCTTCCATCCCTAATTGGGGGAACTCTGTATTCTGTACAAATGTTATTTCAATGGAGTACCGGCCGGCGCGTTGCGGTTTAATTAATTACCTTACGTGCATGTGATGAAACGATGAAAGGAGAACTGCTTTCTTAGAGTAAATTATTATACACCACCATTTTGGTGTTGGGGGAGAACGGAGAAATGTATGAACGCGTTCCTTTTGAAAGGATGTGTAGATACAGAATTTTGCACTCCAATCGAATGCATAGCATATATATTCTGGCGGATTGTTTTCGCAAATCAGTTGAATCTCTTTGCAAGTAATTGGCTGTAAAATGCAATTCAAGGAATCATAGCGATTTGCATGTGTATATGGATAAACAAGAGTGCTTATTTAATTTTATCGCGTGGTTAAGAATGGCTTTGCTTAGAATTCCTATCGGGAAGGAACATTTTTCTACTGAAATTTATTGCCCTTTCATTACATTCTGGTTTGTTTTATTATTCGTTGGTATATGTCTTAGAGAATTGTACTGTTCTGTGTAAGGATAAGGGAGATATTGCAGTGTTTGCCATAAATTGCGTTGGTTATTCGCTAAATGCATTTTTTTTAGGTGAGTGAAATTTGAGAAACCTTTATCTGAGCTAGATTTTAGTAGCTTTTTTGATTAATAGCAATTCTATGCTCAGCCATTTTTTTATTTGCGTATATATAACCACCGTAGACTAAATAACCCTTTTCGTATAAATAATGAAATTGGCATTTGCGCACCCACACGAGATAAAGCAAAAAATCAGGAAAAAAAGCTATTCTTAAAAATAGATATAGAATTAACCAATTAGTAGGTAATTTAATATTTGTCCTGTTTTTTACAACTTTTTTTGTTTTCTAAAAAAATGACAAGGAATTAAATATTTGGTTAAAAAACGTCTCCATGTGTACAATGTACATATTTTCTTATATATTTTGTGATCAGTTTTTATAAGAAACTAGCTGACCCGGCAAACGTAGTTCTGCCTAAAATAGTTATTTTTATTTTAATTTCAATAATTTTTTTTTAATAGGAATGAAGGCGGATAGCTTCAGTGGTTCAGTGGCCATTATCGGACTTACATACGCACCAACGTTTTTATATAATATAGCTGTACCCGCCCGGAGTTGCCACGCCCTTTTGTCCAATATTGACCAATCTTCACGGCAACGCTCCCGGGTTAATACCTAAGATTGTCTGTAAATTTGAGCTCAATCGGTTCGACGGTTTACGAGATATATGATTTTGAATGTTTTTTTTTGTATGGGCGGTGCCACGCCCCTTTATCCAATTTTGACCAAACCAACTCAGTATTCTTCACAACAACTTTGCTAAAGATCATCACATGAACAAATGCATAGTTTACGATTCTATAAAGAACATACAGACAGACAAACATTCATTTTTATATAAATAGATTATTTATTGCAAACACAATCTTTTGATCAAAAAACGTCTCCAAAATGTGCGCGCCGTAAACACATTGGTATGGGAGAACTATGCCCACAAATTACTGATCTTTTTTCAAAAATTTAAATATGTAATTTGAAATAAAATATCTACTATATTTATGCATTTGGTGTAAGTAGGTTAGGCTAGGTTGTATAGGGTGTGTGTTTATTACAGTGGAATAGGCAGCATATTGGGCCGATCGCCATCCCTGGGGAACCTTCACGGTCAAAACCTAAACCAATTCGCCCAAACTTCCTTACAGAATCTAAAAAATGTTTTAATTTTGTTTGTGAAGCGAACCTCCCCCAAATTGTCGAAGTACCTTCCAAGGAGTTTCCTCCTATACCGAGCAATGGCTTGATATTCACAGAGAATATCTATTACTCATTTATTCTCTGCGACATGTATAAGTCTTCGCAAATACCTGTACGTGTCCGTATTTCCTAGCATGCTTCCTTAGAAGACAGTTCCTGGAGAGTATTCCTATTGCCATTAATAGCTTTGATCTGCTGAGTTTTAATACTTCAGATTTTTTCCGATCTAACTAAGGCCACAAGACTTTTGAGAACCTGTGACCTTCTATAAAAGACTATCTTAGGTCTGCTCTATTTCTAGTTTTCTTGAGAATGATTCTCTTGGCCATGGCTATTGGTGGTCATATGCCCTCAATAGTTTCGTTTTGTGAAAGCTCTGCTCCGTGTTCGTCCAGAATATTTGCCCATTCATTGCCCTCAATATTACAGTGTCCTGGTACCCAACACAATCTGACATGCTTCTGCGCGTATTATGCTCTGAGTATTGTGCCGGCGCTCCTAACTATTTCGATTTGATGATGAAGGACACTTAGTGCAGTCTGACCATCAATGCAGATAGCGATATTCTTGTTGGTTATTGATCCCATATCAAGTAAGTAGATCCGCAGTTTTCAACACGGCCAGAACCTCTGCCTGAAACGACACGTGCGGGTTATCACTAGAATATATACCTGACCCTGTACCCAACTTGGTTTTGGAACCATCCATATAAATCGAAATCTCATTTTCATTCGAAACCTTGCTAGTGCCGGACAAGCGCATTGGTAGTAAATAAGGGTTTCTTTTTCGGTTGCGTCGTTACAAGTGCGACAGTGCGTACTATGTAGGATGCCTAATCTGACTGCATGGTCCCCTATAGCAGACCAGTAGCCCGTGGTAATCGCTGTTATTCTGGCTATATCATTACGTGTTCTACTCAGAAGGTGGGTTGTTTTTTCCCTGCTATAATTTGGCCACATCCTTCTGGATATGATGCATTTTGTTAGCCTTCTCCATCTGAGATTGGCTTTTGATAGGGATTCTGCGGACATTTTTGCTTTGACTGCTCCTATTGAAATGGGGACCGTTTCCGCAAGCGAGCAGTGGAGACTTGAACCTCGCTTGGCCAGCTCGTCAGCCTGTTCGTTCCCATAAACGTTACTGTGGCCTGGAACCCAGATCAGGGTAATCCTGAACTGATCAAGCGAGGCCAGTTCCTCTCGGCATTCTAATACCAATTTTGAGTTTATATTGATTGAGACGATAGCCTTGATCGCAGCTTGACTGTCAATGAATATGTCTATCTTTTGCTTCTGTCTATCTATGTTTGATTAGGCGACAGACTTCACGGATAGCATGTATTTCCGCCTGAAACACACTGGCTGTGTTCGGGAGCCTGAAGGATTTTAAGATGCTCAGAGATTCCGAAAAAACACCCGCACCTAATTGAGGGTGGTACCAGCTCTCTTGCTAAAGAAAGCAGAATGTTGCTATGTCAGTAGGGTCTCGCATACCAGCATTCATATTTATGCTTTTAATTTATAATTAACTGCTAATATATTTTTTTAGTCTTAAGTTCAGTAGTTTGATCACGTATATTTTTTTCTGTTCGTTTAAGCAAATAAACAGTAATAAAAATAATAAATATTAATAAATATAAGTTAATTCAAACCTTGACTAAAAACGTTACGTAAGTACTACAGATTCGACTGTAGTCACACAAAACCACCAAAATTAATGACAGCAATACCATAAACACCACCATCGAGTATCGAGTAACTGACGTGACTAATAAAGTACTATGAATGAGAAGTTGTAGCAACCCAGTCTTTTCAATATTTTGCAAATTTTTGCCAACTTCTAGTCTGCTAGGAGAGCTGCCATCAATTTTCGTAAAATAATTAAATTTAATTAATATTTCCACACACAACATTGGCAAGAAAGAAATCCAAATTTTGAAAACTTCAATTTCTGTCTTCGCGGTAATTCAGAGCAAGAGCATGCACGCGTTTGTACATATAAATTCTTTCAGCATTTCGGCCCACAAGAGCATATTTTGCGCCTCCTAATGATTATTCAGTTCAAGGAGACTCAACTGTTCACATCCAACCTCCGACATGAACGCGAAGCCCAACTGCTACGACCGCAGACATGTAATTTATATATATGGTTTTTATAACTTGGCACATAGAGATTATCCTCACCGCGTCGTACCGAACCTCATTATAAATTTAGCAGTCACAGACGAAAATATCCTTGTATCTCTACGAGCAGATGGTGATACCTCTTTGATTGATGGGTGAGGAGATTATGGAGGTTAAAGTCTTAGTGAAATTGAAAGTAGAATTCCAAATCCAAATTTAAATCAACTTAGGTTTTAGTATAGGTATCTAAAAGTGCCACCGCTCTAATGGATTACACCGTGTCTGAAACTGAATTTGGTTTCGGTTGCTCTCTGTCCGCTGTCAAGACAAACATTTCTAATTTTTGCAAATCTTCTTTTACTCTCATTTTGCTAATCGGATTTCATCGTTTTAACTTCCTTCATGCAGCGCCAGCCGCTTGAAGCAGCATCTGTTTCTTGCTTGAAAGCGTAACGAGTTAAGGAAGAAGGACAACAAATGAGATGACACAACCACAAGTTGGCAATAAAAGACGTAGGATAATAGTTGCGAGAAAGAATCTTAATGTCCTACATAATGGAGCTTTTGCATGTCATTAATGGAAAGTTTTTCTTCGCGAGGACGATGAGTATTGCAGTCTTAATTTTATGTAGCTATATACCTACTCCTTTTCCCTATTATACGACTTAGTTCAGCATGAATACGAATAAAAAATAAAACCATTTGGCGATGGGTTAGAAACAGTTTCATTTCTCTTATTCTCCCTTTATCTTTGGCTTTGACAATTGTTGTGTTCATTTGCAGAAGAAAAAAAAATCCTGCCTATGTGGCGCAATGATTGTGGTATATTGTCTTGAACAGAGAAGCGACAAGTGCTGTTAAGAAAAAGATAAAACAGTAGGCTTTCTTAAAAACCTGTCCTTGGGCCATTGTTTTTTCTCTTTGACAGGCAAAAGCGATTCCATCTGAGTATTATTTAGGTTCCGCCGTTTGCTCTTCAGAAAGTTTTTGTTCATTGCCTAAGGACAGGCATCACCTCTGGCTATTTTCCAGGAAACAGAGGCAGAGAAGCAAGACAATTTCATTTCGGTAAAGTGTTAAAACTTGTACTACTTTTATATATCACGGTTTTAAGCAGCATAAAGTCCTTATGGTGGTGGGTACTCCATAATAGGTCTTGGTGGCCATGGTCACATGATCATACTTGGGGTAGCTGAGTGTGTGTAGGGATGGATAAATTTGTTTAACAAATTAATTGGGTCTGCATTTAAGTGGTGATTGAAAGTCTTCGTTCAGTTCCTCTCTGACCTTTCTAAAGTATAACTTGTCAAATCTGCACGGGTACACTCATTGCCATGGAGTGGATATCAATCGACCCTTTTAAAGATCAAAAGTCCTTAAATATGGGACAATTTTTTTGATCTGATATCTTCAGTATTTGAAATCCAATTAAAAACAAAAAAAAAAAAAAGTTTTATGTTAAAAATAATGCGATGTGTACCTAAAAATCAACGTTCCTCTGTGAATTGAAGGATAATAGACAATTCAGAAATGTAGGACAATTTGGTTTTTCAAAGTCAGCTGAATCGGGTTCAATTTCTTCTTCAGCCGCAGCTGCTTCAAATTCAGGAGCATTTGCTGAAAATACTCAGCTCGCGGAAAAATCAGTTGGGTTTTTACTGAAGAGATTACTGCAAAAACTGTAAATATACTAGGGAACCCGGCGAACTTCGTCTCGCTCCAATTTAACGCCTTCAGATAAACTCCAGAGTGATAATAAAACACAAATAGTTCAAATTTCAATGTGATTTATTTGAATGGAATCGAAATCAGTAGAGAGCGATGTGATAAACAATGTTTTTCAATTTGTTTTCCGGCGCAATTCGGAAATCGTGGGATAAGGATTTCCTCTCCTTTGAATTTGCCCTTGATGATCGTCGCTTGAATCACATTGTTCATCAGTTTCTTAACGGACAACCGCGTACCCGTTGCAAAATTTCGGATGATTCAGATTCCGCAACATGATTATGATCGATCCCACCTTCAGCTGTAAATTATGCGGTGGCGTTCCTGGCACATCAAGCGAGTTTAAAAATTCCGTCGGATAGTTGGTCGATTCATCCTCGTCGGTCACGCTGTCAACGGATTTGTACGAATGCAGTTCTCCAGCGATTTGACTTTGAATAATAAACTTCAAGCTATTGACGTCCTTACTCTTCGCTGCTAGTATTGCCCGTTCACTAATCAAATCGAGATTTTTATAATTTTGTGTTATACCGGGGAACACTTTGGTGATGAGTTCCTCCTTCGACAATGTGAACTCGCAAAAATTGGCCGGGAACGATATCAATCCAGTCGAAACATCAACGGGAATTTGGCTATTACCAATCGTCAGCAGTTGTCTTGAGCATACAGCAACAGAAGGGTCGTTCTGCAATGCGACTCTCATGTTCGTGGCCAATTTCAACTTCTTGACATGCCGCCACAAAGACGACGATTTCAGGCATGCATTAAGTTCATCGGCAGCAGTTTATTTCGGGATGACGGGATACGGGAAGCGTTTGACGAAAATCTCCGGAGAGCAATATCATAGCCCCACCAAATCGACTCGAATTACCTCGTAAATCCTTCATCGTTCGGTCAACTGCCTCCATAGCTCGTTTATGCGCCATCGTGCATTCATCCCAAATGATGATTTTGCATTCTCGCATCAATTTCGCTGTCGCTGAATTCTTGGTCATTGTGCACGTTGGCTTGTCAATCGTGAGAAGATTCATCGGCAGCTTCAAAGCGGAATGTGCAATTCGACCGCCTTCCAACAATGTGGCAGCAATGCCAGAGGATGCAACAGCCAACGTATTTTGAGATCTTGACCAAATTGTTGCCAGAATCAAAGAAAATGCCAAAATGTCGACGAAACAAATTCAAATTTTTCGCGTTTTCCACTAAGAATTTAAAATTTTCCATTCGAAAAGCCATTCCGTTTTCAATTTTCGATTTTTCCAATTTCCCGACTTTTCCGGAGGGTTTAACCAAAATGTTCTTTTATAATAATATCAATATAATCCATATTTCTTTTAAGGCTGTCAGTTTTTTATGTCAGGTTTGTATGACGACAAATCCTCGTTATAGACGTTTAAACATCAAAATTTTTTTTAAATGTATACACGTGAATAAAATGAATGGGAACAAGCCTTCTGCAGCTATGCTTAAATTATTCATACGTATTGACTGACCTCCAGAATAAGAAGACCAATTTAACACTAAAAAATCGTCACGCAAATTGCTCCAGTTTTGCATTTAAAACGCGCTCCTATCGGGTAGTAATGGTTTGTAAATAAAAATGAAAGGACATCCAAGGAAATTTAATGAATTGAAACAACCAATTGTCTAGTTCTATAAATTGTTGATATTGCTTATAAGTTCTAACAAAGTCGCCACACCTCGTCCATTTTCAAGCATACTCTATATGGACTTATTGAATGCATTCCAAGAGTTTCTATATTAATTAGTTTCAATGTTGGTAATTGATTTATTTTTTTTAATACACTCTTGTCACATCTAGTAGAAAATCGCATCCCCATGGGAATTTCTTATGGAGTCAATTACTTGAAATTAATTTTCAGCTCGAAGTGTACATCAATATAGAGAATGGAATCTAGGTCAAGTATGATTAAGGAATTCGATCTGAGCTGGATATTTTAAATCATTGACAATCACTAAGGTAGGTAAGAAGGATAAATAAGAAGGTGCTGAGAATCAATTACACTTTCGTCCGTAATTCCTGTCTCCTGGAATTCAACTTGAGCTGACATTTTGCTGAAATGGGTAGGTAATAGGGACTATTGTTATGGCCAACCTGAAGAGCAGAGTTTTATTTTGTTTACGCTTTAAAATGTAATTGGTACTTCGAGCATTAGTTGCATAACTAAATCAAGGCTTACCGCACTCTCTGGTCACTGAAAAAAAAAATGTTGAGATTAATTGGAATGGGTTTCGAAATTGTTTCTTTTTAAAGTGTAGTTATATAACATACATTACATTGAGTAATTGATGTCGAACATTCTTATATTGTTCTTATATTTTTTGAAGATTTCGGTTTCAGTTAGTTTTGAGAAAAGAATATTAACTGAATTTTGGAGAAATTAACAATTGAAATAGATTATCTCCTCAATTCCTAAAAGAAACAAATGCACATTCATGTTAGTGAAGATACATTTTCAAAATATGGAGGCAATACTTACTCAACATTAGAAAATCTCGAGAAACGTATGATTTCAAGAGAATGACGCAATTGCTTGCTAATTCACACAAAATGTAATTTTGATAGAAAATACATACATACAATCATACATAAATGGCCTGCTTATCCAATAAGTGGGTCGCGGGTGTAGGTTGCTCAAGTGGACCCTCCATAGCTCTCGATCCTCCGCCATCGACTCCAAATCATCAAGGGCAATCCCCATACGGGTAGAGGAGAGATCATCTCATCCTGAGAAAATATAGATTTTTAATTAGAAAGCTTACATTTTTTATTGATTCATAGAGTATTCAGATTGGGGTTGGAATAGCACATAGGGTAAAAGGCCGCCACGGATTTGTTGCCAAGCACGTACTCTTTTATTGAAATTTTTTTTTTCTATGACCGTTTCGCATAAATGTGGCTGAATTTCATTAATACACCTCCCAATTTCCTCTTTCAAGGCGTTGGTGTTCGTGGGCCTGTTTGCATAGACCTTTGACTTCAAAAAAACTCCAATGGTGTTAAATCGCAAGATCTGGATGGCCAATTCTGATTTACACGATTAGGAAATGACTCATGCAGTAATTGAATTGTTTCTCTGGCTGTATGGCATGTCGCAACTGACTAAAAACTGGGTAATCATGTCACGATAACGAACACCATTAATTGTTACTCGCACTGACCAGCCGCATTTTCAAAGAAGAATGTACCGATAATGCCACCAGCGCAAAATCCGCACCACGCGTTATGGATGCATTTGTTTCTCAACAATCATTCGTGGGTTTTCTGAACCTCAAATGCGACAAGATGAAAATGAGCTTCATCACTGAAGATGATTTTGTTCGAAAATTTCGGACTGGCAAACCTTCATTATTTCTAAAATATTGCTCAACAATGAAAATGCGCTGTTCTTTCTTACCTTACCATTTTTTCTTACCTCGAACTGTCAGCTGTCACATTGTTATCATTCAAATTTTGCGTGTTTTATGGGATACCTTCTAAAACAATCCAGCAACTTCCTCCACGGCGCGCATTATGATTAGTCACATTATGTCTAGGATGAAAAGACGGGCTTCGAAATGTTCGTATGCCATTTATGTAAAATAAATTTGTTGTTATAATTTTATTTTGGAAGAAGTGCCTCAGTTGTTAGTGTGATAGACTACTGAAAATACAAATTACATCAAAGGGCTTATTTTACTATTGTTTCCCCGTAAGGCTTTTTTAAATGATCCATTTCGGAAAGTACAAATGCCCTAAGAAAACTGCTCAATTCAAAATAAAGACTCAGATAGAAACGATTTTTTTCTATAAAACTCTTTTAATATTTTTATTATTATTAATTAAGCCTGCTTTTAAGATTGTATGTGTATCGAATTGTATCTTTAGAATGCTTTGAGTTCGAGGGTTAGCCGATGTTACTCATCAAAATAAATAAAAGCCGTTTTTTATTATCAGCTATGATCTATATAGATCATCGATTTACATGCACTTAGAACAACAACATGTGATCCTGCTTTTCATAGAGATCACGAAATATGATCTGAAAATTAATTCAACTATTTCTCGTTGTTGTTTCGTGGCGTTATTTATTTCATTCACTCAATGTTGGTGTCCCTGTAAATTATAGCCACACAGTAATGTTGCCAGAACAAAATATGAAACACAATTAACAACACAAAAAATCAATTAGCATTTTTTCTAATTCGAATATGTTACTATTCCTACTTTCGAGATGTTTTGTTTCGCTATATAGCACAGAAATATAAATGGAAATATTAGCAGTAAAATTATACAATACAATAGTTTATTATGATGCATATTTGAACATAACATTTGAACATAGTTTCCCCCAAAAAATATTGAATGCTAAATGTTTGCAGATTTGTATTCATATGGTAACACCCCGACACAACAAGCGAAATGTCAAACTCAAATATGAGCAAGTGCAATGGAGAAATCATCGCATTGTGACGTCACATTGTACCGTGTGGCTGCAAGATGGCTGGTGGAAATACGAAATTTGTCATAATTGGTATTGGATTTCATATGTGAAAAACAACTATTGCTACAACTCAATCAATGATCCAGTTTGTTTTATTTTCATGATCTGATCCGGATCAGATCACGCTGATAATAAAAAACGGCTAAAGTTATTCTGTAGTTTCGATATATTTATTAAATGTTACCTAATCATCATTATTTAACTTAAATATGATTGGAAGGAAGATACACATATGTGCATTGTGCAACTGAAAAAAAAACATTCCATTTTGTGTGACCGGCAGTTTATAGTTCAATGTATATTGTACGAGTTTATTCAAATTTTTAGACTACTGAAAACTTGGATATTATACAGGTTGAAGTAAAACTTCGTAGGATTTGGAGGGCAATTCCGAACTACGATGAAACGGAAAATTAACGTTTTTAAATAATGAATTTGATACTGTAGTTAGTATTTAGTTTTTAAGTTTGTTTCATTTCTTGAGATAAATGTCCTGATTAATTTTGCTATATTTTCGATAAAAAACTAAAAAAAATTCAAAAGAAAAGGTATAAATGCCAGTTTTAGATACAGTCCATTGTCTTTGCCAGTTTGACATTCGAACAAACCTTGAAATCCGAATTTTGGGAATATTCGTACTACTTATAAAATGCAACATCCGTCTGTTCGTCCTTCCACAACTCGAGAACCATTTGTCCGCTTTTCATGATTTTTTTTCTGATTTATAGATGTGTGGCCAAATTAGCCCGTAGGGTGGGTGAGAATTGCTCATAAGTAAAGGGGTGGCGGCGAGTAAGGGGGGTCTCAAGAACCGTTAGCCGTATGAACGTGAAAGTTTGTATGTTAGTAGATAAGTCAAAGTTATTACATTCCCCAGTCATCGTTTTTCAAAATTCGTCCTATAAGGGTTTTATACTTGCGCCTCCTAAAATAATAACGTGTATAGTTTAGAAAAATGCATTGCGATAATATATTTTGTAATCATAAAATAGAGGAAAATATATAAACAAACGTACAATGATAACTCAGATAAATTTTAGGTTTATTTCAAAGAAAAGATAAACATAAAATATAGTCCAGTAGAAATAGGCGGAAAAGTGAGCAAAAAAAAAATTATTTTTTTGTTTTTACGTTGGAATTTAACGCTGCCGAAGACTACTACTACTACTCTTCTTTTTTTTCTCTCACTCGACTATAAATATTAGAATTAATACGAAAAAGTGATTCTTAGAATTTTTAAAATTTCCAGTCATTTTTTCCATAGCAGTATACCTTTCCTTTACAATTTATCGAAAGTAAACATAAGAACGAGTAAGTAAGCCAAAACATAACTCCGTAGGAGGTGTAGTTTTAAGAAGAATCAGAGTTAAAAATATCGCTTTTTTTTGTTTAAAAATTACATTTAACAACAACCTCTTAATATTTCCGTCTGAAAAAATAACTGCCATTTGTCCAGGTTTCAGCTTCATAGACATTTTTCTGTCAAAGAAAATAATTAAAAACCGAAAAACCGGTTTTCCTCCATTTTTTCGAAAAATTTTGAGGTTAAGGTAAAAGTGGTATATACAAAAGTAGATCTTTTTATTCCCTACAACTTTTACGTTCGACTTTTTTTGATAGGATGCACAGTTTAGCCAGAAATCGCGAAAAACCATTGTTAACCCCTAAAAATGCACCCCATTGCACTCCAGATAGTTGCTGTCGGTTCGATTTTTTTGTCCTGTTTTACAAGAGCTTGTTCTACAATATTCCGCTGTCAGAGTGCTGTAACGAATTTTTTTGTTGTTCGAATCCTATTTCTGCTGGAATAATAATACCTTAATTGAAAATAGCTTTTTTTTTAAATACTTGTGATCTAGAGAGAGCATTTTCATTTTAACTTTTTTATCGAGTTTCACATCAATTGCCAAGCTCTCTATGCTGATGGTTTTTCTTAAAACATAATTAATGGGTTCTCAAAGAAATATCAACATACGACATTAATTAGCAGAGGCAAGTTAGCGCGACTGCATAACTCTTTGTACTTACTTATACCTTATAACCTAACGTACACGTTATTTTTGTATGTGCTTAACCAGTTGCCATAGATATGTATGAAATGTATGTGGTAGCGATAGGTAACTGAAACCTTGGTGAAACTGTGTTCTTCCCTCCCTTCAGGGTGTGACAATAATTTTACATTTAAATACAAAAGAGTGGAAATCCAAGTATAAGGTACGCCACGGTAGTGACGTACAGAACATCTCCCTTTCGCTGCCTCTATCTAGGGGATACACCGACATCACACATACGAGTATAGGGATAAAGTTAGCACATTCGCTTATCTTAATCCATGAAAATACATTCAACATCATTGTCCGCTCGTTGCTTGGGTAATGTTCTGCATGAACTGTCTAATGGAGTGTAATTAGTACTGTGGTGTGGTAAAGATGGGTACATTTTGTTGCCCAGTCTAGTGAACACATTTGAAAAATAGCTTTTAGGTATCACATTCACCTGAGTATTGGTAGCGACTGTATATTTGAGGACGTAATTATAATAACAGGTGTGAAGATATTAAAATAATGAAAGTGGTTTGCATTAACGTTGGAACTCATATCTATATCAATATTTGTTCCCTTCACCTCAGATATTGTAAATGAGGGATTCAGGGAATGCACTAATACAGTCGACCAAATGACAAATATTCATATATGAAACTGACAGGAAAAAAATTACAAAAAAACACAATAGGTTGTAGCTAGAAACCGTTTTATGTAAAAATGCGCTATCAACTAGAGTTGAGCCACAAATTATGTGGCTTCACCATTGACCATAACTAGTACCTTTATGGCCGGAAAGTAAAGAGTTGCAGTTTAAGTATAAGAAAGAAACATTTCATGAGATCAAATCCAGATTCCGTAGAGCACAATAGCTCTAGTAAATGCGACAGTTTTGTTTAATACATGTATACAAAAACGTATAATCTTTCAAAAGAAAAACTCAGATGTGTCGTAATAAGCAAGACCTCCTAGCCCAATTGCATTAAATAGTACCGGAAACCGGAGGCATATAGCCAACAATATTGTGGTACATTCAAAGCTTGCTATTCTAGACATGTATATTTGCAATATCTACGAGTATGTATATAAAAATGAGAATATCTGCGAAAGCTTAGAGAATTGTAATTCCCATACACAGAATTGTAATACCCTTCTTAGATATCGAAAAAATCGATATTGGATGAATGCTGCTATACCCTTTTAAAAGCGTTGTAGGGTCAGGTTCAGGAATCTGTAAAGTCTATCCTGATCGCAATTGTCACTGCAATATTGTGGTCACAATTTTGGCTTTCACAACGCTCAAGACTGTTGATGAAATTTACCGATAAGTAGTTTTTAGGGTGGGGGAGTGTTGTATGAAGAGGGAAGCCTTTGATTTGCATCAACTTGGCTGTGCCCAGTTTTTTGGAACTAGGTACTTCATACATAAAGACGATGCTACGATGGAGTCTTTCCTCGACAAAACATATAGATGGAGAGGACAGACGTCCTCTTTTAAGAGGACATGTCCTCTTTTTATCTAAAAAAAATGTCCGGTATCTTTTTGAAAAAACGTACAATTTTTCGACACCACAAAACTATAACATAACTTTTTTTCAACACTAATTCAGACATTTTCTGCATCTTTCTGGTAGACCTAAAATTTGTAGTTAAAGGTGGAAATAAAAATGATGCGGAAAAAATGTGTTAGAAGTTGGTCCAAGTTGTTTAAAAAGTCGTCAGAGATGGGGCGAATCTCTGAATGAGTTTGATTGTTTTACATGGATGGATTTAAACAAAATTCCCAACAAATTAAACGAAAATAAATTGTTTGACCGATTTTGTAACCTAAAAATATTTCTAGAGCAAGAACAAGACAATAATAATTTTTTAAATGCACCTATGCACGAAAAGTGGGTAGAATACTTAACAAAAATTTTAAAATATTAAATTACACATTGAACTTTTCATACCTATACCTATGCACAGTTTGTTTTTTAGCGAATATTTTCTTTGATAACGAGACAATGGACAAAATTGTAAAAGCAATTTTTGTTTTGTAAATGTAATTTTAGAAATATGTCCTGCTCAGAATTATACGACTACCTATATTCTAAAAAAATTATATTTCAATTTTTCATTTGAACTTTTTGAAGGTGTCCTCTTTTTAGTGGGCATGGATCGGGTTCACACTAAGCTGGTCACATTTTTTCATGATTATTTTGTTAACAAAATGTAGCTTATTTTTGGGTTGTCGTGTTCGAATACATCACAGATGTGGAATTCTATCGGACCCGGGCTGGGCGCTTTAGCGGTACAGTGCCTCAAGTTGTAAAATATCTTTCAAAAATTATAATACAACTTTGAATCTTTGCATGATAAATCGCAATTTGAAAAAAATTTCATAACCTAATATGTAGTGTAATTGCCAGAGCGATTGAGCGGTTGCAATCCCCTGCCAGAGCGCACGGAACATGTCAATGTCAAATAGAGGTCAATTTTGAAGATATTTTGTAAACGCTCGAATTTTGGTATATCATCTAGTACATACTGCTGAATCTAGAACTCGAATTCCAGAGCAAAATTCCGGTCGAAAAACCTCGCCAGAGCGCGTCAAAGGGGCCTTTTGATTTGTTTTTGTATGAAATTGTTGCACAAATTCGAAGAAGTCCATCGGACTACATGGACAGACGTATTGGTTGAGGACCACGTCCACCTCGGACTGTAGGGCCATTTAAGTAAGTAAGTAATTTGTGTTAAGTTATTCTACTAAAACTTTTAAGCAATTGCTTAAGGTTAAGTGATTTCCAACTGGAATGAAATAAGACTGCTAAAGTCATCAATTTTGAAAGCTGGTAAAATTGCATAGATCTAGAATATGGTAAACAGTTTATTTAATATGCAAACGTGTACTTATTTTTACATTTTAATAATAATAACACCATGGAAAATTTATCATCTTTTTGAAAAATAATCTGAATTGGTTAAAATATAACCAAAGCAATATAAACGTTTTCGGAACTAGAGATAAATTTTCAATCGAAAATATATTGCTTCATGGAAAAGCATTTAACTATCAATAGAATACCCACTTCAGAATATCCGTCATTTAAATATGAATGAAATCAACTCTTTGCCTTGGTCTGATGAATTAGAACATACATACACGTACATGACCGACTTCAATGCGCATTGATTTCCTTTCCTACTCAAAAATAACAAACTTGCAGGCAGAGCATAATTTCGTTTTCCCACATCAATACGCATCAGCCCAACGTATAATGTCTGTCAGAGATATGTAGATAGTTGTATGTAGCATTCACAAAACGCATTTGATCAAAAGCTTTACAGAGGCCAACGATATTCTGTGACTTCGCAACCATTGAACCACAGCTATCAGCACAAAATGGGGAGCTACACATGTGATTGTGTTTTCAGAATCACAAGCACTTGCGAGAAAAAGGGGTGAAAAGTTTAGATCCTTGGAGATGTACACGTGTTACTTCTAGCTTTTTCTACCAAACTTATACTTAACTTGCATATTAAAGCAAAACGAAATTATATTCAAAACTGGAAATGTTTAAATGCCAAAATTTCTAGCCTTCTGCAGATCCAGATATATCTTTAATTTGACTAAATTTAGTGAAAGTTGAATGCATTAAATTTTAAAGCATAAATTGTAACAATTCCAACTTTAGGCATATATCAGCGCATATTTAAAAAAAAAAGGGAAAGAAAAACAAATTATTGTTCTCGGCCATAATCACTTTTCCAGCGACTCTACATATAGCCTTCCTAACACAATTTTTTTTGACCTAGTTGAAATCAACACTACACAATCGTATCGAAGAGAAGGTGTACCTGTCACCGGCTAGTATAAAGAGAATCCACACAATGGATCCTGACATGAAAGCTTTCCGCATGCGAACCACGTACCTTTTCCGTTCCTCATAAATTCCACGGGAATATCTTCATGGAAAACTAAAATGTTCACACAATTTTCTCTTTCATCCGAACAGTGTTACTTGGAAAATCCTGCTGCATGGGTGCTCGTTACCTATTCTAGTACATCTAAAAATTTTGCTCGCTTCAGAAGCTCGGTTGCGTGCGTAAATCGTGTTACACATTTCAAGTGGTTTGTGCTCGTTATTGTCGGGGCTCTTTTTAGTTTTCATGTTGCGCATTACTCAAAAGAAAAGAAAAGAAAAATATGAAGGAGAAATGCCGACAAGTAAATGAAACTTTTGCTGAAGGAAAAATTTCGCATTCGCGAGAAGTGTCGTGTTACATGTTGTGAGGAATTGCGTGAGTGATTTTAAATGCCCTGGGAAAGGATTAAGTCTCACTTGTGGCAGAGTCTAATGTTTACAATGTGAAATGGTTATATTTTCTTGGAAAATATTGTGATCTCGTTTATAAGTAATGTGCTCCTGAGATAGAAGGGGATTACTTGTACGAAATAGAAAAAAAAGGTTACGTATACGCCATAGTGGCCACCATTTATTAAAAAATACCGAATAATATTACCAAAATGTGTAGTAACTTGATTCTGTTAGTAATTAATAAATAGATCAGTCAATTTTGCGTGCATATAAAATTTACCGATCATGGTAAAATGAGGAACACATCTATATATGGCATTCGGAGTTCAACCATAAACAAATACCAACCTTCGGTTTTAATACATACTCGTGTAATTTGTGTTTTTTAAGTGCCTACCATGTGGCAAGTTTAAGTGTATGTTTAGTAAATATCAATATATAAATATAAAAAAAAATAAAAGTGGAAAATGTGCCATCATTATGTCCACCGCTGTTGAACTCATGATATTTCTGGAAAGTTTTAACGATCCATGAAAAACGTGTTCTCCGCTTTCCAATGAAATTAAATCCTCCTTCACAGTTTTATGAATCAGATGATTCGTGTTGCTGTTTCCTTCTCTTGTTTTAAATAAAATTGAATGTAATAAAGCAAAAGTATTAATGGAAAATAAAAAAAGTGCGAATTTTACACAATCCATCATAAAGTTGTCATCGCCACACGAAAAGGATATAAAATAATATAATAATAATAAAAAATACACGCTAAACAAATAAAAATTCAAAATAATTATAAAAATGTGGATGGAGTACCTGCGGCGTTTTGAATTACTGCTCTCTACCCACCTGCTGTTGTTAATGCTACTGGGTGAGTACCAGTACCAGTACCAGTAACTTGTACCGTTTGAGCAAGACTGCTTGTACGTAACCATTCTAATCAATAAGTATTATTTTTTTATATGGTGATATTTTTAATGAACTCAAGTCTTTATTACTTTTCGTTCCTTGCTGGGGTCCACGAGAAGAGAAGAACAAAGGATATAAAATGTTGCTTTAGACAGGATGTTCTTTTATATCACTCTTGACTTGGAGATAATTACTTATATCTTTCAGCAAGAAAATGTCGGTAAAGTAAACGAAATTTGTTGATTCTTCTTGTTTGTGTAATTGGTATTAACTTTTTTTTTGGTTGGATTTTTAATACTATTTATGCAGCTGTGTGGTTTGGCATAATATTTAAATAAATGATGTTTTCAGTGAGGCCATAAATTACATTTGTGCCGATAATTTTAACAATTTAATGCCACTGATATAAATATTACATAAAATGTTTATTACCTACTTGTAGTTTTACACAATAAGTTGAGGTGGACCTGCGAATTAGTTTATTAAGTGGTATTATTTTATATATAAGCTCAAACGTGTGTTAAAGTAATCGAATATTGAGTTATAGGATAGTACGGCCTCATCGGAGCCATCTGGCGATAGACTTTTAATCAAGCAATATGATTTCACTACTGGTTTGTCACGTAAGGCGGCTCCCGCACATTGAGGCAACAAGCAATAAGCAACTGGCAATAGGAAACATGCAATATTATCGCCTTACACTTATACTCCCATGCACTTGAATAGGTTTTTCAATAAAAAAACATAATTTTTGTATAGACATATATTTTTGTTATGCTTAGATTTAAATTTTGTATAAAGGGAAAACAAAATTAAGCACCAAAATCTCTCCGTTATTTTTAAACAAATGATTTTTGAATGTAGTCTTAAAAAATTTATTTTTCTCTTGCCGAACTTGAATAAGGACAGTAACTGAAAACAAGGATCAATAACAAAACGTTGCAAAATTCAGTTCAAATTCATTTCTTTTTATCTTGTTAAGCTTAGTTAATAATGGGTGTAGCTGCATTTGTTGGAAATAACTTCATAAATACCGTTTTGGAAGTGAGTTAAACAGAGATTCTAGGTAGCTCTAGGAAATGTCGCTACATGCGGTATTGATGGCTGCTTTTAATGATTTAACAACTGAATATTGTTTACCGGACTCGTATACTTTCCGTGCCAACCATCCCCAAACAGTCTCAATTAGATTGAGATCAGGGGAATAAGGTGGGCACCCCAGTATAGGCACGTTTTGGGTACGGATGCACTCTTTTACAATGCGTGCGGTATGAATGGGGGTGTTATCCTGCTGGAAAGTCCATTACATGGGTCCAAATATATTGTCGTAGTAAGAAAAAACCGTCTTTGTAGTTATTCGCGTTCATTTTTGATGAAAGAAACTGCAATTAACATTGGCCATATTAAGAGATCGCACAACATACCATTACAACCCCTTTCACGGCTATGGTGACGAGACAGATAGTGTTTTTCTTTCCGTATATCATGAAATTAGTAATTTAACCATCAGGGCCATTTAAATTAAATTGGTTTTCGTCCGAACAAACTATTTGATACCACTAGCTATTCCATGTCATGCAATTCCGAGCAAAAACCATGCGAGTCTCCTTACGAGTGGTGGTAAGAGGCGGTTTTTTTGTAATTTGAATATTTTTAGATATCCAGCTCTCCGAATTACTCGTCTTTCCGTGTCATCTTTAGCAATGATTCCCAAATTTGTTCCGATCTGCGAGGCGGAACAATGAGAATTTGTTGCTTCTCCAAAAATCCGTTCCAGCAGATGTACCTATACCTAGTAGGAGCAATTTTGGTGCTCCCTTCATGTTGTTTCCATAGTACCACTTATTTTTAAGAAAATTCCAAACCACTGACTTGCTTATTCGAATTTTTTTTGGCAATATCGCTATAGGTGAGACTACACTCCTTCTAGTCAAGTATTTTGCCTTTCTCTTCTGCAGTTACAACTTTTCTTACCCAATTTGATTGAAAAACGATTAAAATATACGTGGAATAAAAATAAAAATACCTTCAGCTTCAATAAATTGATCCACAGCAAAGAAATTGCCCTATTCAAGTGCTACAAAAAATGTTCACTTTTTTGTGCATGGTCAACTCCTAAAAGTTGCCTATTAGTATGTACATAAAAGCATAAAGAAAATACCGATATATAGGAATGAGAAAGAGAAACACAACATGAAATGATTAAAAATCGTGTCCCTATTCATGTGCATTTTACTTTGAATTAAAGTAGATCTCTCACCTCAAAGCAACTTAATATCGCTCGAACGAAAAATGTTGCTGATTGCGGCATTAATAATTATCGCTAGCGATACACAGAACACAGCGCATGTTGAAAAGCAACAAATATTGCTTCCTAGTAACAACATTTGTGATTGTTGACACATTTGCGCATACTACGTTTTCTACACAAAATTCGTTGAAATTTTGAAAAAAAAATATCCTTGATAGCTAGAACTAGAAATTTCAGGCAATCTGTTTGCTTCGATGTGAGAATAGGTTAAAATAAAATTGCGTTGTCATTGGCAGTTGGTAGTTGCTTATTGCTTATTGTCTCAATCTGAGAGCCGCATAATGCTTCCAACAGGCAATATACTAAATGTACTAATATACCAAATTTCAAAGCTATAAAACTGTCATAAATGTGAAGATATAGTGTTTTAAATAACTATGTTATATTGGAGTTGCCACGCCCGGTTTTCCAATTCCGCGGGATTCCAATTTTACAACTGTAGCTGTAGCCCCCTTGACGAGTGTTGAGTCAATATTCTCAGTGTTTTTTTTTAGTGCGGCGCCACTACCTTTTACACGGTTTTGAATAAATAATGAATATAAGAGAATATAACACTCTCGGAACACTAGGAGATTGCCTACAAATTTAAGCTCAATCGGTAGGGCGGTTTTTGAGTCTACATATAGCATACATTATGTACAAATATAGATATGTACCTACATCAATTTTTGTTTACAGAAGATATAAATTACCTTAAACTGAGTGAATTCTCTCAATCCATAACCCTTCCATTCACTTGTTCACTCTAAATGCCATAGTCAAGTATGTCATTATCCGATTATATATAGAATTATTACCTAACAATTTATTTGATTACATCCTATATCTCTGAAAGGTTATTGAAAAGCGATTCATATTCGTACAACCACATTTCTATAATGTGCGTTAAAACATACTGTAGGTATTTTATTATGTAAATTTTACGTTACCTAATTCGATGGGAGAGCTTTGGTTTTTCTAATTTTTTTATACCACAGGAAGGTATATTCACCTTGTCATTACATTTGTACGGCAAAGAAGGAGTCACCGGATACCCCCTAAATATTCTGAATTAGGAGCAAATTCGGAATTGATTGAGCCATGTTTGTCTGTTAAAAATACGTATGCGTCCAAACGGATCGACCTAGCCAAACGAAATTTTGTTAGAGGACCTATTTTTAACGTCGCGTCGTCAGGCTGATATTGAAGATAAGCTATATCGGTTAAGCAGTTTTGGTGTACGTACTAACTCACGTGGCTAACATTTTGCATGACTTGTATAAAATGGAGGGCCAGGGCGAAAGGGATGTCCCTTTTACATGTTATAATTTGTCCACACTAAAGGTAAATACGTGTGATTAAATAATTACGAGAAGGCATATTATTGCAAGAAGGATCTTAATGGAAAAAATACTCATAACTGATTTGTAGGTAAAATTTATATTTATGTAGTGTCTTAGTGTCAGAGGTTTGAGAGGTCCTGTGACTTTACTTGTGAACTTCACATCAAAGAAATACACAGTGTACAAGAGTCCTATATACCACTCATACTAATTCTGTTTTTGTTTTCAAAATCATGGGCACAAATATTTTCAACCTCGAATAACAATAATTGCCTCTTAGAAGCCGCTTATTTCCCAACTGAAAAGCAAGAAATGCTTTTCAAATTTTCCATTATAATACTTTATTTTCCGTATAGGCATTTTTTTATTCAAAATATTTACAGTAATGAAAAACAACTTTTCCGCAGAGGAAGATAAAAAGGTAAAAAATAAGCTACCTTAAACGGAAAACAGACTTAACGAGAGGAGGTATACATACATTCAGATTGGTATAAAACTCCTTCGACCCCAAGGGATGCTTTCAAGTAACAAAACATGCGTTTAATTCAGTTTTCATCACTTTTACCATTTTTGGAGGGAGCTTTGACTGGCCTTTCTCTATGGGAGTATTAAGGTAGTAATTTTATTTGTTATTGCACTTTCGATAAAGGAAAACTATCTGAAATTTATACGATCGGCTTTCTTCGCTTCGCTTGGGAACGAGTATGTTCTCCGCTTTCTCCGCTTTCGACTATGGGCTAATAATCTAAATTCAGAACTCCAAATAATAGATCCTCTTCAAAAGGAAGGAGAGAGGTAAGTACTGTTTATGATAATTATCTGAAGTACCTATACATGTACATTACTGTGGTATTAAATTTGTTTGAGTCAAGGTTGAGGGTTTTTTTTGTTCAGATTAACCTCATAATGCCGAAAATTTCATCTGTTGCGTCGTAACCTTCAAACTATTTTATTTGAAAGTTAAAAATGAGGCCCAACAAAAATTAAAACAATGTTCTTAAAGTATAGTTCGCAGTATAAACTAAGTGACTTCTATTAAAGGGTGTTTTTTTTTTGCTGTTTGGTTTTTCAGCCTAATTTTTTTGACAGTTCACTGATTCACATGATTCGTGACACGTGTCAAAGTAAAAAAATGCTCAGTTGGCATTGCCATTTCATCATGGGCAGTGTTGTGCCATGTAGACTAAAAATGTAGACTACACGATTGTCTACGTGTAGACAACTCTGCGTAAACAATTCTCAATTGTCGACATGTCCAAGTTAACAACGTAGACAATGTAGATAATTATTAGAACAAGTTTTTTATTAATTTTTCCTGTAAAGTTTCCTAACAAATCATTAAAACAGAAGCAAGTTTTGTATTAAACTTTTAATTCAATGTCGTATATTTATTTAAAAACAAAACAAAGTAAGTTTATGATGTTTAACAAAAAAAAATTGTTTAGCTCTAAACATGTTCACCTTCATCTATATTATGATTTAAAAAAAAACAAAACAGAACAACTTTATATTAAGTTTTAATAAGCTTAATATCAAACTTCATTATTTTAGAAGAATTGCCAATAAGATATAAGAACCCAACCGAAAGCGTTCTTGGATAATGCTTGAATTGAATTACTTCTCAATGGGTCTTCTTCCTTTAGGTAGAAATTTAGAATTAATTCAAACTAAAATGTAATATACCAGAAAATACTCACAAGATTATTGATAACTATTGCATTCTGATTGTCACCTTCACCAATATTTGTAACAGAAACAGACATCTAAAAGAATAGTTGGTGATTAATTTTTTGGTAAATCAATGGAAATTAAAATACACTATTATTTACCTGTGTCTGCGAAGACGGGTTTCGGCAGTATTTTGAAGATTTTTCCTGCAAACTGTGCAATGTGCTGAGTATTTGTTGTTTGTTTTCACCAAAACAAAACCTAGCTCCTCAAAAGCATTGTTTTTTGGTCGACCAGACATATGTAAAGTTTTATGTTTATGATACACAGGATTTTAATTTTTAAGAAAATAAATTCTTAATTAATTCTTAAAAGTGTACTTTCTCGATTGAAGTTTACAGATGAATGATAGATTGGCAGATCTGAAAGGTATTGATGACATTGTCGACATATTTTTGACATTGTCGACATATTGTTGACATTTTCGACATTGTTGACATTGTTGACGATATTGTCTACGTTGAAAAGTCGACAATTAAAGTCGACATGTAGAGGAACAACACTGATCATGGGTAGACTTGCGCCCGAAGAACGTTTGCAAATTATTGAATTTTATTACCAAAAAACGTGCTCAGTAAAAAATGTGCCGCGAATCCATGGACATAGTGCAATTCATCTCACGTTTCGGACCTGTGAATTGGCATGTATTTTAAAATATAAAAATCACTAGAAGTAAAACGTTAATAATCCTTTTCCAGTTATTGTTTTGTCCAGACACATCTAGAGCGGAAGAATATGATTCCGCAGTTTTAACCGAGTTCCGATTGCTAGCAGAAACTGATGAAATATTTTGATGCACTTTCGACTGCGACTGCGAAGGTATGTGGGGATAGATATGTCCTTACCAAAACAAATTGATTCCGACATGGATACAAAAAGTGGCCATTGTAGGAACGTATAACCATTGTCTCATGAGGAAGCATTTCATTTTGTATCTGCAACACCATTTTCTCTTTATGAAAAAGGTTTTTGATTTCCTTCTCTATTGTAAAGCACGTGTTGTATTTATAGGAATGACAGATAGCTTATTTTGGCACCATCATTTTTGATTGAGTCTCATGTACTGAATTGTCTTCATTAGATCTGCAGCTTGAACTGTGTTTTTGTGCTTATCACAGTTGCATATATCGTTGAATTAATTTAAAGAAATTCTGCAAGTGTATGGAGCTTTAATGGAATATGTATTGTACATACTGTATGATTTTTATCAATCGCTTACAATTCATTTCCAAAGTAGGTAAATAATATCTTGCGTGGGCGCAGTAGCGCAGTGGTTAGTGTATTGGACTACTATGCGAGGGATCTCAGCTTCGATCCACGGAAAACACACAAATTACATCTTAAGGTTTTTTCTACTGCGGCACCTCTCGCGAACGTCTGACAAACATCCGAAAGTATGACTGTCCTGAAAAAGGTTCTCAATTCAGCCGTTCGGACTCGGCATAAAATTGTAGGTCCCTTCCATTCGTCCCAAAAATAGAAACTCACACAAACGAATAGTTGCGAGAAGTTAGGCCTAGGGACTAGGGTGTCTACCGCCTGTTGCGCCATCACATATTTATTTATTTTATTTAAATAATATTTTGCACCATCCTATTTTTTGGTGCATTTTTGGTGCATAATTAAAATGAAAAAAAAAAAAAAAAAAAAAAACATTTTCAATGCTAGGTGTTAGGTAAATAAGATTTTGATTTGGTAAACATCCTTGGAATGGCTTTTGAGGAAATGTCACTACGCACGGTTAATATTGGGACTAGAATGCAAATAAAAATTCCCTCCCAGTGTGAATTTAAAGCAATCACCGTGGAATTGTCGAAACCACTTTTTTATTGTAATTTGTTTTGAGGTTAAAATATTGAATACCTTTTCCCGAAAGGATAAAGTTGATTACATATTTATTTATGTCAAACAATATAAATAATAGAAAAAGCGGGCATAATTAAAACTAATAAAGAAAAAAAATAAAGAACAAACTTAATTTTTCATAGAATTTTTAGTTCCTCGTTTACATATCGTTGCACTTTTTCGTTCAGTATTATTTTCCTTTTCCGGAATTCATTAGAGAATCGTTATTTACCTTACACAATATTAATATGCAAAGCAATTTTGTAAAGCAGCAGCACCGGCAAAAAAGCACAAATAAATCAAGAGGAAATAGCATTGAATAAAAAATGTATCCCGAAAAATCCCGAAATATAATTTCAAATGAACGGAAAACCGATATTTTAAAAGCGATATTTATTAAATGAGTAATTCAGTCATGATTTCCGGCATATACTCGTACTCGTTTTCGTATCCATTGCTTGATACGATTTATTTGTGTTTATTTTTTACCACTTGGTTGCATATAAAAAATGAATGGATTTGCGTTTTTAAGGGCCACAGAAGCCGTACTGCATACATATAAATGCGTTGCCTAGGGTCGATGAATACATCGTTGAATATAGAATACAATTTATGAGGATTTTAAATTAAACATTTTTTTTTTTAATTTATTATTTCCTATTCGTGTTTGTTTTGCTTTCTTTTACCGGAATTCCTATTTGCATTTTATTTTTTGTAAATTATAAATATTTAATGAAAGCAATGGTGGAAGAGTCTTGACAGTTACAAAGTGGAAGGTAGGTTATAATATTGTACATTTTGGCAAAACATTTTATAGAATTTCAAATCATAATGTTTATGTGGGGACGGGGAAACGCATCAAATTATTAAAATTTACTTGTACCACAGTACGATTACTGACTGCCTTATGTTCTCGTTTGCGGTTCTCAGAAAATTTAAATAGATTTATTGCGACTTCGAGTTCAGTAGGATTGTAAAATAACTTCGTGTATTTCAGCAATATCTGCACTACCACCCTATTAATAATTTTATTTTCATTTCGTAAAACAATGTTTTAAAATAGGTATGTATATAGAAATCTTTATATATAAAAATGGATCCTGATTTGTGTTCAGCCGATTGGTCGAAATTGGACAAAGGGGCTTGCCACCATCCATACAAAAAAAAAAACATTCAAAATCTTGTATCTCGAAAACTGCCGAATCGATTGAGCTCAAATTTACAGATAATCTTAGGTATTGTTCCAGAAGTGCACCTGTGAAGATTGAGCAAAATTTTACAAAGGGACGTGGAACAGCCCATACAAAAAACATCTTTTATGGGGTGAAATTCGATGACTTTATAACTCGATAACCACGGAGACGATTTTCATGATTCTTATTTTGGTTTGTTCGTATTGCTGTATTTCAGGTTTACGTAGAAATAAAATTCCAGAAAATCGATTTATTCTCATTTTTCGCATTTTACGAAAGAACATTATTATCTAAGACTTATTAGCAATACAACTCGTGTGTTATATAAAAACGTTGGTGCATACGTAAGTCCGATAATGGCCGCTGAACCACTGAATACATTAATTCATTCATTCATATTAACAAAAAATAATTGAACAAAAATATCAAAATAAATCTTGAAATATTTAAAATAACTATTTTAGGCAGAACAACTTTTGCCGGGTCAGCTAGTGTAAAATAAATATCAATTGCTGATATAATATTTTTTTTTTTCATGCCCAGTTTTTAGGGTAAGAGGTCTTTCTATCAAAAATCCAAAAACAATTTTCAATTTAATGAAAAAAAAAATAATAAATAGTTGGCGCAACATATCATACGAACCCAAGGCCTAGCTTCTCACAACCATTCGTTTGTGAGTTTTTATTTTTGGGACGAATAGAAGGGATCTATAATTTTATGCCGATTCCGAGCGGCTTAATCGAGAAGCTTTTTCAATACAGTTTTACTCTCGGATGTTTGTCAGACGTTCGCGAGAGGTGGGGCAGTGGAAAAAAACCTTAAGGCCCGATGCAAACTTCACTTAAACCTGATTTACACCCGAAGTTAATAAAATTGCCGAAAGATTCTTTTTGTTGCAAGAGCTGGTTAAATACTTATGTATGCTGTTACTTTTTACGTGTGGGCAGTTAAATCTGTTTCTAACGAAACTAAATTCGTGATGCGTAATATCAGCAGATGTGGAATATGAAAAAATAACAACAAAGTTAGAACTAACCATAATTTCATAAATAATATATACCTACTTCCAAAATAAACAAGCGTACCTTTAATCAGAATGTAACTCCATTTTTGAGCACGAGCAACACTGGCTACTAATAAATTGGATAAACAAAATGAAATAATTGTAAACCTTAAATTCCCAAATAAAAACAATTACTCGCACAAAAATTCATACAATTCACAAGCCGATTCGCTTGTACGTTATCGTGCTTTTAACAGACAGACAGACAAACAGACGCATATGTTTATTATTACTGGGGTCTCCGATGACTCCTTCTTGTCGTTACAAATGTAATAATACAATTAAATTTGATGCGCAAAGCGCAAGTCTGTTTTTTCCTGACATTTTCGTCAAATACATACAGTACCTAAGTAACAGCTAGGTTAGAGAAATCGAGTGAAAACAAAATTGCAAATCGAGTGAATTGGTTTTCAGTGTTCTGCATTCCGAGCGATTCGGAAACTCCGAAATTTTCTCGAAATCACAATTTCACTTTGTCTCAATTCCGAAAATTTTGAAATCGAAATCGAATACAGTGAATAGTGAAATGTAGAACACAAAAATTCATTTCCGATTTCATTTCGAGTGAAAGTGAAATGTGGAACCTAGCAGTAAGTAATTCTTTTGGTAATTGCTGAAGTAAATGGGATTTATCGCTTGTTTGTAATATGTATTATTATAATTTATTATTTATCTACTAAAATAAATTACAATTTAACATAATTTTGCAGCACTAGCTACATGAGCCTTCGGGTAATTGTTTATAGGGAGACAATATCTTCTGAATCCGATTTTCCTCAATTTTGGGTTAATTATTATCCAAAAAGAGAAGTCAAATTTCAAAAACTCAAAGGTCTAATAATTTAAGGGATTGCAACAAAAATCTTCATATTAAGACCGAAATTATAAATTCTTAAATCAAACAAGTTCACTAAAAAAATATAAATTCGTAATATTTTTTCATTTTACATCCCTCTTTATGGCCAACATAAATTATATCAGCTGAATGCATATTTTTTGTTTGCCCCTTTGATATAAAAATATTTATCTTCAAATATATTTTGCATTAACGCGAGTCTATCCCTTTTGAAGTGCGAACCCAGAAATTATCATACTTTAACCAGACAACGGGAGTTCCAACAAGATATCCATTATTGCCATCATTACCCGGAAACCCGACGAAATTCAACCCCAACTCAACACCGTGCCTATTTCCATTGATGTCGCGTGTTATATAAATTATATTGAACTCGGTAAATTTAGATTATATTGAATAAATTGCCCAACACTCAATAATGCGTATATATTTTCTTTACCCGAATACAAAGTACTTTCTTGTTTGCCAAGTAATTCTAGACAATGTCCCTAAACTTGAAATGGGTGGTCCTGCCTGTCGGCCAAGTTCGCCTACTTCGCCTTTAGGTGTGTATATTATTTTTCGGTTATTCATTAGGACTAATGCCAGGGTACTGCCTTAATTGCGATCGTTTGTTGGATATTTTATAGAGACCATATCGAGTGGAACATAGATACAGTATGTAAAAGAGGAGGAGAAAAGGATTTCTGCAGTTGTAATAAATTGATTACACTAGAACACATTTTGGGTCTTTGGAATTTATTGCCACCACCCTGTACTGATGCGGTATCCCCATACGAGCAGAAGGTGGAACAACCCTATGATGGATTCTCATTGTATATTCTGTGACACGTTTCTGTTTATTTTTATGAGCGAACAATTCTGTGTGTATCGCATAGTTGCGCATTTGCGGATACTTTGGGTTATTTCATTTTAATGAGATTAGGTTGACTCAAACCCTATTCGAAGACCATTACCATTTGAAGAGGTCAATCTTTTGTTAGTAGACCTAGACAACTATGTGGTGCTCATATAATGTTTACTTATTTGAATCCGAATCCGACGTAGCTGTACGCATGGCTTTTAAGAAAAAAGGCTTAAAAAAATCATATAACGATGTATAATCTATACATATAATAAAACTGTAGGGCTTTTCTTTGTCAGCTAAAACCTTGAAAACTACTGGACAGATTTCAATGAAACTTTTTTTTAAATGTTCCTTAAGACTGTAAGACTGCTATAGGCTATGTCGTTTAGGCTATGTCGTCCTTAGGAACAGTTTTTAGCCAAAATGTATTTTCTGAAGTGAAAATACATACAATACACATATACCTTACTACAAATGGATGTTTATACATTTGCGATCGACAAACAAAAACAATACGATTCAATACAAATGCTTCACATTCGAAAAGGGTTGATTTGATTTCGCAGTGAGTGCAATGGTCAGTTGTATATGTATGTAGGTATGTATATTATAATCGTATGTCCGATGCATCCAGGGTGGGGATGGGGTCGTGCGTGCTGCAGTATGGCATGGGGTATATTAATAATCTTCATAAGAGAAGAGACGTATAATACAAAACAGGTTTCATTTCAGAATTTCATTCTATATGTGGTATGGTAACAGTGTAGGGTTGTGGTAGGTAGTTGTTTGGATTCCATAGGAAGAGGGAAACAAAGGAAAGGAAAGGAAACGCAGTGTTATAAACAAGTAGGTAGCAAGATCATGGAGAGGGAGGGCGATGCAGAGGGTGCACATTATATATCCAATACAATACATTCATTATCGATATCGCCACGCCAAAATTGGACAAACGGGGGTGACGCCTCTCATACAAAAAACATCTTCTATGATTTTCATGAATCTTTGTTTTGTTTTTTTCGTATTGCTGTATATTTCAGGGGTCAGATCACGTAAAATAAAAACGATTGAACGATATCGTTTTCATTTTACGTGATCTGGCCCCAGGTTTAGACAGAAATAAAATTCCAGAAAATAGATTTATTCTCATTTTTCGCATTTTACGAAAGAACATTATTATCTAAGACCTAAGCAATACAATTCCTGTGCACGGGCAAAGCTGGGCGGGTACAGCTAGTACATAATAAAATGGGGGTTTTTTACATTTTGGCAATTAGATAGTTGAAAGTTGATTTGTGGTTAGTACGTTTTGCCATATTACGATGAATTGATTAACGCCAGAACATCGCGTGCAAATTGTGCAAACTTATTTTGAAAACCATGGTTCGGTTTGCCAACATAATTCAGCTTTATCCTCATTTTTAACGTAAAATGTTGTCATCCGATGAGGCCCATTTTTGGTTAAATGGATAAACAACGCAAATTGCCGAATTAAGAGTGGAATTAAGTGCCGAATTAAGCCTTTGTCGAGACGCCCTTACAATCATTAAAACTCACTGTTTGTTGAATAATCGGCCCATATTTCTCTAAGGACGATGCCGGCCAGAATGTTACCGTCAATGGAGAGCGCTATAGAAATATGATTTCAGTTGAATGGCATTGGCGTGATAGAGCTTTGGTTTCAATAAGATGGCGCAACATGCCACACCGCGCGCGACAACATCAATTTATTGTGGGAAACATTTGCTGAGCACATACATAATTTCGCGTAATGGCCTCCACGATCCTTTGATTTTACATCTTTAGTTTATTTGGGGGTATATGGAATGGAGTCACTATAGTCTATGCCGATAAACCGAGACGTTAGACGATTTGGAAGTCAACATTCGCTGTGTTATTGCTGATATACGGCCCCGGTGGCTCGATAAAGTTGTCGAAAATGGGACTTCAGGATTGCGCTTCATTCGAACTAGCCGTGGCGCGCATATGTCCGAAATTATTTTTGAACAGTAATGGCAACATTAACATTAGCCTCAAGTGTTGTATTGCATATTGAATTTGTAAAGCTCTAAAAAAATACCCTTTACTTTATGGGGACTCCGGTGACTCCTTCTAGGCGTTACAAATCGAATGGCAAATTGAATATACCGTCCTGTAGAGGGTATAATAAATAAACAACTAACTATGATAAAAGAAACAGGTCCTGATTAATGCTAAATACGGGATAAGATGTATCAAAGAGGAGACTAAAAAGGAAAGGCTAATGGAATCAAAAGCGGTCCAATTAGTCCTGTCCTTTTCCAAATAGTCGCAATCGAATTTGGAATCCTTTTCGACTTGTGTCACCGACGCGTCTTTCTATATTGCATTGACCTTCCTAGATACATATCTCCGAACCATAGACAGATTCATTAAAAAAAATATAAAGGCAACAAAATCTATCCATAATCTCATTAAATTCCCGTCAATAGCCGGGAATTGCTTTTAATTCATCGAAATGACCTTAGACCGTAAAATACTGATTACCAAGAAAAATCATGGAATATCCAGCGTCATCTGTTTATGACAATCTATCTTGACAAAAAAAAAATAGACAATCTTTCAGCAAAGCTTTAATATTAGAGTAACGACTTGCTTTGAAAAACAAATCAAAATATAAAAAGTAGGTAGATATGAAATTGCTATCAATAGAAAGCAACGCCTGTCGCCTGTGCTTCCTTAACTAGCTGTAATAGAAAAATATAGAATTCTCTTTTAAAAACCAAGGTGACCTATTGAACTGGAATAATTTGTAATAATTTATCGATTTTATTTTATTTTAAAATTTTTCCTCTGTGTGAAGCCGATTGGAATATACCACAAATATATAGGATTTATCATTGTTGTTTATTTTTTTTTTTTTTTAATAATAATTTTTCGCAGACGAGGTCATACAATCAGCCACAGCACTGCTCTGTCTTGTATGATATAGGCAAGTTTAGTTTCCTGTCATATAAAAAGTTATTTGAGGTAAGTGGGACGTTCCACTTGAGCTGCCTAAAGGCTTGTGCTCCTCTGTATGTACGCCCTATCTATGGTATAAGGCAGATGTGTTCTACTTGAAATGTTGTTAGAGGCTTCAAAATACGGAGATATATTTTCAGTTCAAATAACAATTTTTCTTTCACTAAGGGTGAGCCTTTAGAGTTTAGATCGTAGGAGTTCTTACTACTATGGGCAATATATTTATTACGCAGTATTAATAATCATGTTTAGTGTCCAGGTTAAGACTTTTTATATATAAAACTAGCTGTACCCGCCCGGCTTTGCCCGTGCATAGGAATTGTATTGCTTATAGGTCTTAGATAGTAATGTTCTTTCGTAAAATGCGAGAAATGAGAATAAATCGATTTGTGGGAATTTTCTTTCTGCCTATACCTGATATGTATATAGCAATACGAACAAAATATGAAAAGAATGAATGGCGGTTATCGAGATATAACGTCATCGATTTTCACCCCATAGAAGATGTTTTTTCTTTAGGAGGTACAGTGAGCGTCAAAAGTGAGAAAACACCGATGTTCTTTTAAGTTTTCTTTGCGGTCTGGAAACAGGTCTAAAAAACCAACAATCTGATAAGGAAATAACAATAACAAAACGTATTTAATCTCGACAGGATAAAATACTTTAAAGATATTTAAAAAAAATAGTATCCCATCTCCAAAGACAAATTAAAACATCATTGGTGTTTACTGACTTTTGAGGCTCACTGTATAAGATTTTGAATGTTTTTTTTTGTATGACCAATTATGACCAATCTTCACAGGAGCTGTAAATCTGTAAATTTGAGCTCAATAGATTTGGTAATTTTCGAGATATACGATTTTGAATGTCTTTTTGTATGGAAGGTGCCCGCCCCTTTGTCCAATTTTGACCAATCTTCACAGGAGCACTCCAGGGCATCAATACCTAAGATTATCTGTAAGTTTGAGCTCAATCGATTTGGTGGTTTTCGAGATATGTATACGACTTTGAATGTTTTTTTTTTTGTATGGGTGGTGCCACGCCCCTTTGCCCGATTTTGACCAATTGTCACAGGAGCACTCCAGTGCCAATAACTAAGACTATCTGTAAGTTTGAGCTCAATAGATTTGCTGGTTTTCTAGATATACGATTTTGAATGTCTTTTTGTATGGACGGTGCCACACCCCTTTGTCCAATTTCGACCAATCTTCACAGGAGCACTCCAGGGCATCAATACCTAAGATTATCTGTAAGTTTGAGCTCAATCGATTTGGTGGTTTTCGAGATATGTATACGACTTTGAATGTTTTTTTTTGTATGGGTGGTGCCACGCCCCTTTGCCCGATTTTGACCAATTGTCACAGGAGCACTCCAGTGCCAATAACTAAGACTATCTGTAAGTTTAAGATCTATCGATTTGGTGGTTTTTGAGATATTAGATTTTTAATGTTTTTTTGTATGGGCGGTGCCACACCCCTTTGCCCGATTTTGACCGATTTTCAGAGGAGCCCTCC
Source organism: Cheilosia scutellata (assembly GCA_955612985.1). Taxonomy (NCBI): domain Eukaryota; kingdom Metazoa; phylum Arthropoda; class Insecta; order Diptera; family Syrphidae; genus Cheilosia; species Cheilosia scutellata. Next base: position 125,603,933 of record OY015312.1, read on the forward strand.
AAGGCCAATACCGAAGAATATCTGTAAGTTTGAGGTCAATCGATTTGGTGGTTTTCGAGGTTTAGTATGGGCGGTGCCACGCCAATACCTAAGATACCTAAGATTATGTGTTAGGTTGAGCTCAATCGATTGGGTGGTTTTCGAGATATACAATTTTGAATGTTTTTTTTGTTTTTGCGGTGCCACGCCCCTTTGCTCGATTTTGACCGATTTTCAGAGGAACCCTCCACGGCCAATACCTAAGAACATCTGTAAGTTTGAGCTCAATCGATTTGGTGGTTTTCGTATGGGCGGTGCCACACCCCTTTGTCCTATTTCCACCAATCTTCCCAGGATTACTTTACGGCCAATACCTAAGATTATCCTGTAAGTTTGAGATCAATAGATTTAGTGGTTTTCGAGATATAAGATTTTGAAAGTTTTTTGTATGGGCGGTGCCACTCCCCCTTTGTCCGATTTTGACCAATTTTCACAGGAGCACTCCAGGGCCAATAACTAAGACTATCTGTAAGTTTGAGATCAATCGATTTGGTGGTTTTTGAGATATTAGATTTTGAATGTTTTTTGTATGGGCGGTGCCACGCCCCTTTGTCCGATTTTGACCAAACTTCACAGAATAGCCTTCGTACAGAAAACAATGATTTTATTAAGATTTGAGCTCAATCGGTTTTGTTGTTTTCGAGATATACCACGATTTTTGTATGGGCGGTGCCACGCCCCTTTATCCAATTTTTTTCACATACAAACCTGCTACAAAAGAATACCTTTCCAGAAAAAAAAGAATCATCAAATTCGGTGTAGCCAAACTCGAGTTATAAACGGACAAACATATTTTCAACTTTCTTTTATATATATAGAAGATTATCTATTGTGGCCAGATCCTTCGATTTAAGGAGGGTGGAAAATAGTCCCACGGTAGAGGGAGTTACTTTTGCGATCAAATCAAAAGCGGCAAATCTGCCGGAGTGGATGAAATCCGGCCAGAAATGATCAAGGGTTAGGTGAACAGGGAGTTAAATGGCTTTCTCGTGTCATTAAAGTGGCTTGGGAATGCGGCGAAACTCCCACCGATAGGTAGATTGAAGTGATTGTGCCCCTCTTCAAGAATGTGGATAAAAGGGATTGCTTCAATTCCAGGGGTATATCACTTTTCCGTCTCCCTGGAAAAGTCTTTGCCAAGGTGCTGGAAACGCTTTGCAAAGTTGTGGACGAGTCACGATTAGGAGAGGAGCAGTGCGGTTTTCGTCCGGGCAAAAGCACAACCGACCAGTTATTCATAATCAGAATGACACTTGAGAAGGCTTGGGAGTATACTACACTTCTTTACATATGCTTCGTAAATTAGGAGAAATCATACGACCGAGGAATATGGAATTGAGAATTGAGAGCCATTCAATGGCTCCCGGAAATTACGCCAGAATTGTTTTTTTGGAAAAAACGCCAGAAAATGTTTATTTGGTCAAAATTGGAAAAGGCACCAGAACATTATTTGGAAAATACGCCAGAAACGTTGTAAATTATCCCAGACAGGTGTGGAAAAGACCCAGAAAGTAAAATGGAAATTATGCCAGATAATAAAAATAGCGACAACTCGTATTCTGGCCTAATTTCTAAACTAATTTTGGAAAAAAGATCAGAAAATGTTATTTATTTGAAAATTATCGAAGTTCACATACAAAAAAAAATCACACCCACACCCTGCACCCCCCCGGCTTGGGTTCACTGTATAGGATTTGGACTGGGTGCGAGGTTTTTTCTGTGTAAAGTTCAGAACTGCACCCATTTTCTTCCTTTCAGAAAATATTGTTTCTGGCATTTTTTCAAAACTTGTTCTCTTTTGGAGAAAAGACCTGAAATTTCGGAAAGATAGTCAGAAAATGCTGGCTTTTCTTCCTAGGAAAAAAAGCCAGACTTTGTATAGAAAATTTTCCAAAAAAAAATCTGGCGTAATTTTCGGGAGCCCCATTCAATCAATTTACACACACAGCAAAAGCTGTGTTCGGGTAAACGGCGTTAAATCAATACCTTTCACCGTGGGCGTTGGACTGCGCCAGGGGTGTGTCTTGTCTCCTCACCATTTCACTACTTATATGGACTGGATGTTACAGTACAGTCTTGGCGAAGAACGTTATTCGAATTGGGAGATCTGAGGACAAGTCATTTGCTCTTCACTGATGACTTGGTCATCCTTGGGTCCTCTCAGACTGAATAAACGGCTTCAAACTCAATGTCGAGCAGCTACTTCTCCGGACGAAGCTGTCCATGCTTCTTTGGTTTGGTCATGTGAAATGCATGTCGCCAACCAGGATCCCACGACCGATGTGCTATGGAATCCGTACCATCGGGCAGGCGTCCTCCTGGTAGATCCAGGATGAGATGCTTAGAATGGTTAGAATGAATGAATGAATGAATTTATTGTTACCTACAATGAACTTAAAGTGAAGGCCCATTGTAAAAAAAAAAGTTTTTTTAATATAATGTGTTACAATCTACAGAACTCAGAAATTAAAAAAAAAGAAACATAAAGCGTTTGCGAGTTAAATTGGAGTTCTTTATGTTAGACACTTTGTTTCGATCTGTCTTTTATTAACAATCTATCTATAACTATCAATACTTTTCCAGGAATTCTATAATGTTCATGGAAACATGCAACAAATAAAGCGTATCTACACGTGCATGTCAGTGCATAAAATGCGAAGAGTGTTTTACTCTCGGTCCTTCTATCCTACTGCCTGCGTTATTGATGAGCTATTTCAGAGTTCGCAGGTGACTGTTATATTACTTTCAACTGCACTAGCGTCATATTTTCCACCAACTAGATACTGGAAAAAATATTTCATTTTCCTACGTGTTCTACATTTCAACACGACATGAATGCAAGCATTTTGTTGTTCTCCTAAAAGCGATCCTTTTGCATTTCGGATTGCAGCACTGAAACAGGTATACATGTATATTGGGGTGGGTAGGGTATGTGCCCTGTTTCATAGCATAAAATAGGAATTTTCAAAAGTATCACAATGTCGTCCAATAAACACCGGTCCAATGTTATTTTAGGTAATACTCACCAACCGTATAGTCCGCAATCGAGTTGAAAAGCTTCTATTTGTTCTGTGCGGAATTGCATGCTGAAGACATCGGCTTATGGAGAAATTCCTTTCATATAAGCCACAAGGAGAAAAAAAAACTCCAGCAAATACGTGAACGCGTCTTGATTGCATTCTTTACTTGTTAAGGACCGTCGTCGTGCAAATGGTTTGAACTCCCTGCTTTGGTTGTGTGTTTCCCTTAGCTTGGTTAAAATAACTTCAATAGAACACGTAATGCTGTCAAAAATGTGGTAAATGTGCAAAACCTCATAAAGAGCAGAAACAAAATGTTTGAAACTATAAAATTGAGCGGAGCAATCATCCTTCCTAATATCACCCTTAACCCAGTGCTAGTGTTACAGTCTATATGCAACGGTTTACTCGCAGCCCAGCGCAGCAAAATCTCTGCATTGTTCCGGGGGTTCAGGGTTATAGCAAGGAATGGGCTTTGTTTAATAGGGGGTGGGACGAGCTTTACACAGCAATGAATGGTAAAGCGGCTACTTGTGCTTTTTCCTTGTTCGAACATGCACCATTATTATTGCGGTTAGGTCGTTTGCAGTGGTACTGTTGGTATTTCTAGTTGCAATTGACATTTATAGTCGTTTAAGGAGAAACTTTCCAGTGGGGCATTATTTCCAGTCCATAAAGTAATAACGTATGTTGTTTTATTTCTCTCAGTGCGGGGATACACGACCTACGGTACTAAATGTCATGTGTGCCATCGACATAATATGAATGGACTATCGGTGAAAGTCGACATTATAGTCCCGAAAAGTTCCACTGACACGATACCTGCTTTTATTGAAGGCGAATAAAGTTTTGGCGTTCAGAATTCAATTGAAACTGTCTTTATAATGTTTTACTATACTGACACATGCGAGCTTCATGGAAATAGATTAATTGTGTCGTATCTAATTCCATAGTAATTAACTTTAGGTTTGGAAAATTATGCTATGTTGAATGAAGTAAACAGTCATGACGAATTCTCCTATGTATCAAATTTAAGCTATTTGTAGCAATTGACTTATGTGCAACAAAGGGTCGTATATTTTGTGTACGTATATTTCGTTACATATGTATAGTTAAGCGGGATTTGAACCTGAACCCATATTCGAACGACTTAAATCAGAAGATTTTTGAAGCCAGTTATAGTTTCGATCATTGTCAGAAGTTCGTAAGATGTATTTTTTTTTATGTTGAACCTCTAACCCCTCTGTGTGAATGTCAAGCTATTGCTCCGTACTGGAGGAAACACCTTGGAAGGTACTTCTTCGACAATTTCGAGGAGGTTGGCCTTACAAACAAATTTGAATCAATCTTTAGGTTTTGTAGGGAAATTAACTGCTTGGGCGAATTGGTTTAGGTTTTTGACCCTTAAGGTTCCCCAGGGATAGCGATGGGCTCAATGTGGTACCTTCTTGTCGGAGGTTGCTACTATCCGATGGAGCAGTAAGACACAACTACTGGTCCATTGTATACTGTCAAACAGACACCTTACTTTATTGTACTTAGTTTTCCCGTCTTTCGAAGAAAGATGAGAAGGAGCTTCAGTGATGAAGAGATCCGCCAAATGATGCGAGCAAAGGCAGACAAAAGGAGGGTTGGGTACGATTAACCGCTTTTAAAAATACCGATTCCAAATAATCGATCAACAAAGTACCGATGTACCGGACATTCGCATGCATGCGAATGTCTAGCTATAAAGTAGAAATTCGCATGCATGCGAATGTCTAGCTATAAAGAAGAAATTCGCATGCATGCGAATGTATGCTTTTGGAACGTAAATTCGCATGAGAAACTATGCGAATCTACACACTATTTCGGAAACTCGCAACGAAACTTTTGAAAATAAAATACATGCGAAATTCCTATATGTTTGCGGAGACTCGCATGTATGCGAATGTACACTTTTAGGTAGCAGATTCGCATGTGAAAAATTTCCATATGGACTATACTGATGTCATACTATGCTGATGGCAGCTAAGACTAATGCCAGAAAATTAAGCGTAAGGTAAATTCGCACCGTAGCTTATTTACCCCACTAGAAGTGTAAAAGCTCCGAGTATTTCCCAGCTCACATGCTTAAAAAACTTGATTTTCCCTTTTACTGGAGTTATATTTTAAAAATCACCTCTGAAAAGAATTCGCGCGTGCGGATTCTTTTCAGAGGTGATTTTTGAGCACATGCGAATTTCCGGTTCCTTTGTAATTATATCGGAAACTCGCATGCATGCGAATCTACAATATTATATCGGAAATTCGCATGTGCATGCGAATGTCTAGTAAATCAAAGTACCGACAAAAAAGATTTCGATTAAGAAAAATCTTGACTGATATCCACAGAGAATATGTCGATTTTTTAAAATGTCGAAATAACACCAAAGTGAGATACGTATGCAATCCCCCCTGCTTGTGGTCACAGAAGGATTTGGAGTGGGTGCAAGGTTGGGTATATGCAAAGTTTATATTATGTTGTTTGCTTAATTTTCTGGATGTCGAGCACCAGTCGACATTTTCGTCGACACTTTGTGTATGTTTATTCCGTTCGACATTTCGCCAACAGCATTTCAAATTGTCGGCTTTGCAAAATCGAATTGTCGTCAATTCGTACCCTTCCCCCAAAAGGACGCCCATAAGCAGTCTGCAGTCGATTCTCCTGAGAGACAGAAGGAAAGACGCGGACCTTTTGCAGATGTCCGGACGCTGTCGTTTGGTCTGTCTACACCCAGCACAGTCACGCCGCCGATACTCGTGTTCACGAGAAACCCAAGTATCAATGGATGACCTAAGCACAGATGCTGGCAGACCCAAACCAGGTTCAGGTCCTGAGAGAGCTTCTTCAGAACCCAGCCTGGCAATCTCATCCGCGATATCATATTTCCCCGGATACCAAAGTGACCTGGGGCCCAAACAAATTTGACCGTGTTCAGTCTGCTGACCAAGTTTAGAGAAAGATTGAGTTCGAGCACTAACTTGGGCGAAGTAAGAGGGTTGAGCAGCGCTTTTAGTGAGGCTTGGCTATCACTGCAAACGCATATGCTTCTAGCCCTCCGCCTGTTTGTCCCAATATAGCGCATAGCCACAAGGATAGCGAAATATGGGGCCTAGTTCACTGTGATGAACTCACACCCTATTCAAACTAACCTATAACCACAACCCTCTCACAGTTATGCAGAACACTTAACATTGAGTCGCTCCACCCATCATTCGGACCCCAAAAAGCGAAATATGGGGCCTAGTCCACTGTGATGAACTCACACCCTATTCAAACTAACCTATAACCCCAACCCTCTCACAGTTATGCAGAACACTTAACATTGAGTCGCTCCACCCATCATTCGGACCCCAATTAATTCTTTTTTATTGCAAAAAGTGTTTCCTGCAATATGAAGATTTGCATCTAAATATATTATATATCTGCAACAGTGGAAGTGTAAAACTTCTATACCTAATTACAGCCCCCCAGAGTTGTTCTTGTATTTCGTCAACCCCATTTATAAAATTCGTCTTTTTAGTCGTACCTTTTTTCATCGCCACCTAAATGACTTGATGCATTATCACTTTTATCCCAAACTTATTTAAACCAATTTACGGAACAACTCCCCTGATGTTTCTGAGCATTTATAAATCACACCCTCCTAGGATCAACGTCGTCGCTATACTTTCCTAATGATTACCTTGGGTATAACTGGAATGAAAAGAGCACACTAAGTTTATCGTTTTCAATTCAAGGCACCCCATTTCAACCGTGTTTTGTGTAAAATTACCTGTTTTATTTACAGTAAACGAACCCCAAGCATTTTTACATTAAAGCAGGCATTTCGATCATTCAACTTGAGTTGTAAATTAATTTTTTAATGATTTGACATCCTATATGCTGTATCTTGTTTGTGAATCTTCATCAGAATGGCTGCCAAATAATATACATACTTATGTCATATACGCTTCCACTTGTCATGACTTCTACAAAGAAGTTATGTTTAATTTGAGTGCGAAGTGAACTCGACAAAATGTTTTGGGTAACGTCTACAGGAAGGAACTCCTTTTATTCTCGTGCCGCAGTTAGAAGAACTTATTTCATTCAAGAAATTTTCAGCATTTACAAAGTTTGTTTAAATATTTCTGGTCTTTTTGCAAAATGTCTAATTACCAAAGAAAAGTCCAAAAGGCTTTCATAAATATTTGATTTACAAAATGGAAGAGGTGAGTTTTATGGAGTAGGAATCACTTGGTCGTATGCCTTCCGGCGCAGTTGTCTTAAATCGTCCTCATGCCATGGTCTTTGTAGAGGTTTTCGAAACGAAATCTGTTAAAGAATTTTTTATTAAATGGGTTAGAAGGATTTTTTGGTCATGTTTAATGTAAACACCAAAGGCTTAGCAAATACATACATATTATTTTCGTGAAAGTAATTTTAATTAAACGAGTGTTACCTGCTTTGGTTATACAGTGAACTGTTTTTGCTAAAAGCATAATGCATTATTCAGGCCATAAAATGAGTTGAAATTTTATATTTAATTCCGGATATCATGTGAATAATGCTGAGCCCTGAGTAGTGGTAACTGTTCAGGAAACTTGCATTGTAAATAAATAATTAAAATGTACGACTGGATCACACGAAACTTTGTCGTTCATTGCCAGCTTTGTTATTGTATTGAAAGTAGCTACCGAAAAGCTTAGAGGCAGGGGCGTAGCGAAGGGGGGTATCGCACCCTTTATCGCTTTTGAAGAGTCGGCAAATCGAGGAAGCTACATTTATTAACTTGAGCAACTAAACAAAAATCGGCAAAAGGAGCAATTTTCAAAAACTAGCTCGGAACAAAATGTTAAAAAATTAAAAGTGAGTTTAGATTTTCATTAGGCATAGGTTTTCAAACTTGTAAATGTATAGGTACAGGTCGGCATTTTCAAAGGTTCACCCTTTCGGAAATGCCAATTCATATTTGTTTATATTTATGTACCTTCTCCGAGTTTCGATTTTAAGCTAAGGACGGTCGGCTTCGGTGAATTTGCCGGCTGAAAGCCTTAAAATTTAAAATGGACGGTCGGCTTAGGTGAATTTTCCGGCTGAAAGCCTTAAAATTTAGCAAGTTTCGACTCGATTTTAAAAAGAACGGCCTGCATTTCTAATTTGAGGTTAAATTCGAAAGAACGTTTTATTTGCTAGTTTGTAGAATGCGGCTTAATGATGTGGATTGCGAAAAAACTTTGACAATTCGCGGCAAGGGTTTTTCGTTCACGGCAAAAAGTTCAGAAAACGAAATTTCGTAATTGAAACTATTTATAAACTTGTTTTCTTAATACATTATGAATTTTTAATGGGATAATTAATAATCCTACTCTTGAAATTGTAAAATGAAAAATGTTCTGTTTATAAATGCATAAAAAGTGTTTTGTTCGCATTTCATCAGTTTGTTCGTTCGTTCGTTCTCATGTGAATGGTCCTTTAAGATACATTTTTCTTTTTCTCACTCAGTGTCAGTGACTTCCCAATGGAAACCCGGTGGCCATTGAAAATACATTGAAAAAATGTAAACAATCTCAACTCAATTCAGCTTTAAATTACATATACTTTTAAAATTAAAAATTTAAATTCAAAATATTATATCTCGAAAACTACCGACTCGATTGAGCTAAAATTTACAAGTGGTCTTAGATATTTGCCCAGAAATGTTTCTGTAATTGGTCAAATTGATTAAAATTGGACAAATGGCCGTGGCGTCTCTCAAAACGTCGTCCATGGGGTGAAACTCGATGTCGTTATAACTCGATAACCGCGGGCCGATTTTCATGATTTCTATGCAGTCGGTAAGTTCCTAACATAAGTCGGCATTCCAATGAAAGTCACCCCCCCCCCCCCCCCCCCACGGCTGGAACTCTCGCTACGCCCCTGCTTAGAGGGGATATCCGATAAAAAAAAACCTTCATAAAAGTTGGAAAATGTCGGCAAATTCCCACAAATGTTTTTCTAATATTTCTAAATACTTTTCACAATAAATTCACTCATTTTCATGCTTTTGTAGATACATTCTCCTGATCCACTAATTTAGCAATCAAAATGACATCCATTCATTTGGTAGATAATTATATATAGATTATTATTCATCTTACCGTTCGTTTAGATTTAATTTAGGCATCATACCACCTGTCACGTGCTGAATAAAAAATAAACAGAAACAAATTATTATTGCTCCGGACATGCTGTCCCAGCTAATTATTCAACCTTTCTATCCGCCAAAAAAAAAAAAACGCAGTTAGAATTATTTCCATTTTGGTCTCAAGGGGAAACTCTGCGTGACAAATGTCCGATAGGAATCTTTCGTAATAGGGCCTTATTTGGTAGAGAGGACAAATATGTTGTTTAAGTGACCCCCTTATAAAACCAGGAATAACTCAACCCACATCGTCGGTCACGTCTTTTGTTGCGAGCAATTTTCAAATTTGCAAGGATATAATAGACATTCTCCTTTACGGAGAAAAAATAAAAAAAAAGCTCAATCTATGAGCTCTTCTATCCACCCTTTAAATGGGATTATTAAGTCAAGAAAACGGGTGCAAAGTAGCGGCTGTCGGTGGTGACTGGTGAGTTCATAAAGCACCTGCGTTTACTTTGCTTAGTTATTTTTTCTGCCTTTAGATAACATTTTTCAAAGCCATCCTCCTTCCACTATACACAACGACCCTTTTGTCAGCGCTTAAATGCCTACTATTCAAGTCACATTTTTCATTAAATGCTCTTAACATGCCCTTTGAATCTACCCTATACATTTCGCAAAAGGACACAAGAGACTTTTCTTGAAGAGCCAATGTTACCAGTAAGCTAATGGGCCCCCTGCTGCTTCTACAAACCTTCGAAATATTTTTCTTGAGGATAATGAAGAAACGTTGTTACAGTAAACAGGAGATACAGCAACATCCTTCATTTGCATTTTCCCAAATAGACCGAGAGGATGAACAAGAAACATATAAAAAATATAACTTCTGGTCGTACGCACTTGATTGGCAAAGTGGAAATTTGAAGGATGTGCTTGAGTTCAGCAGTTTACTTAGACACTTGAGTACTTAGAGAAAATTAAGTTTGTTTTTTTTTTCTCCTTAGATTTTTTGCAACTTGCTTTCAATTTTTTAGCTAACGTGAAATTTTATGATCCAATCAGAAATCCATTCGCGCGAAAAGTGTTATTTTAATATTTATGAAGAAGATAAGGAATCAAAAACATTCTGACAAATATACACAAATGTACACGTATTTATGTCAGCTCATAAAGTGGTTGTTTGGGAGCAGCTTAAGGATATGTGGGATGCCTCGCTTAAGTAAACATATACATCTTTAGAATATTTGTTTTCTATGAAAAAGAAAACATTGCACACATTCAGGGAAGCATGATGGGTCTTTACGAGTTGGGGTTGCATTCATAAGGATGTGCCTAAAAATAGAAGCTCAAGTCTTAGCTTATCACTTAAATCAAATTTGACGACATCGACCTATGTATATCGTTTAGAAAAGGGAATTGCTAAGCAATGTTCTTGTTTCTTTATTCGTAGATATAATAGCAGCAATATGAATATGAGGTGAAATCATTTTTGTATAAAGTTGATTAAAGTGAGCGGTGGGAAACATTATTTCCTTTGGGTATTTCGAGGTGTTTCTTGAAATACAATACGTAATCTATACCAATGTCTGCGGTGTAAAAGGGGTTATTTCAGAATTGCTGAGAATCGAGGTTTTGTTTGGCTATTAGACTAGGTAAATATTTTTATTTTATTTATGAAGTCTGCACTTTCAATTAACATGGACGCCCACCATGGTGGTTGGCTTCAGTATTTTGACAGTAAGAATCCCGCGGAAACACTCATCCTGAAGAATTGATGTATAGTTACTAGGACCGGAAAGAGGGTAGTTTAACTTCTTCTAGATTCAGTGAAATTAGTGAAGAGATTTTTTCGAGATTTTGGTTTTATTTTAGCGTTAGTGTTGTAATACTTTAGATGCATTTGATAGAGGGTGGTTCCATAATCCAGTCACAAAATCTCCAAGCTAAAATCAACATATTAAAATTCACAAACCAAAATTAAAAGAATGAGTAAAAGTGCATCATCGGATTGGCCAAAGCTTAAATACATTCCACTGCATACAAGTCATGGAAATTGTTAGCCATTTGGGTTAGTACGTGCACAACACATGGCCTTATATTGGTTTTGTATATGGGATGTAAAAGAACTACTCGACCGATTTAGCCGATTTTCAATACCAACCTGACGACGGTAAAACCAAGTCCTCTCTGAATTTCATTCGCCTATGTCGATTCGTTTGGTCGCTATCGTGTTTTCAACAGACAAACAGCTGGACAGACAGACAGACGGACATGGTAAATCGATTAAGGAATTTAATCCTGATTCAGAAAATATATACCTACCTACTTTATGTGGTCTCCGGTGACACCTTCTTGGGGCTACAAATATAACGACAAAGTGAACATACCTTCTTGTTGAGGGTATACAAAAAAATCCGCGCTATTTTTGTCATGAGTAATAGTAGCTTCAATAACAAGCGGTCCTTAAAAATTTCCGTCTATTGATTTCCTAACATAATAGTCATAGTTTGCTTACCGCAGCCATATGCGCGCCGTGAAACAAATATTCACGTCTGGACATTTCGCTTATCACTATTTTAGTCCACACTAGAGTAATGTGGAGTGTGGAGAATACTGTATTATCCGGAGGATTTGTGTAGTTCTAGTCGTCTATTATAAACACGTGCGGTGAGTGGTAGATATGTCAAAGCCAACTTTTGAAAATTCCATCCTGAAACGGGGAAAACTAAAAAGAAAAGCAACACGAATCTAGCCAGCTTTTTTGTGGTGTCCCGAAAAATGCCACTATACAAAAAAAAAATCGCGTTCAAATATTTCCTTTTTATTTTGATGAAGAACAAAAAAAAACGATTTGAGTTGATGCACTTTTGATGCTAATGACACTTTTTTTCATCATTCACTGTGGATGTACTAATAGCTTTCCGTTTAGCCTGAATATATTAACTCAGCTTGTCATTTATGTATTTGGACTCACTCCGCCAGTAGCGTTGACTTCATAATATGAAGGTTATTTTTAGACTGAAAGATCCTCTAACTTCCTGAGATTGCATTACAATCAATGACCAACAATGGTCAGTGATTATTTCTTCTAAAATATGAACGACATTGATCCGGATGATATATTATGGGGTTCGAATTATTTCATTGAAAGAATTAAATTGCGGAGTGTGTGTCTGCTGAGATCGTGTAATTTGACGCCACACGATGATTGCTTGTAAGGTTACGAAGCGTATAGAGGGACTCGTTATTAGGGAGAATTTAGTGGGTATGTGTGGGTATAAATATAACCAACATTAACTAGACTTACATTTTTAAGTCAAATTTAAGTCTAGTTCTGGCCTTTGTTATTTGAAAAAAAAAAAAAAAAATCTGTCGCTCTTTCTTATTCTTTCTTGACTTATAGAGTCTTTTATATTCATCATAGTTCATAATGTCAGTATATAAAAGCTAATTATAATGATCTTCAAAATCGTTGATAATCGTTTGAAAATTGGGATCACGAATCAGAAATAAAGTCATATGAGTTCGGGAACTTCGCCCGATGGTTTATTTGTTATCTACCTATATTTCTCTTATCGAACTAAGTACAAACGTGTCATGAACTTTGTTCCTGCTTCCTGCTATGATTGCCTACAGTTTTCATGATGGCTTACTCTTTCAAATATTTTTCGGTTAATTAAACTCTCCTTGTCATTTGGGAGCACGTATTACTTGTCACCCTGATAAAAAAAACTGCGACCGAATTTCATCTGCATTTACCCGGATATAATTTTATTGTGACCTATTTTATTTTCTCACACATTTTACCTTCAGGACAGAAAATGTTTTACCTCTACCTACCTGATTGCCTGTGCGCTGTAGCATGCATTATGTGCCTCTTCAAACGAAATATAATATATTTTTATTTTGAAACTTTGCCAAGTTTCTTTTCCTTAAGATGGTTTCACTTACCCGCAACGAAAAGGGCACTTCCTTAGATAATCCTTAGCATAAAACAACAATAAGAGTCGGCCGAAAACAGAAGATGTCATTAATGTAAATAAGGGATGTTTATGTTAACCTTCGCAACGATTATTTGCATATTCAGACAAAAATGCTTTTTGGTCCTCTAAAAATGTACACAGATTATAAGTCAAGTCAAAAGCCGATTTATCCTTGCCCCTAATGAGATTTGCAGCGCCCTTCCCAAAAAGCCACTTAACACCTAAATTAAGAAACGATTTTTTTTTTTTTGAATATATTTTCCGTAAGTATTACTGATTGTCAAAGTAGAAGCGTGACATCGGGGAATGCGCAAAATTTGCAATTCAACGAAAAGAAAAAAATAAACACGAAAAAGTCCCTAATTGAAAACAAAGTTGATCAAGAGTAATTGTTTTACAAGATACAAACAAGGTAGGTAAGCACTACAGATTGGCCCTATTATAAGCAGAAACTCCTGATGAAATAGCAAACACTGTCTGCTATTGTAGCACGAAATACATTCTGGGAAAAACATATTTCTTGTCTTGATGTTTTTAATCTTTGCTAATGTAATTTAATTTAATTATAAGACTAGACATAAGAGTGGCAGAAGGTCAAAAAAGGCCAATACCTATGAATGTATAATATGCTTATAAAAGCAATAGCTTGTCCCGTACAGTAAAAGAGAAGTTAGTCAAGAATAATGAATCAGATGCAAGGACGGCATACAATTTAGAAATAGCCTAGTCAGAATAGAGCAAATTAAATAATTTCATACACACATATGTATATAGGTTCACTCTGAGCATCATACACTGACTGTAGTATAACCGTTTTCAACAGCAAGATTTCAATAGTGCTCTCGATATAAGGACTCTAAAAAGAGCATTCAAAGTTAAACACATAGTGACATAGGTAAGTAGATTCGTATATTGCAGATAAAATAAAACGAAATGAACAGAACATTATACACTTATCTTTTCGAGTCAAGGGTTTGAATTTCAAGTAACAGGCATTTCGAATGATATTAAGATGAACATAAAGAAGTAGGTAGTAGAACCCCAGCAAAAGCAAGCATATTCCAAGACAGGGTGCACAATAATCCCTTAAGCTAAGTACGCTGCGTTTGGCTAAATTTTAGCTGCTCTCCAATTTTTCTCTCCAAACATTAGCTAAGCCTTTAGCTAAATTTTGACATAGAGTGCGCTGTGGATATAAGACCCGAAACACACATGCGATTTCAATCGCGCGTCTGTTTAGTCGCAAAAAATGAAACACACACATTTCAATGTGAATGCGCGCACATAATTTTGTATTTTATGTGCGCGCATTCATATTGAAATGTGTGTGCTTCATTTTTTGCGACTAAACAGTCGCGCGATTGAAATCGCATGTGTGTTTCGGGCCTAAGTGTCACAGAAAACAGATGTTCGTTGAAAATAATTTTCTTCAAAAATGTTTTATTTTTGTTGCACTTTTTTGTTTCCTTGTCTGCTATTCTTTCATCTCAAATTTTTCACTTTCAAAGGATTCCTCATCGAGGCATTCATTGAAAAAACTCATCCTTATCTACTTTTCCGCAACACAAAATCACAACAGGAACAAAAACCAACAGATCTGTCAAAATTTGGCTTGAAAAAATGTGCCGAACCATTAATGGGCGCGCTAAATTGTGACAGATGCATGCAGTACAGTCTGAAATGAAAATTTGATTTGTTAGCTGAAGCAGCGTACCGCTCGGCTAAATAGATTAGCTTAAATTTTGCTCAGCTAAATTTTGGAGAGAATTTTGTATGGGAGCTAAAATTTAGCTAGAGCAGCGTACTAAGCTTTCAGAGTAAATTTAGAAATGGTGTATTTAATGTGTACCTACCTATTTGATTAAGTTAAATTAAATAAAGTGCACGAAACTATCTCGTTTATTGCAAATTTCTCTGAATGTCAGAGTCATTTCAAAAACTCATACTCAAGATTTACTTAGTAACATTTTTCTCCAAATCTAAAATTCGGCTTTTGAGATATGAGCAATTTCTTAACGTGCGGTGGTTGACTATTAGGGGGAATATCAAAGGACTCAGTCACTCTCAATCCAAGTATGCATTTTGGTCAAAATCGTTACGGCCGTTTTCATGTAAGTTATAGAAAATCAAATATTAGAAAAATGCATAGATATATACTTAAAAAATAAAAAAATAAATCCTAATAAAATAACAATGCCGACTGCATTTTTTTTTTAAATCGTATATCCTGGGTGTCGAGAAAATTCGAATTTTCAAAAGTACGGTTATTCAACTTTTTAGTCCAAAAACTGCAGTTGTGTTAACCATGCTTACTTCAAAATTTTTTTCAAATCATTAGAGGCGTTTTAGAAAAAATCGAACTTTTTTAAAATGTTTATAAATGTGACGGTAGTCAATGTACCGGCTGAGGGCTAACATACAAATATAAAAAGTGTTTCCAACTGTAAGCCCACAAACATCAAATACGAAGTTTGAAACAAATTCGTCCAGCCGTTTAGGTTGTAGGCCTATGGGACAGACGGAAGGATTTGCGAGACCCACTTTTTTGAGTTCTCCTATCATCGAAATGTCAGAATTGATTAAAATCTATAGTTTTTGTACGAAAACAATAGGAGGTACCTACTTATTGTGGAAAAATTGAAAGAAATGTAGGTACCTACCTACCTACTTTTGAAGCTAATGCAAAAACATATTTGTCGATATTTATGTAAATTGAGCTGTACCATGAAGTGAAAGCATTTAAGTCATCTCGCTGGTGATTAAAGAACGACTGGCTCGATACAAATACACAAAAAATTTAGTCCAATTATGAGTTGCTATAAGTATCTACTTAGTTTGTTTATATTACTACAAAAAAATAGTAAGTAAAGCAATCCGAGAGTATGATTTCAATATCATAGTACCTACCTATACATATTTCAAAAATTTCCTTTGGGATTGGCAGTAGGGAATACGAAAAAAATAAAATTACATAATATAAACGCATATTTATAAAAAGAAGATGTCCTTTTTTGTAAGCAGACTAAAAATCTAAGCAATTATTTTGAATTGCACTACATAATTAAATTGCCTATGTAGCTATATGTAATACTGATCACTTTCTAATATAAAAGTTCATATTGTAACATTTATAATTCGTAGCCTGTTAGCATTTTCCAATTTTTATATTTTTTCTTTCAGAAACTAAAACAATATGTGGCGATGCTCCTCCTCATTATTGGGAAACACCGTATTCACAGCCATATTTTGACAACTCAACAAGACGAGAAGTGACCGCAACAGTGGGGCAGTCGGCTCTGCTTCACTGCCGGGTACGAAATCTAGGCGACAGAGCGGTGAGTATTTTAATCAATAAGTGATCCCTCATCCCTCACCCTCACAACGATCCAATGACAAAAAAACATTGATTCAGTTTTGTCGAAGGAATGATTCCACCTCAAATTTTAGTGGAATGTAGGTAGGTAATAATGGTAGCCATATTTCGTATATAAATATGTATAAGCCATCTTGGAAATGACAAATCAAATATTGAATATTGAATGCAACAATTCCATATACAGTCAAACTTCTTTATAACGAACTTCCTTATAACGTAATTCTCTCTATACCGAATTTCATTTTTTTCCCCTTCCCCTTCAAAAATATCCTATATGAATTAGGTTCTTTATAACGAAATTCTCTATAGCGAAATTCTCTTTATAATGAACTATTTTTTTTGGCCCAAAAGCAAAAAGTTTCTTTATAACGAAATGTAAAATTTGAAAACAAAGCTTACTAAGATCTGTTGTTCCTAATTATCGATTATTGAAAAAGTTAAAAGAGGAAAAAGAAAAAAGATAAAAAGATATAAATTTGATTACAATGAGTTTTTTTTGTACCAATTTTCTTTGAAAATATAAAGGAACACTTGTGTTAAAAAAAAAATTAAATTAATTTTCTATATAACGAATTTTGCATAAAACTTCTTTATAACGAATCAATTTGTTGTTCCCTTGAAGGTTCGTTATAAAGAAGTTTGACTGTATATTATTGGAGGCCTAGCTTTGAAATTCATTTCATTCATTCATTTTAAAGGCATAGGTAGTTTTGCAAATTTCAAGACTATTTAAAATGTCTTACCAAACCCTTTGAAATTCAGAAGCTTTCAGCGCCATGTGTGAACATAAATTTAATCACATTTCGCTTCGTGCTAATTAAATTTTCAATTAAAATATAACTCAAATACCAACTACCACCCTACGTACCCGAATGCCAAATAAGTGTCAAAAAGGTAGTTACATACGCGACACATGCCATTGATGGAAAACATATTCGCATTTTTGGCTTCACAGTTGAAAAAAGAAACCCAATCCAAAATCACCCACAAGAAAATGTCAACACTGGTAAATTGCATCCAATAAATTTCAATTGATAATTCCTTCCACAATCAAACTGCCAACAGTTTCCATTAGCTTGTCGTGAAAGCTTTTCGTATATAGTATAGCCATATGCTGGTATAGGTGGGATTATTTCACGAAAACTGTTAGGTATTGTTGGTGTCGGACTATTGCACAATTGATTGCACAACCATGTGAAACCAGAGCTGTTTGCTTCACTATTTGACACAAAACCACTCAATTTATAAAATAGGTTCCCTTGACCACCACCACCTTTGAGTTAATAAAAACCGAAAGGATTGTGTTCAAGCATTTTTCAATTTCTCTCACTGACATGAACGAATTTATTTTTAAAGTGATTTCAATTTAAAAAGGAAATTCCCTTAGAATGGAAACCGTTTTAAATGCCATAGCTGCATACAATTTTCAAAAACACTATAATAAACAACAAACTCAAGAAACTTTATTAGACTGGCATGCAGGAGTCACATCAAGTTCCTTACCCCGTCCGAAAATTGACAAATTGACAAAATTGCATGTTCCGGCACAATAAACGATACCATCCCTTTTGTAGTCGAGAAAAGACATTTGCTCAATGTATGTTGTATATGTATATAGACATCAGCACCATATGTGTGATATCTATTGGATTAGGGCGGTGAATGGTAAAATAGAAAGTAGAACCTTCTATTTACAGAATACAGACAAGTAGCACATGATATATAATATTCCTCAGACCCACGTACTTGGTCTTTGCTTCCGGGGTAGTGAAACTTTGGCTTATTTGATCCTTTCCTAGGGCAAATACCTTAGTAGATATACCTTCAACAGAACAACTACAGTATGTGCAGCAAACAGGATAGTATACCTTTTTCAATATGGACTATTGGACTAATAGAGTTCATCCATCCATAAGAGAATCAATGTATTAACCTGAAATGTATTAACGACGAATCTGGTTCATAGAAACTGCATACAAAACAACTGTGTCTGTTTGAAAAATAGTATTAACGTTATTTGTTGACGGAAAGTGTACTTTTGAGTGCTTATCCAAGCAAATATATTCTGACCAACATATTCTAATGAAAATAAATAAATCTCCTTCAGATCAAACTATACCTTAAACAGTCTTCCCGACATTACTGAAATCTGTTCTATACTCTTTTTTGTCCGAACTGCTCTGTTCTACTGCATGAAATTGAAATAATGCCACAGTGGATTGGATTTATGTACGATGGTTTCTGAGGGATTCAATTACACTCATAGAGAATCTCTAAGGATTCAAATTTAAGTAGGACTTACGTTTGTAGTTGGCTCTTTCTGCATTACTGATGGCGGTTGTTCGGGAATGTAACTCTATCTAGAGTGCCTATTTGAAAGTTCTTCTATATGTGTACTCCAGTCATGTATGTTAAATTAGTTGGCATTTCATTTTTCCATTTCACAGGTTTCTTGGATACGGAAGAGGGACCTTCACATACTGACAGTTGGTATACTCACATACACAAATGACCAGCGATTTCAGTCGTTACACACAGAAGGATCGGATGAGTGGACACTGAGGATATCATCGCCACAGCCAAGAGATTCAGGAACGTATGAGTGCCAAGTTTCGACAGAACCAAAAATTAGCCAAGGATTTCGTCTGAATGTTGTGGGTAAGTTAAGCCATATGCAACAAATTAGATTTACAGTAATGCTTTAGAAATTCGGCACGATGGGGTTTAAGAAGAGGGTACTTTTATGAATTTCCTTACAATGGGCTATATGTTTTGAAAAATAATGCTGACAATTCATATAGTATATTTGGCATTCTGCATTTCGAATATTAAATAGCATCTCGTTAGTAGGGATGCCAGAAGTCCCCCTTTAGGGGGGACAGTCCCCTTTTTTCATACAAAAATGCTATTTGTCCCCCCTAATACAAGCCACTGTCCCCCTTATTAAGTCAAAATTCAATAAAAGAAAACATAAAATTGAAAACTTTTAAAATACTTTCTTTTATTATTTGTTATAAGATTCACATCCATCTGACCCTCACATCTCACTTCACGTGCAAAAGTTGTTCTCCTGTAAGTTTTTGTTTTGTACTGTCTCTCTGTCAGTTGTTGTTTTCAAACCAAAAACTTATTTTTATTTCTCTTTTTTTTTTTAATCAGGTGTCCAACATTTAATTAAAAAAAATGTCGTCCCCCTTTTTGAACACTTGTACCCCTAGAAAACTCACTATGGCCCCCTTTTCGTATTTTTTAATCTGCCAACCCTACTCTTTGGGCACATCAATAGGTATAAGTAGAATACGTGACATGGGGAACTCAACGTCGAGGGTCGAGTAGCTAGCTACCTCTACGGTAGGAGCAGTCCATACTTCGGTGGTTTGATCATGTTAAACGCATGTCGTGCTATGGAATCCGTGCTTTCCGACATCAGGCGTCCTCTAGATAGACATAGGATGAGATGGTTAGATCAAATCGATAATTTCTTCTCTATCCCTATGGGCATTGCCTTTGATGATTTTAAGTTTGAGTTGGTCCCTGGATGGTTTAGATCTATACAATTTGAACAGATAGGTGGCGCTGCCATCGGGCTGCACGACACCTCCTAAACGACTGTGTTACATTTTTGATTTTTTCTTTCTTGTGTTTGCAGTGGGTCCCTGGTGGGTGTTTTTTTTATTTAGAATTTATCAGAAATCCAGAATATATAACGACAAAATGCCACCATTGACCATTCCCCAATCTATGTAAAAGGTTGATTTTGTTTGGGAGACAGCAAATAACACAATAACGTGTTTTTGAATACGGGAAAATTGTTTGCGGACCCCGCAATGCCAACCAAGCCAGGGAAATTTTCAGTACGACAACTGCGGGTCTTGCTAGTTCTTAAGGTTCCGTTCCCATAGGTACAACACGGAACCCTATTGTTTTCGCTACGATGTCTGTCCGTCTGTCCGAAGCCACTAAGCCAATTTTGTACCTAGGTCAATCTCAAAAACTAATTGACGCAGAAGGCTGAAATTTACACACAACATCAGGTATCTGTCATGTATTTCTGAACGCACTCTTCCATTGCATCTAGTCACGCAATATATTATGAATTCTTATATTTTACTTTTTGTATATTGGCCACCGTGATCGGCAATGGTTTCCGGTCTGGTCGACCATTATGAATAAAGAGAGAACAAAGTGAACCAGCAATCTTTTTACTGTCTCGGAAATTACCACAGATTGGCGACGAGGATTTATTTCTATTAAATTAAAGAACCTTGACACACAAATAAAACAACAAAATAAATATATAATCGAATAAAATTAAAACTCGTATCAGAGGACAGTGAAAAAAAAAGTGTCAAAAAGAAATCAGACATTTTTTTATTGGAAAAAAATTGTGCGTGCAAACAAAAACAACAAAAGAAAATACTGGGTGGATGCTAAAAAAAAAAAAAAAATTAATAAACTTGCTGTTGTTGTTGGCTGCGAGTTTTATAAAGTATATGTGCTGTTGCCACCAAAAGTTGTTGCTGAGGAAGTGTGTCCACGTGTTGCTGCTGCTGAATAACGAAATTTTGCTGCTGATCGTTGCTATACTATACTACTGCTGAGGGCAAATCGTTGGTTTGCGGGTTGTATTACCGGTTATTTCTGAAGAAATTGCTGAAATCTTGCTGTCATAAAAAGCGAGTACTGCTGCACATTACTGTTCTCAAAATAAGAAAAAAAACATGGCTCAAACCACGATGCACTCTACTTTCAACATTGATTCGTTCGACCGAAGCAAGTCGCAATTTTCCCGCTGGGTGCCAAGATTAGAAGGCGCGTTCACCATTTTCGAAGTTACCGAAGAGAGCAAAAAGCTAACCTTGCTTCTTCATTACATGGGGCAAGAAACGTACGATGTCCTATGTGACAAAATGTCACCTGCTGCGCCCACTTCGAAGACTTATGCAGAGATCGTCACACTGCTAGACCAACATTTTGATCCAAAGCCCTTGGAAATAGTAGAAAATTACCGATTCCATTTACGGAAGCAACAAGACGGTGAATCGATCGATGAATTTGTTACCGCCTTGAAGAAATTATCAATCAACTGTAAATTTGGGGCGTACTTAGATACCGCAATACGAAATCAACTGGTATTTGGACTAAGAAGTCAGAAAATTCAGGACAGACTGCTGGAAGCAAAGGATCTTACGTTGGAAAGAGCAAAGGAGAGGGCAATTGCAATGGAAATGTCGGCGAAGGGCGGAGCGGACATGGTGACAAGAAACAACAATTTTATTAAGAAAAAAGTAGTTTGTTATCGCTGCGGCAATGAAACACATTTGGCGAATACATGCAAATTTAAAAGCGCGAATTGTAACAACTGCAACAAAATAGGGCATTTAGCAAAAATGTGTCTCAGTGCCAAAGCGAGTAGTTCTAGAAATAAGAATACAAAACATTCAAAGAAGAAGGGAGCATATTTTGTTGAGGAACAGGAGGTGGTAGAGGTAGAGCAAATTTGTAATATTATTGATACTAGTAACAATTGCATTCCAAATAAAAACCCAAATTGCGATCGATCAAAAATATGGGTCTGTTTAAAAGTCCACAATATACCTTTAAATTTTGAAATCGATACGGGATCTCCAGTATCGCTGATAAGTAAGTCAGATAAGTTAAAGTTTTTCCGAGAAATGCCTTTAAATGCATCTGATACTTCCTTGGTAAGTTATTGCAACAATGAAATAAATGTATACGGATACATTTATGTGAAAATAGAACAGAGTTCTAACATCAAACAACTTAAATTGTACGTAGTTGATTCTGATAGACATCCATTGCTTGGTCGTGAATGGTTACATGAACTGCAACTAGACTGGAACACAATTTTCCAAACGAATACTGTTCAAAACATAACTCAGAATAAACGCGTTGTTGATATGCTTGTAAAGAAATATCCGAAAGTTTTTGATAAATCGGTGGGAAAAATTACAAATATCCAAGCCAAACTTACATTGAAATCTAATTACAAACCAGTTTTTATTAAAGCTAGATCTGTTCCATTTTCTATTAAGAAGGTAGTAGAAAATGAAATTGCGGATTTGGTAGATAAGGGTATTTTCACAAAGGTATATCATAGTGCTTGGGCGACACCAATTGTACCGGTGGCTAAGGCTGGAAATCGGGTTCGACTTTGTGGCGATTACAAAGTCACGGTTAATCCAAACTTAATTATAGACGAGCACCCCTTGCCTACAATTGAGGAACTTTTTGCTTCAATGGCAGGAGGAAAGAAATTTTCTAAAATTGATCTAACACAAGCTTATCTACAATTGGAAGTTCGTCCAGAAGATAGGGAAATTTTGACATTAAGTACACACAAGGGACTTTTTCAACCAAATCGTTTAATGTACGGAATTGCATCTGCTCCTGCAATTTGGCAAAGGCATATTGAACAAATCTTGGTAGACATTGAGGGTACTACGGTATTTTTAGATGATATCAAAATAACAGGACCTAATGACCAGGTCCATCTACAAAGACTTGAAGAGGTTTTAAAAAGATTAGATAAATATAATATGCGTGTTAATTTCGATAAATGCGAATTTTTCGCAAAAGAAATTTTTTACTGTGGCTACGTGATTGATGATCGTGGTATTCATAAAATGCAAAATAAAGTTAATGCCATACAAGATATGAAAAGACCCAGTAATAAGGATGAAGTTCGTGCTTTTACGGGGCTTGTCAATTATTATGGTCGTTTTTTTGAAAATTTAAGTACGACCTTGTACCCGATAAATAACTTGCTCAAAAATAATGTTCCATTTGAGTGGAATAAACAGTGTGAGGACGCATTTAAAAAAGTTAAATCAGAAATGCAGTCCGATAAGTTTTTGGTCCATTATGACCCGAGATTACCGTTGTTAATTGCAACTGACGCTTCTCCATATGGAGTTGGTGCAGTCCTAAGCCATATTTACAGTGATGGAACTGAACGTCCTATTCAATACGCCTCACAAACGTTAAACGCTACACAACAACGTTATTCGCAGATTGATAAGGAAGCCTATGCAATTATTTTCGGCATAAGGAAATTTTATCAATATATATACGGGCGAAAATTTACATTGGTCACGGATAATAAACCCGTATTACAAATATTTTCGCCTAAAAAGGGTTTGCCTACTATGTCCGCTATGCGCATGCAGCATTATGCATCTTTTTACAATCGTTTGACTACGATATTAAATATAAAAATACAAAGGATCACGGAAATGCTGACGGAATGTCACGTTTACCGATTGCAGACTTCTCATCCAAGATCGATGAGATTTACATTGTAGAAATTAACTTGATAGAACATTTACCACTAACGGTACAAGATCTATCCAAGGCTACACAGGCGGACAACAATGTTAAAGTATTATTACAGGGGCTTAAAAATGGTAGGGATGTAGATAGTCGTTTTCGTTTTGGAATCAATCAGTATGAATTTTCCTTACAACAAGATTGTTTAATGCGCGGTATTCGGGTGTACGTTCCAAAAGAATTGCGTGCAAGGGTGTTAGAAGAGTTACATTCCACACATTTTGTAATTTCCCGGATGAAGTCATTGGCCAGAGGTTATTGTTGGTGGGAAAACATAGATAAAGACATCGAAGAGATTTCGAAAAACTGCACTGATTGTCAGTTAGTTCAACCAAACCCGATTAAAGAACGTTTCCATTGTTGGGACACACCAAGTGAGCCTTTTCAAAGAATACATGGAGATTTTGCAGGGCCAATGATGGGTGGAATTTATCTACTTATTTTAGTAGATGCATTTTCCAAATGGGTTGAAGTTCGTATTTTAAATAAAATTACATCCGAAGCTACTATTACACATTGTAGACATTTTTTTTCAACTTTCGGAATACCATCTGTATTCGTTTCGGATCATGGTACACAATTCACATCATGGGAATTCCAAAACTTTTTAAAATTAAATGGAATTGTTCATAAAATGGGAGCGCCGTACCATCCATCAACAAATGGGCAAGCTGAACGCTACGTAAAAACCATTAAACATAAATTGAACGCACTGAAATGCGATAAACGAAATCTTAGCGCAGAATTATGCAATATTTTACTTACCTACAGAAAAACTATTCATCCTGCTACGGGTAAATCTCCATCAATGCTAGTTTTTAATCGTCAGATTAGATCTAGAATTGATCTAATGGTACCAAGCACTAATAATGAAATTAAGAAGAATGCAATACCTCATCAAATTCGAGATTTTAACATACAGGATAGAGTAGCTGTACGCGAATACATCGACAAGAAGACCAGGTGGAAGTTTGGCAACATTATTGGTAAATTTGGTAAACTCCATTATGTAGTTCGACTTGATGACGGAAGGGAATGGAAACGACACGTCGATCAGATACGTTCCGTTGGTATTGATGTTCGAAATCCTAACGATTTGGATTCAGATTCCGTATACTCAGATGAAAATGCTGATCTTGATTTTTCTAATAGTAACCCAAACATAGGGATTAATTCCGATTTTAATAGCAATCAAAATTTATCGAAGGAAGGCCCAAATGCGATTGTGAACGGGGATATTGAGTTAGTAAATAAGACTTCGAATTTTGAACAGGTCGTTGAAAAAAATAATAA
This sequence comes from Cheilosia scutellata, assembly GCA_955612985.1. Taxonomy (NCBI): domain Eukaryota; kingdom Metazoa; phylum Arthropoda; class Insecta; order Diptera; family Syrphidae; genus Cheilosia; species Cheilosia scutellata. The sequence goes on from OY015312.1 coordinate 125,629,119, forward strand.
CGATTTAACAATAAAGCTTGAAGATAACATTAATGCTCCACCTCCCCCTCCAGTGCGAACATCTAGTAGAGTAAAAAGAGCTCCTAACAGGTTAAACCTATAAGTATAAATTGTAACTTGATCCGATTGGAATCTCATTCCAGTATTATTCTAATGAAACTTAAATGAATTAATAATTCCTATCATTCAACTATTCTTGCATTATATATTAATGAAATAATATGACTATGAATTTATTTTATAAATTGTAAATTCAGATATTCATCTTAAAATGCAATATGTAAATACAAATAGATTAAGGACTTTATCTTATTGTAATTAGTAATAAGAATATTTTTGTGGTGTGGGGAAGAGTTGTCATGTATTTCTGAACGCACTCTTCCATTGCATCTAGTCACGCAATATATTATGAATTCTTATATTTTACTTTTTGTATATTGGCCACCGTGATCGGCAATGGTTTCCGGTCTGGTCGACCATTATGAATAAAGAGAGAACAAAGTGAACCAGCAATCTTTTTACTGTCTCGGAAATTACCACAGTATCCATTACGTATTACCCTACCCCTAGTTAAACGGCAAATTCCTACCAATGATAGCAATATATTGATTGGTTTTGGAGTAATTAGTAATTTTGGAAAAACATTTTTTTTTACTTCATACAAAAAACACCCGACCCGACACACTAACGTTTTCAAGTCACCAACTCTGACCCAGTACGGAACCTTCGGTGGGCGAGTGATATACTCGCAGTTGGCCGCTTTTTTTATAAACATAAAGCGTGAAGCACTATTGGTATTTAATTGATTGAGGAAATCGAAAAATCGAAACGAAACTAAATATGCCTCCCCTAGTGCATGTCGACATGTCTTGGCGTTGGTCGAGTCGGCGACCAAGAACGGTCGCGGCAGCCCTCGAAGCGTTACGTTGCGCGGCGACGCAGCACCGCGAACTATCTCCTTCATTATGTGCACATGCAAAATGCTTTTCTTGACATATTAATGTGAAATGTTTTAGTAACCTGTCTACACTCCCACATTTTAGCTACACCTGAGGACCAACATTAAAGGCTCGTCAGATAGCTACATAAATTATAGGTATACTTGAAACTATTTTTACTCGTCCATCTACTTTCTACTTGCAAGCTTCATGCCTCATATTTTGCAAACATAAATTTTGTTATTGTTCAGGACCAGAAATGGAACACTGTATAATTTGTTTACTATATTATTTTGTATCATCAGCTCCAACAGGGATTTTCTTGTATGTTTTTATAATATTATTATTGCTGCTTTAAAAAATGTAAAAATAAATCGAAAACTGATAAGGAGGAGGAGGAGGAGGATATTAATATACAGTCCACCAGCTGTCGAAACATGGTCCTTCGAGCCGGATATTGAACCAGGAAAAGTGATGTTATTTGCTGTTGGCCGATTAGCAGATTAGAGCACTATGAATAAGAACGGAGAGCGCATGTCCAGTAGCATCAGTGATAGTTACGAATATGACCAAGGTTCTGTGGTCATGGAGAGTGAGTATAAGTGTACGCAAACTGCGCGTCACTTGGAATGTTATTTGCTGCAGTTTTCTTTTTTGTAATTTTTACTGGCTTTGGCGTAGCAATGCTATGCGAAACACGGCGTAATTTTCCGTTGTATTTCTGTGCGATCCTGCGCTGCACTTGAAATGCAATTGGAACAGAGTTCTTTGTTTTTGTATGGCATCGCGCTACGCATATTGCAATATATAATTGATGTTCTGTGCTTTGGCGTAGCAATGCTATGCGAAACACGGCGCAATTTCCCGTTGTATTTCTGTGCGATCCTGCGCTGCACTTGAAATGCAATTGGAACAGAGTTCTTTGTTTTTGCATGGCATCGCGCTACGCATAGTGCAATATATAATTGATTTTCTGTGCGATACTGCGCTGCACATGAGATCAATTTAAAGTGTAAATTTTAGTGTAACAATTAATTTTTGAATAGCGATACTGCGCTGGGCACTCCGCACAGTTTCCGGTTGTATTTCTGTGCAATCCTGCGCGCACTTGAAATGCAATTGGGGCTGCGAGGCTGCACATATCGCACAGTTTCCGGTTGTATTTCTGTGCAATTCTGCGCGCACTTGAAATGCAATTGGAGCTGAGGCTGCACATATCGCAATTAACAACTGCGCTATTGCGATACTGTGCTACAGCGATTCTACGCTACTGCGATACTGCGCTACTGTATTTCTGTGCTATCCTGCGCGCACTTGAAATACAATTGGAGCTGAAGCTATGCACATAGAGCAATTTACAACTGCGCTAATACGATACTGCGCTACTGGCTGCCAGTGGACTTTGAAGCAGAGACTTCAAGGGGGGAGTGTGTTCAGGACCGACGCGCCCGGCTAAACCAGAAATGGAACACTGTATAATTTGTTTACTATATTATTTTGTATCATCAGCTCCAACAGGGATTTTTTTGTATGTTTTTATAATATTATTATTGCTGCTTTAAAAAATGTAAAAATAAATCGAAAACTGATAAGGAGGAGGAGGAGGAGGATATTAATATACAGTCCACCAGCTGTCGAAACAGTTATAAATATTATTATACATCAGGAATTACGAACACCTCTATATACTGGTGTTCGTGTCCTTCCTACAGTTTTTTTTTATATTCTGTAGGTATCTATGTGTCCAGATATAGATATAAAATATTTCTTTCTACATGGTGGGAAACCATAAATATGCTTGCACTTCCATCATTATTTAATAAAAATATACAATTTTGTATTCTCTTTCTCTTTCTCGTTCCATGAATTGATAGTATCACGTGCGAAAATCCTTGGCAACTCGGAGCTCTTCATAAAAAGTGGCAGTGATATAAATCTGACATGCCTGGCGATGCAATCACCAATACCGCCGTCGTTTATTTATTGGTACAAAGGAAAACGTGTCATGAATTATTCGCTACGTGGTGGCATCAACGTTATAACAGAACGACAGACCAGGACGAGTAAATTATTGATAGCGAAAGCGACACCGGCTGACTCTGGAAACTATACCTGCTCCCCGAGTAGTTCAGGTAAGTGTCAAAACAAACATACATTTAAAAACTACGGGAAGCAAATGTAGCTCTACGACGATACGAGTCGAGTTCGAGTACCATCAGTAATGGCGTGAGCTTTTATGAAAAGTGTTCATGTACCTTCACCGTGTAACATGGTTTTTTGATGCCAACATGTCGTCAGTGTCCTTCATTTAGACATTGAAATATTGTATATTGAAGCATTATCCTGGTATAGTTATTTTTCCCTTAAAATTTTAAGCCAAGTTTAATTCGTTTGTATGTACATATAATGTATAGAGTATTTTTTTTTTAAGATGACATTACATACTTAAAAAGGCAACCTCACAATCAAAGCCCGTGAATACAATGTGCTATCCGCAGTCTCACAGTTACGATATTAACGGGATGTGATATTTATTTGCCACCACCACCTCTCTGAGATATTTAAACTTTTTGCCTTGGTGGTGGAGCTCATTGTGAGTAGGTATTGGGACGACTTGGAGTGGGAATTCGGTGCTAGAAAGAGACAGAAAATGTGCGAGAGAGATAGAGTGAGATGGCTGTGGCTGGGTGTGTGGCTATGCGTAGGTGGTAGGTGATTGATTAGGTGTGTGGCTAGGGTGTGAGTTGGTTGGTTGGGTGCGCAGGTGGTGGTTTTTGAGTTGGTTGGCTGGGTGCGTAAGGTCAATGGACAGGATTTTTTGTTTGGCTGTGAGTTGGTTGGTTGGGCATGTGCGTTTAGGGATTGGTGCGCTGGAAGAAGATTTATGGGCTAGTTTTGGCTGTGTGCAGGGTCAGGTAGTGGATGGGCTGGTGTTGCTTTGTTTGCTAGCTGGTAGACTGGTGTTGCTTTGTTTGCTAGAGCTGGAGAGGGGGTGAACGATTTGCGCTGTGGGTGAGAGAGAGAGAGATGGTGCGCTGGTGTGCTAGTTTGTGCAGGGTCAGGTAGTGGATGGATTTTTTTTTTTGTGTTGCTAGAGCTGAAGAGGGGGTGAACGAATGCTGGAAAAAGAAATATTCGAAAAGAAATTTTGAACAAAAAAAAAATAATTTTTATAAATTTTTTATTTAGATATCTATATTGCCAGGTTTAAAACAATTTTTCGAGCTAGAGCTGAAGAGGGGGGTGAACGAATGCTGGAAAAAGAAATATTCGAAAAGAAATTTTGAACAAAAAAAAATAATTTTTATAAATTGTGAGTTGGTTGGTTGGGCATGTGCATGGTTTTTGAGATGGTGTGCTAGTTTGTGCAGGGTCAGGTAGTGGATGGTTTTTTTTTCTTGTTTGTGTACTGGTTTTTTGTGTTGCTTTGTTTACGGGATGGTAGACTGGTGTTGCTTTGTTTGCTAGAGCTGGAGAGGGGGTGAACGATTTGCGCTGTGGGTGAGAGAGAGATAGAGTGAGATGGTGCGCTGGTGTGTTAGTTTGGCTGTGCGTAGGGTCAGATAGTGGATGGACTGGCGTTGCTTTGTTTACGGGATGCTGAGGATGATTAGCTAGAGAGTGTAATGTTAGGATGGATTGGTGCTGCTTTGTTGCTGTTCATATTATGACAATGAGACCCAAGATGTTGGCAACGTAACGTTTGATCCCAACAACAAATTGGTTTATCTTTTCATCACACAAGCCACCGCGATTCTTTTCTAAAACAAGACATTGTCGCCGTAAACCGTAAACGTGTGGTGATCTAAAAAGGGTACAATCAGGTATTTGGAGATATGCAACAATGTGTTTTTCGGTTCTGGCTGTGAGTTGTGTTGGTTGTTTACTTTGTTTTTGTGATTTTGAATTGGATGATGTGCATTGGATTTTTTTTTGTATTGGTTTATTTGCTGGAGGAGGAGAGGGGTTCATATTATTTATGGATGAAGGAAAATTGAATTATGTTTTGGTGTGAGAGGGAGAAAAATTGTGAAGTTGGTATAAAATTCTAGGATGAATAGATCGAGTTGCCGCACCAACAATCTTCCACATGTTAAACTGAATGTTGATTTTTCTGCGTGATTGATGTTTTATCCCCGTTTGTCCAGAAGGTTAGGGACTGATTTCTATGAATATTGTTTAAGAATTTAAGAGAGCGGATGATTGAAAATGCAGGAGTTTCCATTATTTCTTAAAGGTCTACCGCTTAATAAAAATCCTGACGTTTGATCTGAATTTACAACAACAAATTGGTTTATCTTTTCGTTCGTCACATAGTAACAATGTAAGCGGTGGTCCAAAATGTTACACCTACAAAGTCTATAGTACTAAAGACGGTGGTGAAAAAAGATCAAAGGGATCAATCTGAATTATTCTGCAGTAAAGAAGGTACATTTTTGAGGAATCAATACTTAATGCTGAAAACGAATATTCGCCGAACACGAGAACATGACATGTTGCAGAAATAAAAACATACAAACCCCGAGCAGAGAAGATCATAGCTCCTAGGTTATAAAAGACAGAAATAATTAGTTAAAAATCTTTATTTTGTAATAAAATAAATCACAAGATGTAAATGTTGTTTTCTTTATTATCAGGATATAAAAATCTACTTTCTCATTTCCTTTAGTATAGACAGATGTATGCTTGATTTCTCTTTGAAGATATTGCTTCACTTTGCGAAATTCAGTAAATCCTCCATCCTAGGTTAGGCCGTGATGATTAAGATAGAGCCATTTTGCCTGCTTTCTTAGTGATGATGATAATTGGATAGATTTAGACGGAGGCTTCAAAATTAAATGATGACAATGATTATTATGGAGTACAGCTACTTCCTTGACGATAAAGTTGTTATTCGGTCCTCGAAATCCCTAACCATCAATAATGAAAGACATTTTTTCGGTTGTTTCGCCGACGGCGACGATTGAAATTTCTCAGCACATTTCTCTAACTCATATTGAATAAAAAACGAAGGAAAACTACATTAAAATAGGGCTTTATTTGTAACCTTTTATATATCGACATCAATTTCTTAATTCTAATCAATTTCATATAATATGCGCAAGTCCTTCTTGACATAGATTTGGGGCTGTGTACCTATTACAAAATTATACGTAGTACGATTGTTGATCTTGGGAAACGACGGTAGCGCCTTCCCACACTCATATTGTAGGGAAAGGCATTAATAAATGATGTTTGATTCACGCAGCTCTTCCACTATAGAATTTATTTCATTCTGATGATTATTATTGCCAGCTTTTTGGGATGCGATCAAAAGTCTTAGTCTATCAACTAGTTCATTGACATTATCCCAATAGACATAATCGACGGGATTATTAGAGTACACAGAATATGATTTTCCAACTTTCTTTGTTAGATGCTTTAGTATAGGTTGAATAACATGTTTGTACTTGTATCCTTTATTACCGTTGACTTGTTGAGTACTATCATGGTTTCTTAAGTGGGCTTTTGTTTTTTGCAATATTCTAAGATATTCATTCAAGTCTGAATCGGTATACCTATCTTTTTTAGGTTTCTGTCGGAAAATTAGTTCCTTAAGTCCATCCGTTCCAGAGAAAATTTCATCATCGATAACGAAATCCGCGTGTTCGTTAATTGAAAAGTTTGCACTACCTAATTTCACAGAGTTTGACTGCATATCGAAATATGGGCCATAGATTTTGTCGCGATTAGATTCAGAGTATGACGATTGGTTGAATGGGGTACTTTGGTTAGTTGGTGTTCTAAATGAAGCATCTTCTTCTTCCGGTAGAGTTGACTCTGGAGATGAAAATTCCAAGCTCTTCTTTACACTTTGAAGTTTGTTTGAGGGACTTTGAAAATGTAATTGACGTTTGACGGTCTCTTCCTCATCTTCCACTGTATCATCATTTTTATTATTGATTGCCTCAGTCTTAATGCTTTCAGCAAATGATTTGAGTGGTTGAGTTATGGGCTTAAAAGTATCTTCAAATTCGGTTTTTCTCATAATTTTTTCCGCCTTTAGGAGCATGTACTTTTTCTTTAAGGCCTTCTTTGTTTTTATAAGATTTTTCAATAATTTTTCATCTATATTCATATTTGAGCAGGATTCTATAACAGGTAAAACGGGCTGTTGTATTTTCAAAATGGGCTGTTGTACTTTCAAAACGGGCTGTTGCACTTTCAAAGGGGGGGTTGTTGCAGTTCCTAGTAGAGCGGTAACGGTTTAGGTTCTATTCGCTTAGGCGGATGCTTGACGACTGAGCAGTGCAATTGCTTCAAATGATTTCTTATACCTACCTTTATCAATACTTAAATGTTTTCATCATTATTCTGAATTGAAGAACTTTTTACTCGATTTACCCTCAATAATGCTCACATTCTACTTCAAGAACTGCCTTGAGCTCTCCTTATGACTATTCTTCCTCAGATGTCGAGAGCAATTTCTTATATCCATTGCAGACAATGACAAATAAACATTACAACCATGCTTTTGCTTGATTTTATTTATGAATTTTCTATTCAGCACATGCGCTATTATTTTCAGCTTTCCTCTGCGATGAGCACAGATAAACATCGTGGAAGTTTAAACTGCTTCTCCCGGTCCAAATTGTGATTGTTGGATGGATTTTATGATGATTCGGCTATTGTTGGTCGCAGATTGGACTTATGGACGTGTTGGATGCTGTTTGTTTACATTATCAATTTTGCTGGTCACAGAGAGGCTTTGTAAGGTGCAGTGACGTCATCGCTAGTACTGTATTGCCTGCTAGATGGTACTGTTCTCTCTGGTTAAATGGTTCGGTTCTGTGATAATGTTCAGGCTAGATGCACTTTTAAGCCCATAATTCAACCACTGAAATCATTTGCTGAAAGCATTAAGACTGAGGCAATCAATAATAAATATGATGATACAGTGGAAGATGAGGAAGAGACCGTCAAACGTCAATTACATTTTCAAAGTCCCTCAGACAAACTTCAAAGTGTAAAGAAGAGCTTGGAATTTTCATCTCCAGAATCAACTCTACCGGAAGAAGAAGATGCTTCATTTAGAACACCAACTAACCAAAGTACCCCATTCAACCAATCGTCATACTCTGAATCTAATGGCGACAAAATCTATGGCCCATATTTCGATATGCAGTCAAACTCTGTGAAATTAGGTAGTGCAAACTTTTCAATTAACGAACACGCGGATTTCGTTATCGATGATGAAATTTTCTCTGGAACGGATGGACTTAAGGAACTAATTTTCCGACAGAAACCTAAAAAAGATAGGTATACCGATTCAGACTTGAATGAATATCTTAGAATATTGCAAAAAACAAAAGCCCACTTAAGAAACCATGATAGTACTCAACAAGTCAACGGTAATAAAGGATACAAGTACAAACATGTTATTCAACCTCTACTAAAGCATCTAACAAAGAAAGTTGGAAAATCATATTCTGTGTACTCTAATAATCCCGTCGATTATGTCTATTGGGATAATGCCAATGAACTAGTTGATAGACTAAGACTTTTGATCGCATCCCAAAAAGTTGGCAATAATAATCATCAGAATGAAATAAATTCTATAGTGGAAGAGCTGCGTGAATCAAACATCATTTATTAATGCCTTTCCCTACAATATGAGTGTGGGAAGGCGCTACCGTCGTTTCCCAAGATCAACAATCGGTCCGTACTACGTATAATTTTGTTATAGGTACTCAGCCCCAAATCTATGTCAAGAAGGACTTGCGCATATTATATGAAATTGATTAGAATTAAGAAATTGATGTCAATATATAAAAGGTTACAAATAAAGCCCTATTTTAATGTAGTTTTCCTTCGTTTTTTATTCAATATGAGTTAGAGAAATGTGCTGAGAAATTTCAATCGTCGCCGTCGGCGGGTTACCGAAAAAATGTCTTTCATTATTGATGGTTAGGGATTTCGAGGACCGAATAAAAACTTTATCGTCAAGGAAGTAGCTGTACTCCATAATAATCATTGTCATCATTTAATTTTGAAGCCTCCGTCTAAATCTATCCAATTATCATCATCACTAAGAAAACAGGCAAAATGGCTCTATCTTAATCATCACGGCCTAACCTAGGATGGAGGATTTACTGAATTTCGCAAAGTGAAGCAATATCTTCAAAGAGAAATCAAGCATACATCTGTCTATACTAAAGGAAATGAGAAAGTAGATTTTTATATCCTGATAATAAAGAAAACAACATTTACATCTTGTGATTTATTTTATTACAAAATAAAGATTTTTAACTAATTATTTCTCTGCTCGGGGTTTGCATGTTTTTATTTCTGCAACATGTCATGTTCTCGTGTTCGGCGAATATTTTCTGATAAATTTTCAGCGTTTTCAGCATTAAGTATTGATTCCTCAAAAATGTACCTTCTTTACTGCAGAATAATTCAGATTGATCCCTTTGACTTTGCATACACTTTTTTCACCACCGTCTCTAGTACTATAGACTTTGTAGGTGTAACATTTTGGTCCACCACTTACATTGTTACATTGTTACTATGTGACGAAAAGATGAACCAATTTGTTGTTGTAAATTCAGATCAAACGTCAGGATTTTTATTAAGCGGTAGACCTTTAAGAAATAATGGAAACTCCTGCATTTTCAATCATCCGCTCTCTTAAATTCTTAAACAATATTCATAGAAATCAGTCCCTAACCTTCTGGACAAATGGGGATAAAACATCTATCTCGCAGAAAAATCAACATGCAGTTTGACATGTGGAAGATTGTTGGTGCGGCAACTCGATCTATTCATCCTAGAATTTTATACCAACTTCACAGGTTTTCTCCCTCTCACACCAAAACATAATTCAATTTTCCTTCATCCATAAATAATATGAACCCCTCTCCTCCTCCAGCAAATAAACCAATACAAAAAAAAAAAATCCAATGCACATCATCCAATTCAAAACCACAAAAACAAAGCAAACAACCAACACAACTCAAAGCCAGAACCGAAAAACACATTGTTGCATATCTCCAAATACCTGATTGTACCCTTTTTAGATCACCACACGTTTACGGCGACAATGTCTTGTTTTAGAAAAGAATCGCGGTGGCTTGTGTGATGAAAAGATAAACCAATTTGTTGTTGGGATCAAACGTTACGTTGCCAACATCTTGGGTCTCATTGTCATAATATGAACAGCAACAAAGCAGCACCAATCCATCCTAACATTACACTCTCTAGCTAATCATCCTCAGCATCCCGTAAACAAAGCAACGCCAGTCCATCCACTATCTGACCCTACGCACAGCCAAACTAACACACCAGCGCACCATCTCACTCTATCTCTCTCTCACCCACAGCGCAAATCGTTCACCCCCTCTCCAGGTCTAGCAAACAAAGCAACACCAGTCTACCATCCCGTAAACAAAGCAACACAAAAAACCAGTACACAAACAAGAAAAAAAAACCATCCACTACCTGACCCTGCACAAACTAGCACACCATCTCAAAAACCATGCACATGCCCAACCAACCAACTCACAATTTATAAAAATTATTTTTTTTTTGTTCAAAATTTCTTTTCGAATATTTCTTTTTCCAGCATTCGTTCACCCCCCTCTTCAGCTCTAGCAACACAAAAAAAACAAAACCCTGCACAAACTAGCACATAAATCTTCTTCCAGCGCACCAATCCCTAAACTACCTGACCCCTACGCACATGCCCAACCAACCAACCAACTCACAGCCAAACAAAAAATCCTGTCCATTGACCTTACGCACCCAGCCAAGCAATAAATCACCACCTGCGCACCCAACCAACCAACTCACACCCTAGCCACACACCAATCAATCACCTACCACCTACGCATAGCCACACACCCAGCCACAGCCATCTCACTCTATCTCTCTCGCACATTTTCTGTCTCTTTCTAGCACCGAATTCCCACTCCAAGTCGTCCCAATACCTACTATTGTGTGAAACAATAAATCAGCTAGTATATAACTAGGTCAGTAACGTAAAGCCAAATGTAGACCACACAGTTGTGGTGTGTGTATAAAACGACAACCGCAACGTCACGAACAAAACAATCCTCTAACATTCAAATAAGTGCATGGGTGGCCGTTTGATATTTGGTCCTGTTTTGCTACTTTTGTTTGGACTGGTGTTTCATGTTTGTGTGTATAACAGTGGCCAACAGTAGGGGTGCCCTTGTTTATGGCATAAAGAGCTTGGAATCGCGTGTTTCCCTTTTCCTACAACTACCTGCCTTGTTTTGTGTTGGCTATACTTAAATGAGTTTTGCTTGCAGTTAAAGGCTATATCCAACATTTGAATATCACTAATCATTGAAGAATAACCGGACCGTCCAATTTCTGGAAATAATAATTATTCTTATTTAGTCAACAAACGTTTATGGATTAGCTTACATGTATAAAATGGGGGGGTCCTTTGGAGACTCTGAAACTTATATTTGGCATTACCTTGGGAATGGCTTAATTTTTGGATAAGCAATCAATCCCTGTATTTTACTGTTATACCTTGTCATAGTTCAGCAGATATTATTTTATCTATTTTCATTGCAATGGACTCTGGGTAGGTATATGTTGGACTTTCAATATATGACAAAATATTTATTATTTCAAAGGATCAGTTTTAATTTCAACAGAAATATGTGTAAGCAACAAGAACAAAATATGCATTATATGTTTTAGTGTAAAAGCTGTGATCGGCTAAGTGGCATTTAATCAATATAATCAGGGGTGAGTCTTGTCTCCTCTCCTTTTCATTACGTATTATGGACTGGATTTTACAGCGCACTCTTGGCTGGAAGAACGTTTCGAATCGGGATATCTGAGGATAAGTCATTTAATCTTCGCTGACGACTTGGTTATCCTTATGTCCTCTCAAACTGAACTTGAACGCGCATTGTAGCCGTTTGTGTTAAAACTGAGATGAAGATAAACTTCAACAAATCGGAAGTGATGGTCGTCTCCAGAACGTCTGTTCAATCACTCTACATGTTAGTGGAGGTACTATTCATGGAAGTAGCAATTTCTTGTAGGATTGGTTAGGCTCAATTTTGAAACAGCTGGGACATTCTGCTATTACGAGGACTGAACTTGGTGTCAAAGCTAAGTCTTAATTTCATTGTTTGTTCCAATTCTTACCTATGATAATGAGGTTTGGGTAATGACCGAAATAAAATCGCGGATAAAAGTTGCCGAAATGATATTCCTCCGTTGTATTGCTGGTGTGACCCGTAGAGATCGTATTAGAACCATCAGAATACGTGAGGAACTCAATGTCGAGCAGCTACTACTCCAGACGGAGCGGTCCATACCTCGGTGGTTTGGTTTTGTTAAATGCATCTCCCCAACCAGGATCCCAAGACTTGCTAGCATCAAGCAGGCGTCCTCTAGGTAGACTCAGGATGAGATGATTAGATCAAGGTCATAATCTTTTCTCTATTGGTATGGGGATTGCCTAAACGCTCGTATCTATCCTCTTTTTTAGGGGATTATCCCTTTTTTCGAAGTCAAAGAAACTATCCCCTGAAAATTTCCAAAATCCCTTTTTTATTCTATAAACTCCTCTTTTTCACCATAGCAGATTTCTAGTGGAAATATTCAAACATCTGCAAGCCGAAAATAGTGGGCACACCGAAATCGCTATGTTGGTGGAATGAATACATTTTGTGCTTGCCGCGAACAACAGTATTGGTGGAACGAGTCTTTTCTGCGATGACCAAGTCTTGGACCAATGAAAAAAACTCGATTGCAAATCAAACCGTTAAAAGCAATTCTCACAGTAAAATATAATATTCAGTACTCAACTCATGCATTGAATTCTACAAATTTCTGAAAAAAAATTGCCCTTTATGATTTTGAGTCGATGACGAAGAATCGAGAGCTATAAAGGATCCACTTAATGAATAAGCGGGCCATTGAAAATGAATGAAAATGGAAACTGATTACATCTAAGCCACACTCTCCATTATGATTTACATGTACCTATGGGCAATATCAATTCCAAGTTTAATAGAATTAGCAAAGCTATATGGCACAATATCAATATTTTGCCCGCCCCCCTTGTTGCTATCTCCTGCAACCACCAAAAAGCAGAAGCACAAGCAGAATGAATCCTACGGCTTGGACTCTAGGTACTCACGGCTTAAACTTTGACGTATTTGTCACATTAATGTGAAGCAATAAATCAGAGTTTCAAAGCCACCGTACCTAATCAAATATTGAGGCAAATTCAGGCAAATCAGTGGTGCCTTCTAATTTGCATATTCAATTTCAGAAGTGTATCAACAACTTCAGCATTTGATTATATTCTTCCGCATTTCTTTCTGGATTTCCAAATACTTCAATCAGAGTAGCCCAAATAGACACTCTTTCTCTGCATAATAGTAGTGAAAACAAAAATTTGTTAGCATTGTAATCTAAATTATTTGAAGAAAGATGCCAATCTAGCATACAATTGTTATGACAACGCACTTTTTGGAAAACTACTCGCGCAGAAAAGCGGGTTTTCCAGAATGACAGTTCGTTTGGATTTTACTACTGAAAATAGAATCAGACCACATATATAATATAGTATATGCATCTAATGGTTCAATGCATGTAAGTATATTATAATTGTCATTAAAATACTGACATCAATCTTATTAAGGATTCTCTGTGAAGTATGAATTCAATTAATTATTTTGACCTTGCGAGAGAGCATCACAGTAGGTACCTGTTCGAATTTAGCTTACACGAAAACCATTGCCGCCATATGCCACCCCTTCTCTCACCTTCAATATGCAAAGCGCCACTGAAACTTTGAAATGAATTCATATAAAATGCAGCAACTATCGTCATGTTGTACATATACTCCGTAACATTCCAACTACGAGTAACAAAAGTACATATTAAAATTCATATAAAGAATATTTTGAACAGAACATCACGTTCGTCCTGAAACGAAGCTTTTCTTTTAATCCTTTTTCTTCTTTTTTCCATTGGATTATGAAAAGGTAAGCTAGGTACAGTAATATTGCTTGCTGCAATGAATAAAACATACTTCACATGGTATGGAAGTCGTTTCATGTTTTTATATATATTTTCTCTTTCTCATATATCCTTGTCTATATGATGCAGTGAATAAGATAACTCTTTGAATATAAAAATTAAGTGGTTCAGTTTTACACAAGTACATATACACATAATTCACAAACAATATTTTTGAGTTTTTATTTTTTTTTTAAGTAGATATATTCTGTTATCCTTCTCCGCTTGCAGATTCTGCCAGCGTTGTGGTACATGTCATAAACGGTGAGCATCCTGCCGCAATGCAGCATGGTAACAGTTCCAATACTAACAGTTTTGCATCATCCTTGCATTGCTATCGAAAAGTGACGACGACTTTCACCTCCCTGTTCATCCATCATAGTATTTTAACAACGACGCAACTGTTCCTAGTGCATAATTGGCTGAGTTGGATAATATCATTTCAAAAGCTGACAAGATTTCTGTGGTCTTTTAGGTGATTAATAATATTTTAAGGGTAGATATTTTATTTTTGATTTGTTTTTTGTTTTTTTTTTTTTTTGCAGGAAATAAAATTTCTGTATTTTAAATAATGTAAATATATTATATGTATTAAATAACAGAAATAAATAAAATGTGATTTTTTGAACGACTAGTTGTTAGTTGTAAGATTTTTAACTAAAAGACAGCATGGAATAATTTATTTTCTTACTTTTTTGTATAAAAAATTACGAAGAAAATTATTTAATTTAATATGAACTATATAAACACTATTTTCAATATGTACCTACCTTAAAAAAATGTATAAATTTAATATAATTTATTTGTTCGCATTATCAAAAACAAAGGGTATGCAATCCAAACAAATGTAGGTATACAAGTAAAATTGATGTGAAATTAACCCAATATTTGTTTGCAATAAAACTTCTCAAAAAAAGAGAAAAAATATAATTTTTTTTTTAAGAAAAAATTTATTTTGTATAAAAAAATGGATAAATTCATATAGGTACGTATTTTCACAAACAGTATTGACAAATAATATCTAAGTGTATAGACAACAATCTATAAGAACAAAAATATCTGAACTGTTAGATAAAATTTTATTTGAAAAAAAAATTCTATTACTATATGTATTATCATATGCGTAGCATATAAGACGAAAAAAGTATACAAAAAAAATGTATTTCTGCTATTAATACTAAAGTGAAAAGTCGGTATTCTAAACTAAAAAGTAACATGGCATATTGCGAAAAAAAACACTATTAACATGTTTAATGCACTTAGTGAAATTGATAAAATCTTTTTTGTTTATTAATTAATTTATCGAAATAGTCGATAAAATTTACATTAAAATGTAAGTCGGAAGATTCCTATGGACAAATTTGAACCAATGCATTTATTTAAAAATAATTTTGTAAAAGCGTACCTAAATTTGTTATTCTCTTATTTTTGTTAATATAGTGTACATAACAATCTAAAAATCTATTATAGGATTACATTTTAAGTGGAAAAAACAAATGTATTGAAAGGACTTATCATTATAAATTTAGTTATATTTAATAGAATATTTTATTTATTGTATATTCATATAAAGTTTAATATTTATAAAAGAAATTTAAAAAAAAAGAAAAGTCAATAAATAAATAAGGCTAGCATAATATAAACGTTGATGTTGTTTTATTTAAGATTATTGTCCATGAGTAGGTAAATGTTACCATTTATGATATCACTCGCTTCTGGACGTCTTTCACATGCCCATTGTACAAAAAAATTTTGTCGACGCCATAAAAATGCAAAAGAGCAACAAAAAAAATCAAATAAAAAAAAAAACAATATTTGACCAGTCTCTGCACCATCCCACCCTATATGCCTTTGCATGCGAAGTGTAGCCTTAGAGATAACTTGTGGTATTATCATTTTATTGGGCCATAAGGACTCCACCCAATGTGAGTCCACATTTATAGATCCATAGTCATACAACAAAATCATAACTATACACATAAAAACAAGATTCTACTACGACATATACATAAACACCAAACGGTATAATATGATCCCATCCTTCCTGTGCGATGGGTCGCTTGCTATCAGACACAAATTTCCTATGAAAACTCATATCCTTTTGTGAACTCACAAAAACATTTACCCGTTTGCGTGCAAAGGATTCCTGATAATAACTCGAATCCCAAACTCCACTTCAAAAAGTGTTGTGCGAGGGTAGGAGTAGGTAACAGCAAAAGCAACACTAAGAGACTTGTAAACTTGTTCTCTTACCCTTTCTAGATTTCAGATCTTGTGTAGTGAAGTGTAGTTTGTCAGCAACAGCGCAGCATTCTAATCTTAATTCACATTCAATATGAAGCGCATTTTCAATTTTTGTCATCGTGCAGATTATTGAGTTCAGTTTGAATTGTGCACTGAGAAGACTTCCGTTCTCTTGTTTACTCATACTTACGGGAATTAGTGAATTAAATTAATCAACTGATGTGTCAAGAGCAACTCCGTTTAGATTTGGAAATTAATTTGAAACGGATGGGTAGGTATCAATATCATATAAATAAACGCGGCCACATTCACAGATGTCTCCAACTCGAATGGATCTATGAAAACAAGCAAATCAGATTTTTGAGCATTGACAAACTTTTACTATGCCCTTTTGCAATTTGTACTACATCTAGTTGAATAGCAAACGCAGCCAGTGGTGTGGTGCTCTACTTGGCCTCAGATTTAGAAATTTCGACTCGTAACTTTGTTTTCTGTTTAGGTTTACTGCCCATGAGCATGAAATCGTAAACTTCCTTAGCTGGCGCTGTTCATTCAGTGCTTGGGCTCCAATTAGACGCAAACACACAAAAATATATACGAGTTTACGTAGTGAGCTGTAACTTGTCTGGGGGCTACATATTGTGTTTAGGAAGTGAGCTATAGTGAAATTGCTAGGTACCTCTGATGCCAATGTTTAGTTTAAAACTTTTAACTAAATTTTCTAAAAATGAGCATAGCGATGTTGAACTTTCACACCAAAGTATCACCGAAAAAGATATGATGGATACTGATGGATAGAGGTTATTTCGTTGTTACATTATCGGTTAGAAAGTAAAGTAAGAGTTGAAGCATTCAGTGGAGGTGGAGGTAAGCACAAGACTCCAACAGGAGATGGTATAGACCTCAGATCAGATTACGTATATGTACTGCATGGTGCCTAAAAATGTTTTTCATAGGATTTTGTTTTTGCATTTTCCTCTGGATTCTTTCATTTCAAAATATTGGCTTGGATCTTAACACTAGATATTAACAAATACCTCTGAATAAACCCTGTCTGCAACAGTTGCATAAATTCGAGCTTTAATCAGCTTTTTTTGATAGGAGATCCAATGGTTTTTTAAGTCCTCATGTTAAGTTCTTATTATGTGTTTTTGGATTTCGTCATTATTTTAAAAAAATTGAATTTCTTTGAAGAAAGAACAAACCTTAAATAAGTAGGACGATATATAGGTATGGTACGAAACAAATCCTATCGAGCCCAGATGTTAAATGGTTAGGTTAGATTAGGTTAGTGGTTTGGCAGGCCCCTGGCTTATTATTTCCCAAATAAAACGAACAATTTTTTCCGTCAAGTATTTCAATAATTTATAGCGAAACCAAGTAAATTATCTTAAAAAAACATACATATAAAAATATAGAAAGAAACAAGAATTATATGAAATTAAATTAAAGCGCTAACAAATGGAACCTTGCGAGCTTTTTTCGACGAAAAATCCTTGATCATTTCGCTGAAATCCAGTTCCCGGAGTAAATCGCTTTCAATGCTGAGTAGGGATAGCTTTGATAGACGGTTTTGTCCCATCCTAGTTCGAAGTCTATTTTTTATAATTTTAAATTTTCATTTTTGAAAATGAAACCAAATGCATTCTGAGTGCAATTTCAATGTTTGGGAATGTAGCTCTAAAATGTTGATCTTCAAGAATGTGATAGTAAAATAGATCGGTAGATTGGTCTTTTCTATAATCCTTTTTGTACGTCGATAAAAGACAGAAATTGAACTCATTACCAAGACTAGGCTCTAAATCATCTTTGTACAGTTCCACCAAATGCCTCTGCTGCAGCGTGCAAATTTGCAGCATCCATCATCTCTATGTGATGGAGAAATCCAAATCTCGAACGTACAGCTTCGTATGCATGCAATCTTTCAGTAAGAGAAACACATAGCTGATCGATCAATGGGACAAAACCGGATACTTTGAATTTCTCTTTTGGTGACACATTTGCATCTTGTGCTTTAATGTAGTCGAGTGGATTCAACCTCACATTTTTTGTTCTGGTGCGTGATTGTACATATTGGTCAGTATGACAATATTTCTTTAGCTGCTTTCTCGTATTTATCAAAATCGTCTCTTTTGGATTCAACGAATGATTTCAATGATTCTAATGCACGCATTGCAGATTCAAGAATCATCTTGTTTGTAGCTTCGAAACGCTCTAAGATGTCGTTCCAAAAGATAGCAAATAGAGCGGTTTCGAGACAACTCATCTTTTGTAAAAGGTTCCATGCTTCATTCCTCACGATGTCTTTTTGCTCCTTATCAGAAGATATGCTGGTTAGGGCTCTTTCGATTTCAAAATAACTATCGACAAAGGCTTTCGTAGCTTCAGCTCGACAACACCAACGAGTATCGCTGAGCCTTTTTAAAACGTAAAATGGTCCGCTTTTCTTCTGCGATAATTTTTCAGTCAGAATTTGTTATCGCTCTGTACTTGCTGTACTTGCTGATCAGTACTTCGCAAATCGTGGACGAAATTATTTGCATGCTCTTTAAAATGGGTTGCCACTGTTTTTAGTTTTAATTTTACGATATTTTTCAAAACCCTTTGCCAATCTGGGAAAAACCAATTGCGCAATTGATAAATGCAACTTTTATGACACTTTTCCCTAAAGGGTTGCGAGCATGATGACTTGCTCTGGGTCCGGTAATTTATTTGTTGTTGCTTAACGGTCGATCCCAAGTGCAGGTGGTTGTTGATTTGAAATGTATCTATTTCTCGCGCTTCTGCAATTTGCCGCTATTTAGGACCGAGAATATTGAACTTCTAGTTCGAAGATATTGAAGTTCTAGTTCGAAGATATTGAAGATGATGTTCATCGTCATCGGTCCTGTGTTGGATAATGATGGGGCTTTGGTTTTTTATGTCTGGTGTTTACTCGTCGGAATTTGAAATATTGGGCCACTGCTTTGTGGAGGCCCTCCCCTAACTCCGGCCCTGTGGGTTGGCAAGAGAGGAGAAACCTGTTCGTACCACACTTAGATCAATATAGATCCGTTGTGGTGCCATAGGGGTTTATGTGTCCCACACACTGGAAACCTATGAAAAACCTACGGATTGGTAAACCAACCAATTTTATTTACAAATTTAAGTAGGTCATTAATGGACATGTCAGAAAGTTCTTCTAAATCCTCGAAGAAGTAACTACCACCACCATTCTATTTCTTATGTGCAGAACGGTGGGCAGTGACAAAGAAATGTCATCTGTTCTGATTCCCATTTTCTTGGTATGGTATTTCAGCATATTGTGTTCGGTGATAATACCCACAATCGAGGACAATGATTTCTTGTTCAATTGTTAAATTTTTTTTCGGTTTTCTGAACCCGTAGATCTTCGCGACAGCTACTTACAATCTTCGATTTTAACTCAACGGAAGAGATCGCTTTTATTTCCACTTGATTGTCAATGAAAATTCGTCGTGACTAATTAATAATAGTCATATCATAACCCAAATAACCCATTTAATAATAATATTTAAAGTTAAATGTAGATACATATTTTTAAATTACATATTTTCAGAATATTCGAAGTTATTCATGCGAAATGAACAGACAAAATGTCATTGATTGTAATTAAACTTTTTTTTACGAAACTCAAAGAACCCGAATGCAAATAATATAATAAATTACCTGTCATTTTCATATTTTCAGTATTTAAAACGAACTGCGTGCAAAATGTTTTTGAAGAATATTCCACCCATAATCGTTACATCAGACTGTTTTCCTTTCATCATTCTGCGTCATTCATCATGGTCCAACTATTGGCAACAATTGTCCGTTTCCTCTGTATTTTCAATTCTTACAAAATGCAAACCAACATGCGGGAGTAAAATTGGATGGAAAAGATTATAATAATAAATTAAACAAAAAACTATAGAAGAGTTAAACAAAATATTCATACATGCATGTCGCATTTAAGGACTCAATTCAATCAATCGTACGCCAATATCTCATTGAATTGTGATTGCAGTTAATTAAATAAAAACACACCTCTCTATAATTGTTCCCGCAATATGAAAACGAAGGCAAGGTTTTCGAAATGAAGTACAGTTAAACCGAAATGGCCTGCCAAAAGGTAGAGAAGATGTTATAATTATATAGCTAGCGGGAAAATAAAATGTGGTAATAAAATAGTAGGTAAAGCACGCTATGATAATACATTTATTTAAATGGGGGCACATAACTGCTTTAACATTCTTTTATAGGTTATATTGAAGCATATGGAATGCCAATTCAAGAAAGGGATTCTATGTACATATTATGGCTTTAGTCACGCAAAAGTTTTTTTTTTTTGAAAAATATTTAATGAGATACCTACCTACAGTGAACAAACGCAGTTTTATTAATAATAAGAAATTCTTCAAATGACAATAGATTATTTTTATTGTCAATCGGATTCGCACGAGTCCATAACTCTTCTTTCGGTTCAGATTAATTAGCATACCAACATTTTCTGGCACTCTGAACTTTATCAGAGAACAAGTGGCGCTAAAATTGTCGATTTGCGTCCTGTTTCTTAGGACATCCATACATATATTATAACATTCAAGTATGTAATCTCAATTCGTTTCATTAATAAAACTCACACATTAGTGTGAGTTTGAGTAGACAGATGAAAGTAAATGGCACAGAAAGTGGCACCGCTTTCGATACAAACCTACATTTGATATTCACGTGGAGAGAGTGAGGACGTCAAAAACGTGGGTCCGCTTGGGCTTTACCATAGAATTTGTTTGCGTTTTCAATTTCACTTTTCCTTTACTTGCCAAATTTTATTTCATTGCGACAACGTCAGTGTCAAAAAAAAAAAATTAAAAATTTTATATGGCAGAAGATAGGTTTTACCTATTATAGTTTATTGATGAAAAGTTTATAATAAAGTGCAAAATACAAATTGAAAATATTGCAGAATTGAAATTTAGTGTTAGAAAATTTGTTAGAATTGTTTGCAAAGCACTACCCACGAATTTTCCGATAGATAACCTGCAAACTTCTTGTAGATCCAACGTGTCTCTCTTAATATCCCAAGCACGATATCTTTGTTGGCAACTTGTATGGCAAGAGACATCTTTAGTCAGTCATTAGGCGTATAACAGAAACTATACATAACTCTTAAAAAACGAAAACTAAGTAAATTGTACGAGGCTGCAAAAGCGATGTTGAACTTTCGAGTTTCAGACAACTGTTCAAACAAACAACTTTCATTTCACATGATAATAGTGATTCATTTTAATTACACTGGTCAACAAAATTTTTGTAACAAGAAAAGTGCTTAGTAATTTTGAATTACCCGCCTACACTCAGCTTACCGCCATATTTATTTTTTTTCCATCAGGTCTGGTTTTCATGTTACAGCTACTTCCCACAAAACTGAAAAAAAGCCGTTTTTGCTTCATTGTCGGCATTCTAAAGTTATGTTTCATTTGAAGAGCGTAGTGTGTTTTTCTGTTTTCTGTGTTAAGTGATTCTTAAATAATGTCAAGAAAGTGTCAAAATGATCCCGACAAGTTTTGCTGGCATTTGTGGCGGCATTACTTTTAAAACTCAGCGAAGGAATTTGACACCATTACACTCACCGAAAAAAATGTTTAAATGCTTTTATTGTAAAACCATCTATTTACAATTTAAATAGCAAATTTGGTTAATTTACTATTTTAATTGCAATTTTTTTTGTTTTACTATTTTATTTTATTTTTAATTTGTGTTTTTATGTTTTTTTATCGTGCTGGGGAACCGCGAGGGTATTTCCTGCATTGTGACATCAGAATCGAAGCTTTCCAAACAAAAGAAGTCGGGATACAGTTCTTCACAAAATGGATACGACCAAGTTGGCATTGAGGGACCTATCCATCGGCCAGGCGATACATACCGATTTACCCCCGTGTCATAAAACTTCAGGAAATGTGGCCTCCCACAACAGATAGTAAAACAAAATTCAAAATTCAATTTTACAATTGAAAATAGTAAAAAAAAAATAAGCGAAATTTACTATTAAATTGTAATGACTATAGTTACAATTAAAATTGTAAATTTTACGCAGAAAATTGTAAATATTAAAATTTTTTCTGTGAGTGTAGTAACTAAGCTATATAAACAGTATTTCCATCGGACAACAAGACAAAGCAGGGGTTCCACACATCTGTTGTGTTACATTTATGTGTGTCTTCGTACTGGATGGGCGAGAAGATCTCGATCTATGCCTTTTGAAATACCTATTTGGGCGCCGTTACCGATGAACACGGTGAAGGATTCCACCAAGATATTTATACCATAGAAAAGCGGTACCAGGGCAAGTGGAGTCAACGTATGCTAGCGGATTACTGTTGGATATTAAAACGAGATGTCCCTGAAGCAAAATATAGAAGAAAATCATAAAGCTACATTTATAATTATGTTACAGTTTAGTGAAATAACTTAGTTTTGGTGCTTAAAACTAGACATTTCTAAAATTCAATAAAATCTAAATTACAAAAAAACTATTCGTATTGGAATCATTCTAATTTTATTTCTATTATCCTTATAACTGTCCTAAACATAACCAGACAAAAGTTTTCATGTTACATGCAAAAAGTGTTTTTTTGTTGACCAGTGTTATTCTTGTTTTTCTTGCCACATACATTATCACAAAAATAGCAATACATATATATACACAGGAGTAGGTATCTATATTCAATGTTTATCGAAGCTTATTCATCCCTTTATTGTTTCATTTTTTTTCTTTTTGTCGCTTTCCAATTACCATAATTTTGTACCTAAATATTGTCCTGAAATATTTGGCAAATTCTCGACCCAAACACGTGAATCTGATTTATTCTGTTCGACGCTGTGTTGAAGTCAAGATAAGAAATACGCATTTGTTTTCATAATTAAAATTGATTGCCTTGACAGTGAAGTATGACCTAAGTGGGAATAAAAGTTGAAGAAGCAAATTAAGTGAACAATTGAGTCGTATAAAATTGCGTTTAAATTTTAAGTTCAACTCGTTTGGTTTCGTAATGTAATCTCAACTTCAGTTGAATTGAACGCAGTTTAACTAAATTTAATAAATAGAATTTTGCAGTATAACAGTACCTACTAAGGTTTTATGCGACTTTTCCAAAAAATTTCCATTATTTTTCTTTTAAAGAACACTCAAAACCGCGTCTAATGTTTGTGTTTTTGACAATTGACAGCTTTCAAATAGAAATGTCACTGTGTCAAGTGCTCTGAGGTTTAAACGGCAGAATATTGTCGGTTAACTTTAAACTATAGAATAAACTCTGTTCGAAAACTGCGACACAGAATTAATTGTTAAACTGAAGTTTAAACTAAAAGTGTAGTTTAAACTTTCACTGTGTAACTGATGATTAGAGTACTTAGATGAGAGCCTTATTTGTTTAAGAACTAGACTAAACGTTATTGGGACTTCTTTGCATTTGATATAGTCAGAAATAATAAAAATTCTAGGTATGCTCTTAGCGACAGAATAGACAACAAAATGTCGAAATATGCCAGAAAAATCAAAGAAATAAATAGATGTATACCTACATATCTACATTTTTATAAAACTCTTTAAATTAAATTTATTTAGAAACATAACTATGCAAAATTAAAATTATTTCAAATTGCCGTATGGGCAACTAGATTTCATTTATTGTTTTTTAAACTTCAAGCTTTTTAATACGACTAAAATTTACTTTGAAATCGAAAAAAAAAACAATATATAAAATGTATTTAGTCATCAAATTATGAAAAATTTAATTGACTTATAGTGCAATCCTTGTTTCCAATATTTAAGTACCTATTTATTCAATGGTAGAAGAAATTTAAAAAAACCTTATTTTCAGGGATACAATATATTTCTCTTAAAATTAGAATAGAATGTTGGAAAGCTCCCCTCCCATTAAAGCTAATGGGTTCTTAAAACGAGTGGTTTGTTTGTTTCTTGCTAAAAACAAACAAATTAATTTGCATATTCTATACATACCAAAATACAGAAGATATAGATACAATGTCGACTGATTCTGTGCGGGGATTCGTGACTCGTCAAGTGGCAAAATAACAGATATCGGCCGATTGTGCAGATGACTTCTGTACCCATGTCACAGCCCTCATTTGCAGAGTTTTGGAGTTTTTTTTTTTGTGCCATAAATCAATGCGTTCTACTCCGGATTGCAATGCCAATGCTGACTATAATACCAACGCAAAAGTGTAGCCCAATTAACAATATGAATGGTATGTTACAATGTTGTTTTTCATTTTCATACATTATGTCTGCCATCACTTCAAGTGCAAGTAAATTGGTTATGTGAATGCTGGTCACGGTCGCGGTTGGTGAAAAGAGGAAGGTTGATGTACCAAATAATATGAAGTGCTGATAAAGCGGTATTTACAATCCGAAAATTGAAGCCATTGTTAGAAAAGATAAATTAATTCTTAATTTCGAAATTAGCGGCGTTAATTTGATTTGATACTTGTATGAACCACATTGTAAGTTTGGTCATAATACCGGCTGAAAATGTTGTGTGCAAAAGTCTAGATACCCAACAGAATTTTTTTGTTAATTATTAGGTTAAGTTAGGTGGAGATTCGTGATTGTGAGGAGAACCGTCACAAGACACTAGGCCCTTAGTGGGCCCATGCCCCATCACGATACCAGGGAGATACTTAGATAGAAAAACCTACGCACTTACCGTTGAGCATTTTATTTCCCTGCAGTAGTATTTATTTATTTATTTATTTATTTATTTAATATCTTCCCTTGGTCGACAAGCCCTACTATTTTTTTTATTTAATTTAGATAAATTCAGTAAATACCGGACTTATAGATTTCCAAACATAATCTAAAAATAAATCTATTTTAAATATTGTATAAATATGCATCTATAAATTTTATTAACTTGCTTATTTTTTGTTCCCAAATATTTGCTGAATACCCACATTCATACTTGTGTTATATACTCAAACACATACGGCCATATTGGGGTAATTATTTTGCAATTAGATAAATTAATCTGTATTGCTGTGAAATTCTATGACTGCCAAGCCTCAAACCAAAACAGTTTCCCTATCAGGTAACCCAGTGCGGTTGAACTGGAAATTTGTTTTTAACTGAAATTTAGTTTACTTTACACTTACTGTATATCATTGTTATGTGTTATGTTTTCCGCATATGTAAGTTGCCTTTTTTCAATTTCATTATTAATTTTCATTTTATAATTATGTGACGCATAAGCTGTAACTAATTATATGTAGTTGAAAGTTTCGGTATCTGGATTATTGGATAAACTATGCAGTATAATTAATCAATAGAGCATTATATGTTTGGAAATTATATTAAAAGCAGATACAATTTTAATTTATTTGTATAGATATTTGAAATTTATTTAGGAATAGAGCGACATTTATGTTACTGCCATTTGGCAATCTATATCATAATAAAAACTGAGTGCAATGACATTTAAAAAAAAAAACACATTTTATTATATAATCACTTCAGGTGATATTCCTAAAATGTAAAGAAGACAAATTATCGGTAATAAGAGAAAAAAATCCTATTACAAGTAAAAGGTATATTTTTAAAAGGACAGATTTAAAAATAAAGGCAAGAACTTACCTAAACATTTAAAAATATTAATAAGTAAAAAAAAAGTAAGTATACTTATCTGATTCAATATTTTGAACTATAAGGACAGATTTAAATTGAATGCATTGTTTTATTGCACTTTCTTAAAAATGCTAACGAATATAAAAACCGGTCAAGTGCGAGTAACACTCGCGCACTTAAGGTTCCGTACTTGGCCAGAGTTGGTGTCTTGAAAACGTTCGTGTGTCGGTTGGTCTTTGACCTATCAAACAGTTTTTTGAATGAAGGAAAATATTTGTTTCACCAAATTACTAATTTGTCGTTTAACTATATGTTATACGACCTGGGGCCTGTTTCTCAGATAATACATCACATACATTTCATACAACATACAACTTAATCATACATCATACATCACATACAATTTTCTGTTTCTCAGATTTCATTGGAAGTGTTGTATGATAATTTGTTTGTTGTATGATTTGATATTTCGTTGTTATGAAGTGTGAAGTTTAAATTTATACAAATTCTAAGAAATATACGTCAATTGAAGAAAAATAATAAAAAATAAAATTGAAAATTTGTATACAATACACAATGGAGTTACTCTTGATGGTGAAGACATCTTGGATTTATTTGAAATTACTATAGTACCAGAAGACGTCCTAAAATAATTTTAGATTGAGAATGGGTCAAGAAAATTATATCTTTTTATCGTATTCTTATGGTGGGGTCGACGAAGACGGTGGAAATAATGATAACGAAAATGCAAAAGAGAAGCAGTTCAAGCGTTAAGAAACTGTATAAATAGTTTTCATTAAATTATTTCATTTGGCTATAGTTTGTAAAACTTACAAATTTATAATATTAAAAACGAACGTATGAACGTAAAATGTATTTCATTACTGCATTTAATCAATAAATTCTATATAAATAACAAATTTGGGCTCTCTTTTCGTGTTACATGTACTCTAATCGTCATCTTTTTCCTCATTTACAACAAATTATTGTGCTGTATGAATTGTATGATAATTCTGAGGTTTAACTGCTGTATGAAATGTATGATAAATTTCTGTGAAACAGGATCATACAACATTCCAATACTTCCAGTCAATTCTCCGTTCATAAATTGTTGTATGACAGCAAATCATACATCAATTCTGTGAAACGGAAATCATACAGCAGAATTTTCAAAATCATACAATGTATGTGTTGTATGATCTGTGAAACAGGCTATTTTTGAGATAGACATAGGTTTTTGAGATAGACATAGGTTCCGTTTTTTCGCTAAGGAAACGTAACCTTAGAAAGAGAGAAACTATTAAACAAATAAAGCAAATTGACACATTTTTTGAGCTTAGAATGAGAAACAGCGAGTTTCACCGAGACCTTCGGTCAGATCATTAAAGGAAACAAAATAAATATCAAAAATTGCAAACTTAACCTTAAAGCCACACACAATTTAGGATTTCGACTTAATCCCAAGCCATACATACAGTCATCAGTTGACGAGCACCTTTAGAGACCAACCAAGCAGCCGTCCCGTAACTCGTCCCTGCTGACCACATCCACGGATAACCTTTCAGAGAATTTAAAGGAGGGTTTAGCATTCCCTTCAATGTATTCAATTTGGCCGGCTTGCCATAACGCTACATTAAGTTAAAATCACATTAAGCCCATATTTGGACATTGATTCCAGAAATGTGGACGGATTCGAATTTTCCATATGTTCTCGTATTTTCAAATTCGTGACTTGACTAGGTATACAGCGACCTTGACCTGGTCAAAAAGCTGAAGATATAACGGCTGAGATGGCTGGGACACGTGGAGCGTATGGACCCCAACGCACCAGCCCAACTTGGTGTGCATTGCATAACTGGAGGCAGCTAGATAGGGATCGAACTGTCTGCAGGGACTTATTGGTTGAGGCCGTGGCCCACCCCGGTAAGAATTTGCCTCGAATCGAAATTCGTTAACGTTGCGGTTTTTCTGGGTGATGAAAATTTTGTTTTATATTAATTATTTATTTTAGTATATATAAATGGAATTTTTCTTTTCTCGCACGTTTTCTCTTTGAAAGCGCCACTGAAGAGTAGGTTGGGTTAGATTGGGTAGGGTGTGAGTTCATCACATTGGACTAGGCACCATATTGGTCCCATTGATATCCCTGGGGACACTGAAGAGTATCTTAAATGGGATTGAGATTTGAGAGCAATGAGGTGTGAATTATAATTGTAATTGTAAGCGATCATCAGGGATAAGAGGCATAAAATAAGAGTAGCATATTTTTCGTAGCTCTTCTTGTGCAACTTTTAAAGTGGTTTAAAACAGACTATACCATCTCGCATCAGTGTAAGTCCACTGGAGGCCCAATTTGACCCGATATTATTTTCCATAAATATGACTCTCGATCCCCAAAAACATATTTGCATGAATGCGACTTATTTCTTAACAAAGTCATTAAAAAAAATCAATACCAAATAATAATACAAAATACAAATAATTAGCACTTTTTGTACTTCATTTGTAACCCAATTACATTATTAGATAATATGTTTATAAAAAGTGACTTCATAAGTGCTTTAAAAATATGTAATTCTAAATTTCCACACCATTTAAAATCATATCATAATACCTATACGTTAATCGTTGGCTCAGCCAACAATGTGTGAACCCAAACTCATTAGAGAGCTTAAATTGGGTTTAGTATTATTATATTCGCGACTAAAGTCCTTGCAATATATTAGCTGTGCAAAACACGAGCTTCCTCACTTAATTTTATTCACAAAAAAAAAAAAGAATCAATTTCAAAAACAATTAATGGCGTCAATCTCGCGTCCAAACAATAGTTCAGTCCTCAATCCGTGTCAATTGCATTTTTATTTTCATGCTCCATTGTTAATTAAATTCATTTTTCTTTCTCGTAGAGGGACATCCACACTGTTCCCTTAAGAAATAAATATACACACCTATATAACATTTTATGGATGTTATTCCGATGTTCCTTCCTTTTTGTTAGTTTTTACACCCACAAAACATTGAGTACGTGTACAAATGTTAATAATTGAATCCAATTTACATTTGGGTCCTTGGAAACCTTCAGTGAGGTTTTTCCTTCTTGTTTTAATTTGCATTTGGTCATGCGACTATTCCTGGGAGGAATTTTTCCATACTTTGATTGAACAAGGATCCGTATTGAGGGGCTTTCTTCAGTTTTTCTATTCAAGCTTTTATAAGCGGTCCATTGATTGAAAACTTGACTAGAATATTGATTGGAAAATCAGAAATTGCATTCAACAATGGAACAATGGAATTAAGTTGTTTGCTATGCTTGTTATGTCACTCAACAATTCAGACAGTTGCAGAAATTTAATTGAGATAAGAGATAATTATGTCGAATGAGATAGTATTCTACTTGATTGTTGGTCGACTGCAACTGATATTCAATATCTTCGTAGTTGCATCTCAAGAATGTCGAGTGGTATTCATGTAGATATATAGGATAAACTCATTCAGACCATTTTTGTATTGGGATCGAGTGTCATTCTTTTGCAGACGCTTAGAAATGACTCAATGGCACAGTACTATGAACATGAACATCAGGCGTATCTATGTATATATGATATGTGCAGAGACTCAGAGGACTATGTAGTAATCTCATTCAATCGAATGGGAAGACTGAAAGAAAATTCATACATGCAAATTTCCACTTACTGTGCCCCTGATAATCAACTGCAATCTTAGAGTAATTTGAATGTGAACTAGGACACGCGTAATACATTCGATAAACACAGTAATATAGTCTTAATTGGAAAACGTATAACCATTCGCCTTCGTTAATTCCGGTTAGGCAATCAACGACAAAATCCCAGTTTGTGTCGTCTTCAAAGACAGTAATTAATTCTTGACCTGGCTCCTTAGTAAAGATAATGCATAGGATCCACAAACCAAATCCTCCAATACTCGTAACTACAAAGATCATTAGTTAGCGCTTAATTGTGATTGTCACCTTATTGGGTGTTTTCACCATTTCAAGGACCCTTTCGCAAGGTTTTTGATCCCAATTCCGCTTAACCTATTCCACTCTCTTATAGACACACTTAGCCGAATACAGATTTTGCGTATTTAAAGCACAAGCATCGTTTATACAAAATAAGCCCACACTAATGCGATGGAAAAGGAAAATTGAAACAGATATCTACTGGACATCGGGATGAAGTCAAGGAGTGTCAAAGGCAAAGGGTAATTATTGCTCGTAGTAGAGAACCAATTAAAAGTATATACATTCCTCCGTTAATCTCAACAATAGTAGGAACTAATTAAGCCCAAGGACGTATCGATTGCAGGGCATGCTTCTACTTAGTCCTTTGCGCTCTTTCTCTCTTAAATATGTACAATAATTCAATTCTTTAAATAATTGACGTGACCACAAGGCATAGCGGAGCGGGGTGAATAAATATTAACAGCAGCTAAGTTCAGAGAAAAAGAGATGAAATTCAGATTACTCCCTGAGACACCATAACGCCGGCAGCCTATTAAGGCCAAGTGGGTACAATGAAAATGAATTGGAGTTTAAAAGTATGTACCAAGTGAAAATTAATCAAGCAATTTGTTCAAAATATGAGACTCCTTGAATTTAGACATCAACACACAGCCGTGGGTGTTATTTTAAAATCTGCACTTAATCTGTAGGTATAACGTGATATAGCAAATATTTATTTGTACAAAGTGTGAAAATATAATACTTTAATGAGTTATTAAAAGTTTGGCTGCCTGCCGACTGCGTTTGTGTAGTTTTTGTTCCAAGATTGAAAACTTTATTTGCTGAACCGATTCCCAACTTTTGTGGCAAATTTTAATACACTTTTCATAGCACTTTATGACAACAGCAGCGTAGGTATTCCTACAGCGAAGATACGCATTTAATCAGAAAACTTGGTCGATTATTCTGCTACAGGTTGAAATATAGGACGCGCGAACACGCACATTCTTCTCATTTTGCAGTCAGCCAGCAGGCAGGATTTTTCTCGTGGGTCAAATCATATTACCTACCCCAATCCACCATAATAACATCGAATATTAATATTACGTTATTTATGGTTTAATTGAAACCGGAATAAACATATATCACCAATTAACTAACGTCCGACATATTATTGCTTACACCAGCAGGAGCTTTCTTTTTATTCTCATTTAAGATTCATGGCCGACATGATTTATTATCCAGGAAGATCCTGGTTGCTTGTCGGCTATGGTGGTGGTGCTGCTGTGTGTATTCGCAGTCCGGAGTGTGTTTTGAATACCCTTGCACTTGACATCAAATCCTTTAATTGATATTTAGTGTCTATGAGTGTGGGTAGTATATGAGCAGGGATTTTGTATTACATAATTCATAAGCTGCCAGCCCGAATCAATACGATGATTTATGAATAAAGAATATTCGTAGATTGGGATATGTCAAGATATGTTGAAAGGAACATAAAATTTGATATTGTTATCTATGATACAGAAATGATTGAAAGTGTCCTTGCGTGCTAATGTTGCTGGGAAAATAAGACATTAATTACATCTGTTACACGGATTAATAACATTAATAGGTCCTTAGTTGCAGTATTCATATGGCATTCTTGGCTATAGTCTTCTTAATGTTGAGAGATCTGACTACATACGGGTTGGCCAATTCTGTGGACCA
The DNA here is from genome assembly GCA_955612985.1 of Cheilosia scutellata. Classification (NCBI taxonomy): domain Eukaryota; kingdom Metazoa; phylum Arthropoda; class Insecta; order Diptera; family Syrphidae; genus Cheilosia; species Cheilosia scutellata. The sequence continues at coordinate 125,660,674 of OY015312.1, forward strand.
TAATATTTGTTCATTCGTCAATATAATTGTAACATAACATTTGCCATATTTCTTGAAGGATAATATTCCACTGAATTATTATCCTCACCAGTAAACTGAGTTTCTTCAAAATAAAACCTCATATTAAACAATATAAATCGTGATTGAATTTTCCAACTTCAATTTAGAAAATTTGATTTTGCATAAAATCTGCTTCATGCTATTCAATCAACACAATGCTACACAATCCGTGAGATCGAAAAAAAAAAGAACGTATAAACGGCAAATACTAACTCTATGGTGTTATAATAAATTTGGCCGCACCCGCACAATAGCCACTCGGGATATGTGTAGCAGAAAAGCTTCCTGAATCGGTTGGCCAATCAATTGCCATTGTGTGCGGTACCTAGTTTTATCTAGCTAACAAATTTTTGTCAATTTGATTAGAACGAGGGACAATGCGGATATTATTCGGAAGCTGGGAAAACAGCGATAAATATTTTAGAATGTTTGTTTTTGAATTTCCCGGATGGGCTTTGTTTTTGGGATTTAAAATGAATGGTTTATATCTTGTTGGTAGATGTAAGCTTTAAATGGTCATATTTCAGCAGAAGAACTTGGTCTAGAATTTGAAATTTTATTAATAAAGTTGAATCCGTAGTTGTCAGCAAAATGTTAAGTCCATATGTTACCCTTCCGCTATTGTTAAAAATAATTTGTTTATGCCCTCCACAGGAAGGTGTATTCACTTTGTCATTATACATTTGTAACGCCAAGAAGGATTCACCGGTGACCCTATAAAGTATATATATATTCTGAATCAGGATCACATTCTGAATCGATTTAGCCATGTCCGTCTGTCTGTTCAAAGCACAATAGCATCCAAACGAATTGACCTAGGCGAATGAAATTTTGTGAGAGGACTTCTTTTTACCGTCGTCAAGTTGGTATTAAAAACTGTCTACTTGAAGCGGCTGTTTCACCAGATGTATTGTATGGAGCTTTTCAACTTTGGAGTGTGGAATGTGGAGTGTGTTTATATTTCACAGCTGTCTCTCTCAATCCAATATGTTATACCCGACACATTTTAGCAAGCCAAATAAATTTTATAGAAACTCTGGATCAAGGACATTGTATTTGTATTATGACTTTCAAACATAATTCAAAAGAGTTTGTAAAGGAAAAACTTGCACAGATCACCTCTTCAGATCATTTCATCTTATATCGGTAAATTCACACACGAACCTCAAGGATAGGTGGACCAATTTAGTGTAATGATTGTCAACCAAATGAATGTCTCTCAACTCTCCAGCCATGACGATCTTTGCCAACTTTTTCCAGTTTTGCACGCTAAGTTGCTTAAGGTTCCCTTTCATTTGCGTGTGCCACCTGAGTCGCGGTCTTCTTCTACTGCGCCGTCCCTCGGGTGTGAATTCGAAGATCTTTCGGGCTAGAGCATTCGCGTCCATTCGCTCTACATGACCCAGCCACCTAAGTCGTTGGACATTCACAGCCCGTGCAGTTTGTCGTTGTATCTCCTCCTCGATTCACCGTCTATGCAGACGGGACCAAAAATAACTCGAACAATTTTCCTCTCAAAACAACCAAGAGTAACCTCACCCGCTTTCACTTTGGTTGTTCGAGAAAGGGCTTTGCTACTCAATTGCTTTCTTAGCCCAAAGAAACAGCAATTGACAAGAGTTATTCTTCGTTTAATCTCAGCCCTGATGTCATTGCCTGAGTTTATAGCGGAGCCTAGATAGACATAGTCTTTAACCACCTCAAAAGTTATACCTGTCCAAAGTGACATTCTGGCCGAGACGTCGGTGTTGGGTGTCCTTTCTTGATAACAGCATATTATACTTTGTCTTGCCCGTAAAAATACTGGCTTTAAATAGTACCTACATATTATTTATATGTATGTATATGACAGACAGAAAGTCTGGCCAAAACAATGCAGGAACTCACCAATTACTTAAAAAAAATCTGCCAATATTTTTTTCTGAAAGTTCAACAAAGTCTTCGCCTATTAAATGCACTAAATCCTTATGAATAAGTTGTGTGTGAATTGATCTGAAATGATTTACAGCAAATCTAATTCACATTTTTTTTATAGCGAATTTCGTTATTATTTGGCATGCCACTAGTCACATGTGCTTTGGCCACTAAATCAAATCAAAACATAATCATGAATCACTGCATCTGACATCGGGGTATGAATTATGACTATCAATTGTTTTTAAGAGCCATTTATAAAGGATCTGAGTTATGATGACAATGTAAGCACCGTCAATGTTCATGCCTATCATGTATCAATCCTCTGTTGGTAAATGTGATTATTTGTTTTTGGTTTTTGCAAGGACAAATTGCGGCAGGCACAATAATAAAGGCCTTACACATGAAATTGAGTAATTGTGGTGTTGTATGTTGTATCTACACACACAAATTGAATTAAGAAAGTATATAAACCCATTAGTTGTTGATAGAAAGGAATAGACAGTTTTAACTATAGAAACCGCTATGATATTTAGTTTCTGTAAATTTGAATTAAAAAAGTATATAGATAAGCATATTAGCTTAAGGCAACAGTAGCTGGGTTTGAGTATACAGCAACCGCGATGGTATTGAGTTTCTATAACTAACAGAATATAATATGTAATATGATTTCCATCTGTGGTAAGAAAGGCTTAATATTGTTTCCTCCAGTGAAAGAGATGACAATATATTTAACAGACTATATACTCCCATTTAGATTAGGCAACAAGGGTAGATGGGTTTAAGTACAGCAACCGCGATGGTATTTAGTATCTATAACTACCAGAAGAGGATAAATATGATTTGTATCTGTGGTAAGAACGGCTTAATATTGTATTCTTCAGAGAAAGAGATGACAGCCTACAGCCTACTCCCATCCACTTATGATTTACCAAAGCATATTATATTGTAGAGGCTAAAAGCATGCGAGAGTACCAAGAATTCAACATAGGACATTTTAAGAACTGATGAATCACTGGTACCATACGTTGTTTGGCTTTTCAGTGCGCCTCAAATCAATCACTTTCATACCACTTCGCCCCTATTCATCGCCAAACTAAATGTTCACCACTCTTATGCCACCTGCCACTTGCTCACCACTTCAATGCGCGCCTAGCTTAAGATCTAAACAAAAACTGCTGTCAAATGCTGTAAATATTTGGACGACCGCACAACAGCACAAGGCGTTCGAGTCGAACATTCGCAACAACTATTCAATTGTAAGGATACAAGCAAAATAATTTCGTCAAATAATCTAAGGAGTGCCTCGTCAAAAGATGCTAAAACTATTTTTTTGCGGACATTTATTTTGATAGACTAAGACCGTGTGTCAATAACGGATAACTATTCTCGGATAATTTTCTGACACACACGGTCCTATAGGGTAATTTTTTGATGTTTTCTTTTGCTTGAGTTTTGCTAGAATGTTGAAGAGGAAATATAACACTGAATTTCATTTAATTTATAGTGTGAAATTAAATAAATCTCTGTTTTAAGATTGGAGTTTGGGGAATTTCTGTTTTCAACATTCAGGTACGTGTCAGAAAATTATCCGAAGATAATTATTGATTTCCTCCTCAATGGCATTTCGGAATTTGGGAAGCAGTACACACATTCACTTCGAGTCACAGTTGGATGCGGTATATCGGCTGGAAATTCATGTGATTGGCTCGTCGGCTCGGCATATTATTTTTTGGTCGGCACGCATTCATCCCTTAAATACGAGTGAGATTTCAAAGGACTTAAAAAAACATATCTATTAGATGGCTTAATTATTTACAAACTGATGAAAGAGACTTGACGAATATAAGTTTGGACAAAATTGATGTCCTGGGGCGTCGTGGCGCTATCCTAAGGGCGTGGCAAGACGGTACGTACAGCCGTCGCTTACACGCTTCAACATACGTAGCATTACGTTTCTCTTTACGAATGGCAAGAGCGAGGTCGAAGCGAAATCCAAGTCCTCATTATAGCCGCATCCAATTCGAAGCTAAAGCGCGTTTGTGTTTCCGGCATTATCCAGGCAGACTTGCTTCGTGCACAAAACATTTTACCAGCCACAAAATCTCTTTAAAAACAAAAAAAAAATAACTTAAATGGTTCCAATTTTATCAATAATTTTTATTGAATGAAAAATAAAGCAACCAAACAAAAAAAAAACATGACAAGATAAATTAAAGTAATAATTAACAAAAACGAGTAGCCGCATAATTAAATAAGGATTGGGACGAGTCGATGTTGGCACCGGGTAGACTGTGGGGGCCACATTATTTTGGTGGCGTCTGTCTCATCTGGAGTTTATTATTCAGTCACTGATTCCAAATCAGCATGCGGCGCGCGGTTCGTGGAAGAGAGGCAGTCAATTAATCACCGTGCACAAGAAGTCGACTTTTCGCAGATTTCATCTTGACGAATTTTGCATCGGGACTTGGGCCGACACCCGTACAAGATCCAACTGATCCGGGAGATCAAAGTTAATGACCATAGACAACGCCGTTTGTTCGCTGACAGGGGCTTCGGAGCGTTTGGAATACCGCAATTTTTGCCGAAAAATCATCTTTAGCGACGAGTCGCATTTTTGGATGAATGGCTATGTCAACAAGCAAAATTGCGATATATGGGACAACGCCATTTCAACATCGACCCGTCCTTATTGTAAAACCCTTTAATGAATCTTCGTAAGATCAGCTTCTATTCACATATCTTTTAGAAGGGCGTCGCAAAAATCTTACAACCTGTATAGGGAGTCGCAGTAGGAAAAAGTTTGGGAACCCCTGACCTAAATGATGATTAATGGAGTTGGTTGTAAAATTCTTTAGGAAGGTTGTAGGAGACGACTTATCAAAAAATCATTTTCGCTAAAGAAGACATTTTGAAAATTAAAGAAAAATGCATAAACCAGGAAAATGCACAATGCCCTACTAATATGCTACTTACATTACAAAATAAAATATTATTTAGTTTAAGCGTAAATCAACTCATTTCAATCTTGAAAGAAGAATTCGCTTTCCTATAATAAATCCAAGCTAGATAGACATGCTGATGATACCTTTCCAAAGAAGCTATTAATCTGCCTCCGCTTCATTATAACCACATTAAAAGTAAGCATTTACCTTACCTAATTAACGCCTAATATCGAAAGCACGCTGCGTGATTGCAAAAAAAGGGTTAACACTATTAACCCTGAACTTAATGAAAATGATATTCGGAGCTTCAAATCGGGTCAAAATTCTTAAACTTCCTTTCCACTCTTGGTTATGATATCGCAACTTTTTGTTTACACATTTTTCTCCGTTGAGGGTGAATGCATGTAGCATACACTAAGGAATTTAATTTTCTATTCTTTCCAAAAGTGTGCGCGTACTTAAACCCATTTTACTTACGTCTTAATTAAATTGAAAGGAGAAAAACGTGTTATGGCTTTTCCAAATCCTCATTTACATTATATTCTGGTCCTATTCCTCCCCCTTTTGCAAAGAGAAAGAAAATTCCGCCTTAATTAGTATTCCGGAAGAAAATTTTCCGCTTTGCCTTTGCCCTTTCTGGGCTTTATAAAACAAACTCCAAATCAGAAAAACAAACTTAGGAGATACAAAAAAGGTTACTTACATAACTCGGTTAACAAAGTAATTAAGGTCCTTTCGCGCCGCGAAAATAATGCACAATAAATGTACCCTAACCCGAAAAACATAATTCTGTGTCTCCTTCTGGAAAGAAGATGTGTTCCTTTCAAGCAGAATTCGATATTTTTTTCCAGTTTGGAATTACCTTAAATCAATGTTATTTGAATTACTCTTGCATTATGCATTTCGTGGAACAGGCAAAGGAACAAAAAATTGACAGAAATAAGAGCTTAAGAGCCAAATCCGATAGTTAGTCGTACATTCGCTATTCTATTTTCTATTGTGAAATTGCTATCTCCGCAATTAACTCGGAAACACATAATGATGAAGAATCGGAAATCTCCTTAACAGTAATTGCATCCGGTGAAGTGAATTCAAGAATTCGCTTGATCTGAAAATTTAATTGCAGTTGCAATCGAACTAGTATTAGTGGAGAATAGTAGTTTTTTTTTTCTATCTTCTCCTTCAATCGGAAATTATCTCCCTGAACCAAGCGGACGAAATCAAAGTCAAAGCAGTTCGGTACGGATCCGGAATAAAAGCTTCAACCTGGCTTCTTTCTATCTATTGTGCTACTTGTACAATGAAAAAAATAAAAGAAAGAGAAAATGAGCAAAATCAATGGAATTGTCTATGATGTTATAACCCCCAGTTTCACAGTAGGAGTTTAAACTACACTTTTAGTTTAAACTTTAGTTCAACAATTAATTCTGTTTCAGAATTTCGTTTAAACCTTGAACAGAGTTCATTCTATAGTTTAAGTTAAACTACAGTAATCTGCCGTTTAAACCTCAGATCAGCCGATTGTCAAAAACACAAATATTTGACGTTGTTTTGCGTATTCTTTGAAAGCAAAGACAATGAACGATTTTAGAAAAGTCGTATAAAAGCTAAGCACTGTACAATACTATCAAATTCATTCATTAAATTTAGTTGATCTGAGTTCAATTGAACTGAAGTTTAGATTATATTGTGAAACCGGACGAATTGAACTTCAAATTTAAACTCACGTTCAGGTTCAGTTGAACTTTAGTTTAAACTTTCAGTGTGAAACTGGGGGTAAGGGATGTCGTAATTAAATATTATGTAAAAAAAAAAAAATAGGCAGCGCAACAGGCGGTAGACACCCAAGGCCTAGCTTCTCGCAACCATTCGTTTTGTGTGAGTTTCTATTTTTGGAACGAATGGAAGGGACCTACAATTTTATGCCGAGTCCGAACGGCTGAATTGAGAAGCTTTTTCAGGACAGTCATACTCTCGGATGTTTGTCAGACGTTCGCGAGAGGTGGCGCAGTAGAAAAAACCTTAAGATGTAATTTGTGTTTTTCCGGGGATCGAACCTGGGATCCCTCGCACAGTAGTCCAGCACACTAACCACTGCGCTACTGCGCCTGATTAAATATTATGTATATAAATAAATTGTTATATGAACATGTACCTATGTATGTACCAGAAACTAGAAGAATAAATAAAATTAAAAATGCTGAAACACTTACTAAAGAATTTGGAGAGCTATAAAAAAAATCCCCTAAAACGGAAAAGTTGTCTTGCATTTCCTAGATGTATAGACTTTTTAAGCATTGTATAGATTTATATTACTAAGTACCAAGTAAAATAAATAAGAAAGTAATTAACTTTCCATTTAAAATGTATACAGCCCTCTATAGAAGACACCCCCATAAAACGGGCATCCGCAAAAATATTTATTTTGTGAGCGTCTACACAGCTTGTGAAACAATTTTGGGCTAAAATAAGAATAGGATGAATGGAATCTGGAAAATTTCCAAATAATAAAAAAAAAAATAATTCTTCTCCTTTACTCATAATATCGAGTAGCCGACGCACGGTGCGCTTTGATATGCCTTAATCCGCATTTTGGTTTATATACGTTATACGTATACCTATACCACACCATGAGCGCGTTGTTTCTATACAATGTTCCTTACCAATAATCCTTTTTAACCTCCAACTTAAGTATATTTTGACAATAGCTAATTTTATTATGAAACAAATCGCTGCTGTCAGTTCGTAAAAGCTAACCTCAAGACAAAAAATGTCGCAATCTATAAACGGACGCCCGCGTCAAAACTACATTGTGAATTCGCAATAATGCTGTACTCTTTTTCTGTAATGTATAATAATTATAGTTATTAGTAGCTCTAGCTGAATTTCATTAATACAACCTCCTAATTTCCTCTTTCAAGTCTTTGGTTGTCGTGGGTTTGTTTGTTTGTTTGCATAGACATTTGACTTCAAGAAACCTCAAATAAAAAAGTCCAACATCTCTCGTGAGTTCACTTATTTGCTACTGTGTCAATAATCATAATTTGGAGTTGGAGGTCAAGTTGGATGTAGAGAAGCATTGGACCTCAAAGGAAGTGTAGGTAAATAAGTTCAGGTAATTATTTCCATTGGTGTAGCAAATAAGAAGCTGTTTTCATACCCATAACTAGAACTAGCTCTTATTGGCTGACTATTCTTCTATGGTTTAAAGGAGGCTTTATTTCCAATGAAAGCTAGTACAATTTTTTTTATAAATAATGCTCGGGGTCAATCACTGCACAGCGTCCATTATTTCTCTGTACAATGAAGAATATTATCCACCATATGGGCAGGGCATACCACATACGCATAGCATATGTGACATGCCGAGTTGCTAGGACCTTCCCTCATTCATTTCGAGCTCATTATTTGCTTCAAAAATTCAACAAGTCTTAGCTGACAGTTGTTAATGTCCTTAGACAAAAGAGATTTACTAAATTAAAGCAATGTTTTACTATAAAACAGAATTTCTCTCTCCAAGCATATTATTATTATAATTATTATTATTTATTAAAGAGTAATAAGAATTACAATTTAACTTAACTAATTCAACACCACCAGCTACATTGGCCTTTGGCTTCTCAGTAGAATATATCTATCTGCTCTTAGAAGGGTTCATACTTGTAACAAATAGTTCGCTCCGCCTCATTCTTACCATCAGTACTCACATTTAACTGTTTATTTTTGCGGAACACAATGTTAACATCAAGGATAAGGCACATTTTGCTGTTGGATCTGATTATCCGTAGGACACATAAATTTATCACTTTAAAACATTTCATCCATTTACCAGAGATGTAGTTGAGTAATTACAAGTAAAATTACGAATTTGTTGCATTCTACCTTCCGACGGATCTCGAGTCCCGACGATTCATGTACATTACATACGTACCTCCCGCCTGAATTGAGTGATTTATGGGATTTATAATGAGAGCACAAAATTCACAAGTGGAATGAAGGATACTTTTAGTTTAATTTTAAGGTTGCCAATGATGAGCACGAACAGAAGATATTTCTTAAGAAAAAAAAAGAATTTGAGATCCTTGTGCTTTTTAATGAAAATTTCAAAACACTTTGCACAAACATAAAGTAATGTAGGTGTATGCGTTCCTACAATAAACTACATTAAATAAAATCATCTCACTTTCAGCTGTTCCCGTTGTAATTTCTTGTTTTTATTTCAGTGCAGCAAAGTCAAGAGCCCTGTTCACATAGTGTGGCATAATGTATGTTTTTTATGCGCCCTGAATTTTAAGAGCAAAAAAGCACTAGCACCCAATGCTGTGGTGCATATAGGGATCCAGAACCTAGACGCAACGTCGTTTTATTGTCGTTGTCGCGTAAAATTCAAATTCAATGGAACAGAGGAAACGTAATGCGTGGATGCAAAAATATATCCTCCACGGCAACAAGGATTTACTTGAACATGAGAAAAGTGGAAAAAGGACGTAGGTAGGTATGTAAGTGCCTACCATTCTCCGTTCAGAAAGGAAATCCTTTTTTTTTTTTTACAAAACCGAAATATCTACACAAAGACAAACTCTTGTACTAGTGGAACAAAAACGACTTCTGCATCGTTGGGATGTGTATCTCAGTTAAGATTTGTTCGCAAGTGTTTGGGCAAGAAAAACAGCCAAACAAAAGCAACACTGAGTTTTATGAAACGTCCGAGTCCTGTGCCATCAATTTAATTACGAAAGAAATACTAAATTTGGGTGAAAATTTAGAAATGTGCCTGCAATCTAATTGGGCCAAACGAAAATGGAACAAAGTCTACTTTGAAGGATTTTGTAAAATATTCCTGACTACATTTCTGTCATGCTTGATGAAACTGTTACTTGCAAAAGTCCCTATAAAACATTAGTATTCTTTAAAACATTGTTAGTTCATATTTTTTCTTGGAAACAAATTTCAGAAATCTTTCCGAAAGCTGAAATGTAAATTTAATAACAACTGCGACGACTATTTCGAGATTCAGAAATAGAGGACAAATGAAAACTTTAATTGCTTTAATATTGCACCTACTATCGTATTGTGAGCGCAGTGGCTCAGTGGTTAGGTTAGGTTAGGTTAGAGGGGCAGTTTGCAATATATGCAATTTTTTTCCCATCGGAAGCCATTGAGCTCCATTATGATTGCCCTTTTATAGTGCATGATAGCACATGCAATTAACAACATCATTCGGATCTGTTGATAAATCTTCTTTATTTTGATCTTCTAGATCTTCCAAGCTGTCGAAGAACCGTGCTCCCATAAAAGAGTAGTGGCATTCTTTGAGGGCTGTGCAGTGACGCAGGAGAGGTTCCACAGATTCCTCTTACCTACCTCTTCATATCTGTAACTGTCATTTGTAAAGATACCTAGTCTTTTGGCCATGTTTCCAATGATGCAGTCTCCGCTTACTACTCCGACGAACACTGGGATTTGGTTTCTATCAAAAGATGTTAGGATCATTGGCCTTTTAGTGTCAATTGCGGGCCAAAAGCTACGAGTTATAGTATACAACCGGAAGTGTTGTTCCATCGTTCTTTAGCCAAGTTCAATGTGACATTGTTGCTGGTAATAGTACGTCCATTTCAGGGCCGCATCTGGTTTATCTGCTGCCTCGTTCCGTTCTACATCAACATGTCCAGGAATCCAGCACAGCATTACTGTGTGATGGCATTAAGCATTAAGCCCTTAATGCCGAGAGGCACTGGCTTACGGACTTGGAGTTTACCAGATTAGAGTTAATCGCTTTGAGTGCTGCTTGGCTGTCCACGCAGAAGGTAATTTCCATTGCTGGTAGTTCCCTCACTAAGGCAGTTTGAGGTGCTTTCTTAACCGCGTAGATCTCTGCCTGGAAAACGCTGCCTGCACTGATCGGACAGTCGGAATAAATGGCTGATAGTTATAGTTCTTCTGAGAAGACTCCTGTTCCCGTTTCAATCTCCGACTTTGAGCCATCTGTGAATAGAATATGAGTATACCTTTTATGACAGTACTTGGAGAGAGCCAGACCTTCCTGTCCGGTATAGAGACTGTAAACTTGTCAAAGTCATACCTCGATTTCTTGTAGTCTGTGAGGGCTCTGCAAAATAAGGCCCCAAAAATAAAACGAAATAAGGCTCCAAAAGATTATACAGGAAACAACAAAAACGATTTTTAATAAAATTTGGGGTGTTATTTCCTTTTGTGGGGCCTTATTTCCTAATGAAAATTGGGGTCTTATTTCATTATAAAATAAGGCCCCAAAAAAATAAATGAAATAATACCCCAAACGAAAAACAAAAACGTATGGGGGGCAATGCTGCCCCCTGCAACCCCCCTGCTTGGGTTTACTGTCAGATTTGAGGCCTTATTTCATTATTTGTTGGGGCCTTATTTCATCGCAGTGGGGCCTTATTTCATATTTGGAATTTGGGGTTATATTTCATTATGAAATAACACCCCAAATTTGGGCTCTTATTTCATTTTCGCTTTTGGGGCCTTATTTCCTGCAGCCATCTAAGAGTGGCATGAGTCCGATATGATCAAAGATGTGAAGTATGCATGAGTAACCGAACGATTCGCGCTTCCAAACTTTGTTCTCTCGTAGTCTGAGAGCGCCTTTGGCTCCCATCAGGATCTTAGTAAATAGCTCGATAGGTATTGGGTTGTAGGTTCAGCAACCTTTCTAGGTCTAGTTGTAGCGTAGATTATAGTGAACCCATTATACCTATGCAAGCAATTCCCTATTTCAGATTATTGATGCAGGATTTAGTGTTAACAGCCTCCCACCACACAACCGAGCCATAGGTCAGAATTAGTCTTACGGTCGCGGTATACATCCAGTGCACTGTGTGTGTTCAGTTGTAAGCCCCATTTCATCCCGAAAGCCTTTGTGCAGTTGTAAAAAGCATTTAGTACTTTCTTCATTCTTTCCTCCGTATTTCATTTTCAGAGTGGCTCAGTGGTTATTCAGCTGTACTACTGAATAAGTGATCCCAGTTCGCTCCCAGAAAAACCACAAATTATATGCACCTTAAGCTGTTTTCCATACTGAGCCACTTCTTTCGAACATCTTACACACATCCGAGATTATAACTGCCCTGAAAGTGCTTCTTAACTTCGGACTCAACATAAAATTTCAGGTTCCTTCCAATCGTCCCAAAAATATAAACTTACATAAACGAATAACTGAGAGAAGATAGACCGTGCCTGGACCGTGCCTATACGCGCCTGATGCTCTAACTTTATGGATTTCTATTTAACGGGAAATAAAATTATCTTATTGGTTAAAAATGGTTATTTCTTATTGCCTATATATTGGTTTTAAATCCCAGAAATCAAAACCATTTTCCTTTGACAATGGATGGCCTGAATAAAACTAGGGTAGCAGGGTGGAAAGCAACCGCCCACCTTGTTTGCTGTTGTTGGAAACGAAGGTATAAAGATGTTGTTTATTTTGACAAGGGTAAGCACGACTCTGTACCTATAGACATAATTGAAAATGTCTTCAATGTAACGTTCAATATAGCAAACCGCTTTATGGGTGAAACGTTTGCAATCCATATTCGAGTGCACACGCCCATTTGATTATAACCACAAGGATACCCAGTCATGTACAATATATACATAAACGCTCATAATACACTTTAAATGTCATTAGCAATTTAATTTTAAAATGTCATACTTCCGCTTTAGCGATTTTTTTTTTCTCACCTTCATAGCTCATTAAATTCTATTCATAATTACTTTAATTATTATTCAAAATGTTTAATCTAATGAAAATTAAAATAATGATATCCTGAGAGTGCCGTCAACCACGACACTATCGCAAAAAAAAAAGCCCAACTATAATAATCTATCGTAGTCGATTAAGTTTAATGTAGGTAGTAACTTTTACGTCAATCTTACCTGATTAGTTTAATCAAACATTGCTGTAACAAATATTATATGCGGCATTTTTGATGGGGTTTTAGCCAACCACAGTAATGAAACCTTTGACTATTCTTCAAACGAAATATTCGCACTGTAATTATACGCTGTAAGTATTACGTACAATGCGATGTCTGAGAGTCGAAACAGAGAGGAACTTTTTTGTAGGTAAGATAAATTCGTATTCATTAATTACTCTGTTTTCTGTAGCAGTGATGATTATGGTAAGTAATAATTATTGCTGCTTGAATGAGGGTATGTGCTGTGACAATTTTTGCGGATTAATTGCCAACCACGGTGCTGGTAATGTGATTACATTAAAAAGTTGATCACGTGGGTTTTGGCAATTACTCAAAAGTTTTTACAAAAATTTGTTAATTCAAAAATGAAAATTGTCTAAAGTTCCTTGACACGTGAATTCTACATGAAAGGTATTTCGGAAATTATTTATGTACATATGACTTGACAACATACGTTGTTAGGATAGGTAAATAAGGTAAATTTCCGTAGCACATGCATATCTAGTCTGACCTTGGCCAATGTTAAGTTTACGCTAAGTTTACGAAGAAAACAATATTAAGTAATGCGGAAATGTTACCTTGAAGCAGTTACTACTGCAGCTTTAATACACGTTACCTGCTGATAGTGGCTAAATTCGTACTGAAGCGAATAAAAAAATAATTCCAACAGATAGATAATTTATTTTCGTATTGAAATTTACATTTGGTGGGCCACCGCACAGTTTACATACAGAGATTTGATATTTATATTATATCTTTCTACTGAACAATTAATTTTAAATCATGACTAAAAAAAATAATATTATGGAATGATATACTTTGAAGGAAAAATACGTTAAAAACCTTCAATACAAATAGAATTAAAAAGGAAAAGGGAAAACATTAAAAAGTAACCAGGTACATTGTAGTGAATAAATTATAAATAACAAATTTAAGCTAAGCAGGTACATTGTAAAGGGTAAATAATAATCAATGAATAATAAATAATAGATAAATAAATGTAAATAAACAAACAAATAAATAAATAAATAAATAAATAAAAAAATAAATTAAAACATTGTACACAATGATGGATAAAGTATGTCATAATTAATAAATAATGTCATAATAAATTATGTCATAATTTATCCATCATTGTGTACAATGTTTTAATTTATGTTCTATACAAAAATTGTTCCCTGAAGATGACTGAAGATGACCTGAAAACAAATTTAAAAATACAAATCAAGAGTATTTCTTAAATTTTGACCTATAGCCCATCAAAAAAAACATATATATTAATATAATTAGAGGTCGTCAAAACTAAACCATTTAAAAAAATAAATATATAAATAAATAAATAAATAAATAAATAAATAAATAAATAAATAAATAAATAAATAAATAAATAAATAAATAAATAAATAAATAAATAAATAAATAAATAAATAAATAAATAAATAAATAAATAAATAAATAAATAAATAAATAAATAAATAAATAAATAAATAAATAAATAAATAAATAAATAAATAAATAAATAAATAAATAAATAAATAAATAAATAAATAAATAAATAAATAAATAAATAAATAAATAAATAAATAATAAATATTAAATAATAAATAATAAATAATAAATAACAAATAGTAGACAACAAGTAACAAATAATAAATAACATAACAATAATAAAAATAATAAATAACAAAATAATAAATAATATATAACAAATAATAAGTATAATAAATAACAAGCATTTAGAACAAAAAACATGATTAAACATTTAGTAGGTTAATAAGTGGGTTTTCGGAGATCTCAAAGCTGCGAATAAATTTAGTGGTTAAATAATTCCAACCGAACATGCAGGTTTCTAAAAAATTGTTCGGCTAGATTCAAGATCTATAGATACAAGATGTTGTGAGCTATACGAGTAAAGATAGGAGCACAGTTAAAATGATGAATCTCGGTACAGAGTCAACCGCTCAAGGACGATACTTCTTAAGCGTGATTTTTCAGCCTGTTTTTTTTGACAGTTTACGCGTGAATCGTGACACTCGTGTCAAAGTAAAAATTGCTCAGTTCAAATTATTGAATTTTATAACCAAAAATCGTGCTCAGAAAAAAAGTGTTTAGAACACTTTTATGGTCGTCGTAATCGCCCTACTGTCTACTGAGCAGGCTACATATCAATAATCAAAATTGCCGTATATGGTCTGTTGAGCAACCAGAAGCATTTCAAGAACTATGCCAATGCAATTATGCGTCCACAAAAATGTAGCGTTTGGTGTGGTATCATTGAGCCGTATTTCTTCAAAGATGATGATGACAACAACGTTACGGACAATGATACTCGCCTTCGTTCGATGATTTCGGACTTATTTTGCCCAAAATGGAAGATCTGGGTTCGGTCGACATGTAGTTTCAACAGGACGGCCGGCGTGGCATGCCACACAGCACGCGAATCCATCGACATATTGTGAGGCGAATTTGGTGAGCAATTCATCTCACGTTTTGGACTTGTGAATTGGCCGCCTAGATCGTGCGATTTGACGCCGTTGGACTATTTCTTGTGGGGATATATGAAGTCTGACGTCTATACGGATAAGCTCTCAATTATTGGTGGGATACCAGTCGATATGTTGGAAAAAGTATGACATTTCGGATGGACCACTTGAGGCGTAGTCGCGGTCAACATTTATGCGAAATAATATTCCAAAAATAAATGGTAAGAATCCATTTATGGACTCTAATCAAAATTTCACTCAATTTAGCAAATTCTCGTTTATTTTCATTTTTATTTTTTATTTATGTAGGTAGGTAAGTATTTTTTTTTTTTTTTTTCAATTTTAAAAACCAAACGCTTAAAAAGTCACTCTTTTTTGTATAGCGTGGGAAGAGAGTCTCCAGTACAGTACCTAATCTTGGCATTTTTTAATCGACCGATTGATTGATGGGACCAAGCTGAATGCTATTGCCAACTGAATAAGAACACGCTTTTCTGGAGATTTCAACGCCATTGAAGCCGTGGCAGGTATTATTTTGAGACAGCTCTTGAAAGTGGAGGCTACTTTATATGATTAAATGGATAAAAGCTGAAGAATATAATTACCTCATCCATTGTAAGGTAGGGGTTGGTTGAAGCTGATTAAATTTTTAACCGAGACCGTATATTTCAATTTAAGATTGTATCCAACTTACGAGTTGAGGACTATCATTGTAACTTCAAGTGCTCATACTACTTTAAACTGAATAAATGAATTCTTAAATGAATGCATTCTGAAAATGCGAACAAAATAAACACTTTCCAGAGAAGACATTCGCCTTGCCTACAAACTTACTCTCTGAGGAAATTGGCTCTCGAAAGTTTGACGAAAGTTTTCCGCAAAGGACATTCTCAATTCCTTCTAATAACGTATCCCGCTGTGCAATTTTATCATTTAAAACTTTGAGAAACACAAAAATAAAACTTCCAACAAATAAAAATCAAAGTAAACAAAAAGCAAAACAAATAAGAAAAAACATCCATTTTAATAGATTCGTAGCATTCTCTTGAGAATTGAAGTTATCACGTCCTCTGAATTATACGAGTAAACCCTCGTTTTCAATTCGCAAAAGTATTACTCTTTTTCTTTTCCTGATGCAACTGCCATTGCATCGGATCCAAAATAATACGACATTTTACTGATTTTCTTTCTTATATGATGTACTCTATTGGGATGGTGAATAATACTCAGAGGATTTGGAGCACAGAGTGCAACTTTCCCGTGCACTTTCTCTCGCTTTTGAAAAGATTCCTTCGAACTGCTCTTGTGGATGATTTTTTTTAGCACATTGACAGTCAGTCCAACTGCTACTATGCGTTCAATCTGTATCGAATTTCTACAAGAAGAGTTTTTTTTTTATGTCTGTTATATTCTTCAGTGAGCATCTATACCTAGTTGTACTTGAATATATAACAGACGAACACAAGTTTGCTGTTTCGTGCAATGGATCCCGAAGAGATTTGCAACGAAAAAGTTCGTAAAATGCACAAACCGTGCGGTGGACGGACAACAATGGTAACTGTTTGCATTTCGAATTTTCACAAAACTTCTAAGGAACCGTGTACCTATACTTTCTGTGCGAAAGTTTTCGAATTGAAGGGCATTTCAGGGAATATATGTACAGATGGGCTTTGAAAGCATGAGAATGACAGGTTAACGAGCAAATTCAATTGAAGTTGTAATTCTTGCGAAGGTGACAATGGCTTAACTGACAATAATCGTAGTTATTCTATTGAATTTTGTAATATAGCGATTGTGTATGAAAATTGTTTTAAAATGCAGGATTATTTAATTGCCGGTCATGTATTTTTTAAAGTTTACAAGGTATTGGAAGGATTTGTTCAGAAATTTTATATTTAAGGTTGATTATGTTTTATTTACTTTAGAACAGAAGGATTGTGATCACTGTAAGAATATATCAACAATAATATGCAAAAACATTTAATATAATGCAGTAGGTAGAGTTTGGGTCCATTCGTTTTAAAAATAAAATCTTAAACAAGCGAAAGGTTGTGAAGCTACATCATAATTAACTTGAAAACCAAAACATCAACGAATAGGTATAGGCAAAATATTCCCACCGAACACAAACTGTCAGTAACAGTTATTGACGATTTGAGGTTTAAAGTTGACAACCATAATTAGGAACTAGCTGCCTAAGTGCAGCACAATTGCAAATACACAGCCGTAGATTGAATCCGAGCCGCATGCAAAGTTCTGTCAATCGTGAATCGTATAGGTATAAGCTTATACATTTTATTATTATTTTTAATTATTATTAAAACCACGCACATTGCCATAATGGCGCGGTTTTATGACGATCGTTTGGTTTTCTTGGAATGCTATGCATTTAAAAGTGAAATCGCGACGCCCGCCCTGGGGCATCGTGGCGCTATCCTAAGGGCGTCGCAAGTTTTATTTGTTCACTGCTGTAAGACTCTGAACAAAGGAAACAGTTTCTCTTTACGAATACCAAGAGCAAGGTCGAAGTGAAATCCAATTGTTTAGTTACATTGCAGTTTCTTCGCTGACTTGGCTTCGGATCGTTTGGAAAAGGACCCCAATTTTGGCCGAAAAAACATATTTAACGACGAGGGGAATTTTTAGGTGAATGCGGGTATGTTAACAAGCAAAATTACCATAAATATGGGACGAGGATATTTCAACTTTTCGGCCCGTCCTTTTTGAAAAACTATTTAGTGAATTCATTCATTTCATAATAATATGCATGCATAGTTAAGGTAGGTACTGTTCCCTAACGTCGGTCGGTCGTCGTAACTCGTCAGTTTCGACATATGCCTACTTGGATCTTCAAAAACTAACTATGTAGTACCTACCTACCTATATACATACCTTTACTGACCTACCCCCTAAAATTGCGAGCAAGATATTTCATTGCAAAATCATCGGAGCCACGCCCCACCAATCTCGTAATAATACAAATGAACAGAGAGAACACACGTGCAACAAAAATGCATACACGAACACGATACAACGAATATGAAACTATGCGATGATCGTGGGGAGAGAGGCCAGCGCCAGAGCACAACCCTCCATCCTCCATGTTCCATGACCATGAGCCATGAGTCATGACCAGGGTTGTCAGATGTGGCGATTTATCGTCAAACGGGCGTTTGTTTAAGCCAACTGCGACCCTATTTTAAGCTTGATTCCACCCAAAAGCTTCCAACTTACTGAGGCTCATTGGGAAAATTAAATTTCTGTCAATTGGTCAAATGAATTTTATCTAGAAAGTGCACCCGAAGAGGACATTTTGAAGTTTTGGAACAAGGTGTACAAAATGACAAATGAGGAATTTGCATTAAGATTTTTTTACGTAAAAATAGTACGAGTTGCACGAATTCATTAGATTTTTATGGATTTTGAATTTAGAGAGTTGAAAATTTTGAAATTTGGCGTTTTATATTTTACGTTTGGCGATTCCGGTTTTTAAAACCTGACAACCCTGGCCATGACCCATGATATCGACCGAGATGCACAACAAAAAATATTCACAACGCTCTCCCATCAAACCTCACAAAGGGTATTTCTCCTCAAGCACATCTCATATGCAAAAATCCTATATGAATTATGTCTCTCATTTAAGATCCGCTTCGGCTTCCTATCCAACAAAAATAATTTTCTGCCACAGCAACCACCACACCACCACCACTGACTGCCAGCCACGACATCCCACTCATATCCAACACGAAATCTCCCCATGCAATCCAACAACGCATAATGCATGGAGACTGAGAGCGATAAACACACAAGCCACACCCTTTTCGGAGTAATTCTCTATGGGATGCGTATGATGAACGAGTGGGTGTGGTGTGGTGACATTGACAAGGGTGTAGTGTATGAAATGGGTATGCATTGGGATTGGAATGGAATATTGGAAGTTCCAATTGTGGCCAGTGTTCCCAGATGAAAAATCTGAAAATCTTCTTTTCCAAAATAAAATATATTTTTTTCAAGATTTTTCCAAAATATAAAAAAAACTAACTAGAATGTAAAATTTTAAAGTGCTTAAAAAAAATTTTTTTTAGTTAAGTACAAAAATGTCAAAAGTCTCATAAAAAGTTATATTTTCCAATAAAACAAGACTCAAAGTAAAATATATCTATGTGACCGATAATATTGCGTGTTTCCTATTGCCAGTTGCTTATTGATTATTGCCGTAATGTGAGAGCCGGCTAAATAATCGATATTTTTTATATTTCTACCAACGGAGGTGCACATTTTTAACAATCTCTTGCCTTGGTCCTGCTACAAGTGACTTCTTCCACAATTTTTGAGTCTACCTTTATACAAAAAATTATCAAAATGATCAGGTGAATTGAATGATAGATTATGTTCTGCTATTGGTAGATACAATAAGCCTCATACTTAGGATCATTCTTATTCTTAACTTCCTTGAGCCAATTTATCACAAGCCACAAATACTTTCCAGTGCATAACAGACGTGCATGAGTTTTTTTTTTTTCACTTACAATAATATGGAATAGAAAAACACTTTCTTTCATAGAAAATGTTATTTTAAATTGTTAGACATAGATATTATATAAGTTCGATATCAAAAATCTTGAAATTTGATGAATTTAAGGTAAAAAGTCTTGCCTATATTTTGAAGCCTAAAAATCTTGAAAAAAAAGATATATCTTGTAATCTGGCATCGCTGATTGTGGCGTATTTTATGTGGTGATTGAGTATTTTTGTAAATATCTTCTAAAATATTAACTTTTCGACAAAACAGTCTTCAGCACATATATAACTACGAAGATGATCTACAAGAAAGGATTACCTACATGTATTATTTGTAAATCTAAAAATAAACAGTTTTTTGTGCGAATGAACTTATTTTTTCTACGAAATTAAGAATAACTCCAAAACCAGCCGATGTATTGTTAATATTGGTATTTGTCGATTAACTAGAGGTTATACCTGATACTGTGTGAAAATTTCAGCCTTCTACGTCAATTAGTTCTTCAGATAGACCTAGGTACAAAATTTTCTTATTTTATTGGGACAAACATCGTAGCGAAAGCAATAAGGTTCCTCCACATGGAAACGGAACCTTAAAAATGGAAACAGACCGGCAAATATTCACAAATATTCGCAACATACCGAAGTTATTTTGACCTACCTACTTCAATTCACAATAACAAGAATTCTCAGAAGACAAATAAGATCAAATCCATTATTTAAGTATCATTTCTTGTCCTGGTCCGCTTCAAAAACATTCATTTTAATTTGTCGTTATAGGTTTAAGTATTACCATAAATCCGTTGCATAAGGGTACCTACAAAATACTACAAGAAAAGTTGATTGTGTGTTAGCAAGACATGGTCCACATCCCACGAGTTTTAGCCAAGAATGTAACATGTGTTGTGTACTACATACGATTGAATAACCTCGTCAAAACTAATTCCTTTTAAAATAACAAATATTACAAACGACAATGGAAAAAGTAATCATGTGTACTCGTATATGCTATTCAAGGAAGAGACTTATTCAGATTACTGTTCGTTACTTTATGTCCTGTTTTGAGTGACCCAACATTTTCGTGCTCGTGTACCTATATGTATATCTTATCTTGGATCCGAGAGAAATGAATAGGAAAATATTTATTAAAATTGGTACTCATGTTTTTTCTCTGTATGCCAAATGCTTTATACTCTCCTCATACACAATAAACACAAATATTGTAGTGGTACCGGTACGACGTCGGTTGTATTCATTCGAGTGTAAACGGTTTTTTTCTTTTATTACATATTTCTAAGCTTTGAAAAGGAAGAGGGAAACTCATTTTCTCCAACCCAGTAATCGAATTCGAATCACAGCTATTCCTCTTTGTTGGAAAACGCTGATTAACAATTTGAAATATTATCTTGGATCACAAGAAATAGGGCTGCTCTGCTATACCTATCGAATGGTGATTTGAAAGTACACGTTATCTACGGAAAATTGGAATCCATTCTTCCAAGCTCTGGTAAGGATTTGTTTTTTCCAGAAAATATGTGGATGGAATGTCGGTATGATTACGGCTTTACCTTTAGTTTATTGTGATCCAAAGCGTCAGTCGCATCTCCTCTTATTATGTTGAATCAAATTGAAAATTAACACAAAGGATGTTTCATATTTAATGTCAAATGGAACCATTTTGTGTCATTCTTAAATTTGAATTAAATTACACTTGAGAAAATTTAAGCGCCTTCGGATCGACAATTTAAAATAGAGGCATATAGAAACGGAAATTCATTTGGGAAGTTAACAAAAATACTATTAAAAAAACAAGGTGTTCTTTTTGAGGTTAGCGATGTCAAATTCACAATTGGGTGATCGGAAATCTAATATGTACACCATAAATTGATTGCTTTTGAAGTAGTATGACTGTCCACTGTATTTTTACACACACCACAAACAACAAGGCCTTAGCAGGTGCGAAATAGCAAGACAAATAACACTAGCTAGTCAACACCAAAAAAATATTGTAAAAAGTATGTAGGTAGTACATTTCGTAGGTACACTCACTTCTATTACCCCAAAAATAATATTATTTTCCTTACACTACGTCTAAAACTGGTAGAATATTTGAATTCCGAAAAATTCATATTTTTAAACTTACTTAAGGGTAGATGTACATTTTAGGCTTATATTCTGTGCAATTGATTGGAGATATTTAAATATTTTGAATGGAATCGATGATAAATTGCAAAAAGCAAAAGGATCAGCTGCTGAAGTTGCGGTGAAGGAGCACGCCGCAAATAAATAAATAATGTAGTAAATGGCGCTGAAAACTTCAAATTTCCTTCAAATATTGCAATCGATGACAGGACGTATTTTAACTGGACTCCACTTGTCTCTGCCCATGTCCTCTTCTCTTCAGCTCTTTCAAGACTTTCCTGAAGGACAATCGCAGGCGTTAGTTGCCAAATGTTTCTGGTTGTACGGTGTTATTATAAGGCTTAAAAAAAGGCTTACTTTTGGCTTTTTTTAATTTTTTACGTCAACAAAATCCGTTCCCTGGTAATAAAAGATCTAGAAAAGGAAGTTTGTTGCAGTCACCGAAAACTTTTTCGGGAATCATAAATCCCCGCAATATGTTGACCTTGTTGACAAAATGTTGCAAGTTTTTTATAAAATGAAATGCAACATATCCTTGAAAATACATTTTCTGCACTCGCATTTAGATTTTCCCCGAAAATATGGGAGCTATGAGTGAAGTACACGGAGAGCGATATTCCACCAAGATATAGCTGTCATTGAAAAACGAGATGAAGGACAATGAAATCCTGCGATGTTGGCAGACTAGTTAGTTATTAATTAGGGAAACCCAACCACAGAGTACCATCAAAAAACGAAAAAAGTGAAGAAGGATTTCTTTTTAGTCCGAAATAAGTGAATATATTTAATATAAAAATTATTAAAAAAGTAAGAAAATAAATATTGATATATCATATAATTGTCACGTGATAGAAATATTTTATTTGACTTTCTGCAATATTTCTATCACATAGAACACGAATCACATAAAATTATTTGCGATATAAAAAAAAATGTTTTTTTGTTGACTAGTGCAATTGAAACATCGCTGAACCTAAGGACGCAAGTGCAAAATCTCTTCAGGTCATACAGCAAACATATGAAAGGACCATCACAGTCGTAATTGATGGTTTGGGGTGATATCCCCTACTTTGGAACAATATAGAGATAGAGTTTGCATTATGCAAAATGACGCCAACAAAATAATCGAAAGTATTTATTCCGAAGTAGTCCTGTCAAAAATAGAACCGATTTTAAAGGTCTGCTCAAACCAACGTGAAAGCGGGAAGTAATAACATGGCGATGACAATGTTTCGCATTTTCGAGTTGGTTTGAGGAGACCTTAATGCGCCTATTTGTTCCATTTTTTTTACTCATTTTTACTCATTTACTCATTTTTTTTACTCCATTTCTTTAAAAGAGTAGGTAAGCACGCACTGGTGATTTTAATCGCCAAGATAAAAAAATCGTAATATGTAAAGAGCATTGACATACTATACATGGATTGCTAGTGGTGAAATGTCAGTTTCATACAAACCTGCGGCGAAAGTATGAAACCTCTGCGCGCCATTGCTATTTTTTACATAGAACACAGTGCCATCCATTGTAGAAACTTTGAAACTGCGCAAAATAACGACTAATTCAAATTATTTCGAACGTTCTATAACAGATGGCACACTCAGCACTCAAACAAAATCGCTCGAATTGCTCGATGACATTTGAGTATTTTCGTTTCTCTCCGCCGTGAACCAAAAGAGCTAGTGCTTATGTTTGCTTCAAGCTTCAACGAAAAATTGGCTGCTAGCAGTCCATATATAGTATGTCAATGGTAAAGAGTGTCCCATAAATAACGCAAAATGTAATTTTAATAGAAAAAAAAACAGATTTTTAATTAGAAAGCTTACATTTTTTATTGATTCATACCAGTATACCAAGGGTTCCCTAACTGGGGTGGGGCGTCGTCACGCTAACCTAAAAGAGCGTCGCAAGTTTTATTCTTTCGCTGCTGTAAGACTCCGAACAAACGGAAAGCATTACGTTTCTCTTTACTAATAGCAAGAGCAAGGTCGAAGCCAATAGTTACATTGCAGTCGAGGATTAAGCGCGTTTGTGTTTTCAGCAATTCCTGTCAGATTTGCTTCGTGGCTGGCACTCAAAATTAAATCAGGGTTTTTCAATTGGGACGCGGACGGGTCGTTGCCTGCCAGATTGCCGCGGTTCATGAGAGTGTACATAGGAGAACCCGAGGCCGTGCACAAAAAATCGGCCTTTCTCAGATTTCAGCTTGGCGAATTTGGATCGGAACTTGGGCTTACGCACGTACCTACCAGATCGAACTAAGATCAATCCAGGAGCTCAAAGTTAATGAACATAGACAAACTGTTTGTTCGCTGACTTGGCTTCGGAGCGTTTGGAAGTGGCCCCAAATTTGGCCGAAAGATTATCTTTAACGACTAGCCGAATAGCACATCGGATAAATGGCCGCCACGGCTTTGCTGGCAAGTACGTACCGTTTTATTGAAATGTTCTATGACAGTTTCGCATAAATCTGGTTGAATTTCATTATACACCTCCCAATTTCCTCTTTGTTGATGGTCGTAAGCTTGTTTGCTTTTGCATTGACCTTTGACTTCAAAAAAACCCAAAGAAAAAAAGTCCAGTGGCAATAAATCGCAAGATCTGTATGCCCAATTCTGATCGCAAAAAGGCCGATTACACGATGCAAAAAATGACTCATGCAGTTGTTGAATTGTTTCTTTGGCTGTATGACATGTGGCACCGTTTTGTTGAAACGAAATGTTGGTCACATTCATATCTTGTTTTGGCACTAAAAACTGGGTTATCATATCTCACGATAACGAACACCAGCCACATTTCGAAGAAGAAGAAAAAGATCCGATTATGCCTCCAGCCTAAAATCCGCGTGACTGACGCGTTGTGGATGTTGGATGCATTTGTTTCTCAACAATTATTCGTGGGTTTTCTGAACACCAAATATGTCAATTTTGATGATTAACGAAGCCATCAAGGTTGTTTGCGGAAACGACTCACAGAGATTTAAGTACAACATAAAGAGAAAGACTTATGTGTGAGTTTATGCTTTCAAAAAAGTAACCCATATGAAGGTATGTACTTCCACTTTTGTTTTTCTTATTTATTTATTTTAATTCATCTGGCTTAGTTAAGGTACATAAGGTACATAATATATAAGATGTGAACCTAAGAAATGCAACCCATAACAGTGAAAAGCGTATCTAATCCAAATCCATTCTTTGCTTATTGAGTTCAGCGAAAAACAAGAGGCAAACGCCTTTTGGGGACTTCTTTTATAATGATGATAATTATGTATCTCAATATTATATATAACAATACCTACAATATTCAGCTATTAAACTAACCATTTAAATCGCAAAATATTTACTACCGTTCCATTCAGTCAACTTCATTGTTTTAAGAAATTCAAAATCATTATAACTTTCCCAATACAATTGGTATACTTACCCAGTAAAATGGGGATCCTTTTATAGACAACTACTCTATATTAT
This sequence comes from Cheilosia scutellata, assembly GCA_955612985.1. NCBI lineage: Eukaryota > Metazoa > Arthropoda > Insecta > Diptera > Syrphidae > Cheilosia > Cheilosia scutellata. The sequence continues at coordinate 125,686,164 of OY015312.1, forward strand.
AACAATGTGACATTTCCCCTATTTTATGTACATGTCCTTCAAAACTTTTTGGGTGCTGCTTGAAATTCAAATCATTGCTGCTACGATTATTGCGGCCTATTAAAAGTATCCCCAAACTCTGTCATCTACATTTATGATCATTCCATCCACAGATAGTAAAAGAAAAAAATGTTGTAGCCATACGGCTTATTCTGAATTAAAATATTAACTCCATTCAGAAACTTTAGTAACATACAAATGGTCGTATTACCTGCAAACTTGATGCAAATAAAGGAACAACAACTTTGAGTGTGCCTTTATCCTATCATATTATTTCGGAAGAATGCGAAGTTTTCTCATAATCCTTGCAGATCCTTCGATTCTGTAATGCCGTGACATAAACTTCTCCATTTGGTTATTATTAACGGTTGCTGCTACTACCCGAAATACATTCAGACAAGACAACTCTCGGTTATTAGGGTTATTTTATTTTTTTTATCCTGAATATAGGAGTAGGTACATACCTACTATACCAGTAGTAGCAATGGTAATTCATTTTTATACTTATTGAATATTTATGATAATAATACGATGTCCTTTCTACTACGCACTGTTACTGCTATACAGAGCCTTGATCAGAGAGGGGAATGGAATTCATTTCTGATATTTTGATTTCATCTTATGGAAAAGGTTTTATTCGGTTGAAGGAAAGGCTACTTCTTTTGGTTGGTATCCAATGCTATCCATGTCCTTGAAGCCGAACAGCTTTTTGGACAATTGATGACACTTTTTTGTATGCAGGACTGTCAAAAGAATCTAATAAAGACAGTTTGCCGCCTGCCAACAGAGGTGTCATTTCGCTCTCTTTATTATTAAAAATAATTGAGTTAGTTTTGTACATATTGAATGACACATTTTTCGGATTTACGATTGAATGATGGGTGGTGTGCTATACCATTAGCATAATGGGACATCATTGCTTTGAAATTGGATTTGTATATTTGTATATTCGCTGGTGTGGTGTCTTTTGGAATTTCAACAAATTTGTTTACAGCGTCTCCTGTAAGAGTTATGTCCTGTTGGTTAGAAATTTGTAACCACATTTATTTCCTTTATAAGACCTTCAATAAATCTAGCCTCATTCCTCTTTATTATGGAATTTGTTTTTCTGGTATTCGTTCATGTATCTGTATCGATTTGCAAACTGTTCAAAGTCGCTAAATGGTTTCTAGGTACGTAGGAAATGTACGCCACGTAGTGTGAGTCGCAACACCATTATTATCACTTGTTGTGTGTAATAAAATCCCATAAACTTTATTTATGTCCGCAGCTGCTCCCTCAAATTGATTTCAGTACTTATTCGTGAATATTTACACATTTAGATTATCATAAAAAAAAATTACAGCTGGCGGCTTTTGAAATCACAACCGAATCGCCCAGAGGTATTTGACCTTTTATTATGATAAGATTAACGTGAAATAAATACTAAGGATGCTTATCTTCTAAAAATGCTTTGCTTGATTTGAAATTTCTTACACACAGCTTTAAATAGGAAAGGAAGTTGAATGGACAAATAAATATTAAGCACATAATTCCATTATATGAGTCTATCATTTAACATAATATATTAACATGATGTTATCATTGAGTGAAATAAGACCACGCAACCTTGCTTGCTTATATCCTGTCCAATAGGGTGTTGAAGTTTGTGCTTTTATTTGGGGAACATAAAATATAAGGCATTTACACATTTAGGCTGTGTACAATTTAACACCTTAGATATATGTAGACAAAAGTAGCTGTTGAGGAAAAGAGAGGAGATTTAATTTTTGGACTGATGCTCGGCAAGTATGGGTTAGATTTCCAGCTAACCACTCGGCGAATGATGCATCTTTGGGGGAAATGGTAGCAAATGATATGAAAATCGTCTGGTTTGCTGCCTGACTTGTAGTGGAATATGTATAAAGCCTTAATAATGGACACGCCATCTTCAGAAATTGCTACACATATATTGCTAGTTTTTTTTTTTTATTTTGACATGGTCGACCACCATCCTCAACAAGGATTCTCTGTGTAAATTCTTCCAAAGTGACTTATTTTGTCTCCGTGTTTTTTTTCCATTATCAGGCCCAGCTAACTGCTATATCGCCGCTGATTTGTAATGTAGGTACCTAGAGCTCGAAAGTGTCTCTCAACCATTTCGAACGACTTAATATTACTCTCAGTTGTTGAGAATTTTAAATTTGATCACATAATAATCAGTTTCTTTGCACAGTATTTTTTTGGTTACGCTCAGAGAGAAACCCTTATTATACCCGGTACCACACTGTGGTGAGGGTATATTCACTTTGTCATTCCATTTGTAACGCCCATAAGGAGGCGTTGTAGGTATGACAAACTATATATATTATTGATCAGCATCACTTTCTTAGTCGATCTAGCGATGTCCGTCTGTCTGTCCGTCTGTCTGTCCGTCTGTCTGTCCGTCTGTCTGTCCGTCTGTCTGTCCGTCTGTCCGCACGATTACGGCCGTAATTTAAGAGCTATCGACTTGAAATTTAGTATGTAAGCTTTTATCCACCAAACTGAGGCTAAGTTCGAAGATGAGCAAGATCGGATGAAAACTACTACTACCTCCCATACAAAAATATCAGATTTATATAGCTTTTTATGTTAAAAATTAAATTTAAATAGCTACAGTAAAGATAGCAAGTTTAAACTTTGCACATATTGTTTTAATAATATTTTAAAATTTTTGACAAAAAATGAGCTTGGTCGAATAAAAAGTACCCATACCTCCCATACAAATATATAATTTTTTAATACTAAAATATTTTTTTTATTTTAGAATAATATAGTAGTACCGGGTATTTGAGCTTCGGCATAGTCGAAGATAATTGTCTTACTGGTTTTTGTTTTCTATGGTTTCGGTCAACCACTGAGAGATATCACTAACAGAAAAAAATAAATCTCATTTGTAGATTTTTCACTATAACTATTGACATTAGTTAGCTAGCAGCGCATGCGGAATTGCATTAGTGATTTGAAGAGTCATTGGTTAACACACTTCTAAGGAAGTTCAGTGCAAGTGAAAGTGTCCCGGCTACACAAGTAATGAGAAAAGGTATTGCTAAAATCCTTGCGAGTTTATTTGTAGTCAAACTTAATTCTAAAATTCTTAAAATATTTCTTATTACCCATTCAGATGATGATATCCCGTATAAAGCCATTCTCTTTATTCATAGTCTATGTAATAATATGTCAAGTCGTTATGAAAAATAGAACAGCAAAAACTTAGTTCTATGAAAACAAATTCAATTCTTTCAGTCCTGGGAAATAACTCTGGAATAATCTAAAAAATTAGGTAATTAGGTTATGTCTAAAGTCTGCGTTAATACGATCCTGTTTCTGCGTTCTCTAAAAGCATATGTGGGTGCTGCCTCGATAGCCTAATGAAATTTCGAACATTGTCCTTCCTGCTAAAAGTCATCGAAACTAAACAACCTGAGTATCTATACACAACAGAATTAATTTCCCCCAATCGACAATAGCTATATGTGTTAAACAAGAACGACAACACTGAATTCAATATAATTTTGACTTTTTTAACTTACTTTCGAAGAATGAGGTCTTCGTCTTTGGTTGATCATTTCCATTTAATTTTTATGGAAAAAGTTAACTAAGGAGTGATAAATCTAAAATTTAAAAATAAAAATCAACCAAAGAGCGAAAAGGTAATTATATATAAATAAATCTCAGAGCAAGACCTTAATGTCGAAGCCGAATGTAACATCTCTCAGTGAGAAAACTTTTCCCTAAATGATACCCGAAATTACCACGTCCTGTAGTTACTGTCACCACCCATTTTAATGTTCCTCGACTCTTGTTTAGAACCCTTCTTTGAGTGGAGCAGAGGTCGGCCATTTTATTGCCATTTTTGCCAGTCTACATTGTTCCACGGTTGACCACCTTCTCAGGTGTTCTGCTATGATCCATTTGTGTTTCAGCTGTTCTACCAATGGTTCTGGTCCCAGCAACTTTTCATTTGGCCTCGTTTTTGCAAGGGAGTTCGCCTTTTCGTTGCCGTCGATCCCTATGTGTCCACTTACCCAATTAAGTATTACTTCATTTTTAGTTGCGCACTTATTCAGCTTGAATATACACATTCCAATGCCATTGATTTGGAATGTTTTATTTTTATTTTACAGTTTAAGAAAAATGGCTCTGAATAAGCTTCTTAAACCGCAGTAAGTATGCTATTTTTGTTTTATTCTCTGAATTATTGTTTGAGAGAATTACATTAACAACAACTCGTAGACACAGTCACTTTGGTAGGAATGATAGCTATTTCGAACTACATTCATCATCAGACTCCTTTAAGTGATTGTTTTTTAATAGTTTTGAATTCTGACAGTCAATTCTCCGTATATATCCACTTGGGAAGACATTTCTGTTTTCCCCTGTCAGGAAGTGAACTTGCACCTCGATTTTCTCAATTGACCAAGTGACTACCACTTGCGCTAATTGAGCGACGAATACAAGCCCGCCAACTGGTGATTAGAACGGAGGAGAAGATTTTTGTTTTATATTTAATTATTGTTGCTTTGTTGTAGGTACCAGTACCTACATTAAAAAGGAAGCAAGGGAGATATGAAAACCATTTGTATATCCTGCTAACAGACATTGGACAAAGCTTACCTCGCAACTTTAGCATCTCAAAGTTATACGACATCATGTTTGAGAAAATAATTGCAAACAACATGATTTGCTATGACCCTTAGCCTCTCGACATAATGTCTATAATGACCATGACGACAAAGAAATCAATTCATATTGATCCTACTCAATAATAAGACTGTAGGTACTTCGATTTGGTCTTTCAAATATTATATCATGAAACACCCTCACAATTTTGGTGCTATATATTTTTGATGTAGGAAGGCTAAATTATGATAGGAAGCGGATATATCAACCCACAAGCTCTGTGTTTCTGTAGCAATTATTTTCCCATGACCAGCCATTATACATAAAATTTTCTTCAGGAACACTAACCCTCTCTACATGAAGATTATAAATTTGGCTCAGCACTAAATTGGTGCATAAACAACCGTATCCACTCAAAATACTATCACTAATTACTGTCATAAAATCACACGCGCAAAATTAAGAAGGAGTTCGGTTACTTCGTTTACGTGACTGTGTGCACAGTTTTGTTCCGTCACTAAATTTCACCCTCAATTTCAATTTTACGGTCCCCATTCATTATTTTTGTCGTTATTCATACAAACTTTTAAATGCCCACCCCCGCATACTAACATGCAGAAGAACTATTGTCATATGCCATCGAATGGACCACAATAGTATTGCCAGCCAAGGAGACTAACGCGTCGAGCGGTGTCGAGCATCCCACATTGTAATCGCCAGTTCAACAATAGAAATGTCGCTTCGCACCATGATATGAAGACAAAAACCTTTTCTATACGTATATTATGGGTATATCTGGATAGATTCTTACCGCATAGTGCATGTCCATTGAGAACATCTCCTCGCTCTATTGATTTTTCAATTGAAATTTCCCTTCAACCGCAATAGAAAATGATTTCAAGGAGCTCGGTGGTCTATCGATATGGTATGGGGTATGGCGTATGGAGGAAGCGCAACAGTAATGCATTCCCTTTGGGGACATGAGCTCGATAAAATCTATGTTTGTCAGACACATTTTACTGCATTTGAACGAGACCCCCACCGTAGTCATTGTAGTTGGTGCGAAGGGAAAAAAGAAAGGACAACTCTCTAGTCAAGCTTGGGTCCTTTTAAGTTAGTTCTTGAGATCTAAAGATTTCACTATAAAGATGTTGGGTTTTATGTACCAATTTCGCAGAATGGGGCTTTCTGTAAAGGACACACAAAACGGGATATTGAATGTCATAAGCATAATACCAAGGAATCTTAAAGCATACCTATACAAACATTCATGTAGAAGAAAATGTGATAAAATATTTTCGCTATAAGGTCTTCTTCTTCTTCTTTGCCAACACTAAAATTTGACTAAATTTGTCAGATGAGAGTCTTGATAAGAGTGTGTAGGTACCTACTCTCACCCTAAGTCAGATGATCTATATGTACATGTATGTGGGTGTGGGAGCTTCGCATACAAGTTCCGCTGTGTTACTAAACTTGGTCTTCTCCTTGTTCTTAAATGTAAAAGCAAAGTGAATTTGACTCATTCAATGCAAATTAAATGTGTCTTTGCGGATGCTGACCCCAAATAAGGAAACAGGCAGACGCACCCCAAACAAATTTACAAATGTACATCTTATCAATTTGAATTCTTATACAATTGCGTATCGAATTCCAACATATCTCTGTCAAAAGCAAACATTGTTGACATTATCACGTTTTCGTTCTTTTTTCAATCCAATGCTTTTAGGGACTTAATAATAAAAAATAAAAAAACAGAAAGGAATCCTTGTCGCATTCGTTGTGAAGTATCTGCTCTCACGACCCAATTATTTTCATATTTTCTTCTAGGGTAGTCCTCACGTATAAGTGGTTTCCCCTTTTTTTTCACCCAGATAAACAAACTTTACGTAACGAAACGCGTATTTTTGGGTAAAGCAAACAAGATGTCAAAATAATTCCTACGTGTGTTTATGACAAGAGGAGAATAGAAATATTCCACTCAAACGGGCCAATTTATACACTAAAGAGAAATTAAGTACTTGGTTCTGTTTATGGCTTATATAGGCAGCACGTGTACTTTACGAATGAAAAATGAAATTACCTCTCAACTCATCGATATCTATAATATTATGTCAGATTGGAATTACAGAAAAACCCCTTTCAATTCTCTAATTCCATCGGTGTAATAGATATTTCAGAGGGATGAGAATTTAGAATTAAAAAGCAGCACGAAGCGTTGCAGTAGATTGTTTAAAGAACAAATACTAAAGGAACACAAGAAAAGTGCGATAAGCGTACGGAGAAATACTGCTTGCATAAGAGTTCGATGTGGCACAAGACATGGATGGGAATTGGCATAAAGCTACGATTACACGGCCATTTTTTCGAGTCATTTAAATGACGCTCTGACGTAAAAATCTCGTCACAAAGCAGTCATTTAAATGTCGTTCTGTGTGATCGCCATTTTTGGGATAACATTTTCGGCGTCATTTATATGATTAGGAAAATGACGGAGCAAAATGAATTTTGTGCCATCTAAATGGCGGAAAAAAATTACTAAACTTTTTGGCTGTTGCGCCATTTAAATGGCAGCCTCCAAAAAATGACAAACCAAGAAATTCATACTATATGCCATTTTTCTACATCTGTGCTTTCATTTGGATTTTTGTCTCGTGGAGAAAGGACGTGTTAGATTAGATTAGATTACATAGATATTAAGTCGGGAGAGCCTTCATTGGGCTCTGGTACTGCGGCCTATTATATGCCTTCGCTGGTAGGGTCCTAAAGCAATCTTTTTACTCCGGAGGCAGTCAGGAAGACAAGTATCTTCTCTGGGGGTATTTCTTCTTCGCCAAGGACATTCTTTCTAAGGCGAAAGAGAGCCGGACATTGAGAATGTGAAGAGAGGTTTCGTCGCTCTCCAGGCATAGTCTACATGTGGGGTCCGATGTCCGAAGAGGAATGATGCACGTTATCGTTGCGTTGGCTGCGATACGCGGAAAAGGATCGCAGCGATCGAAAACTCTCACCAGTGGCCAGGTAGCGCAGCGTGATTACCAGTTGTGTTTCCGCTTAAGCGCTCTCTCGCATATTTGTGTTCTGTTTGTTCTTTTTGACATTTTTTATTTATTATAATATTTTTTTTTTTCTTTTCACCTCTATTTCATATTTAATTTAATTAAAAAAGTCGCACGTATGTGTCTTCGCTGAGAGAAAAACACTAAATGACAGTAGCTATACTTTTCTCATAGGTCATTGCAAAATCTGATCACAAAACAGTTAAATGTCGCGAAATCGAAATACATAATAGAAAAGGTGACATTTGCCATTTTGATGAGGCAAGTCGTTACCGTGTGATCGCCATTTTTTCGCTCGTCATTTAAATGGCATCCCATCGGAAAATTCTAAATGACTCGCAGCGTCCGTCATTTGATTTTGGGACGAAAATGACGATGATAGTCATATCGTGTGATCGCCATTTTTCGCAAATTTCCAATGACGAATGGTAGCTTGAATGTCGCTCTAATGCGACATTTTTTCCTGACGTCACACCATCATTTAAATGACTCGAAAAAATGGCCGTGTAATCGTAGCTTAAGACTTTAAAAACATTGGAATTAAGTTATTTATTAGCATGGAGAACTTCCAACGTTACGTGACTGTTGTCAATATTAGGGCGCCTAATTATTTAAACTACACCGAAAGAAAAACGTTGGTAAAATCAAGCATGAACCTTGTTTGATTTTGCGTCAACCAATGGGCATTGTCATTTCAACAAATGCGACATTGTCAATTTTTTATAAAAAAATATAACGGGTATTTTTGTATAAATCTATCAGGCCATTGTCAATTTCGTGTTTAAATAACCACGCATTAGATTCTTCGTATTAAAGCAAGCACGATGAGTGATTGATTAAGCACGATCATTGTTGATTAACAAATTCTAAATTGTACAATGGTCGTGCTTCTTTTAACACGTTCATGCTTACTTTATCATAGGGAAGCGATTGATCAAGCATGATCATTGTTAATCAACAATGAAAACATTGTACATTTTTCGTGATACTTTTAAAACGTCCATAGGTACTTACTTCACCGTTTTACTTCTACTCGCACCCAGCCGGAAATAGTAATAAAAACTTAAAAAAACAAAATTACATTACATTTACATTTTAGTATTTATTGAACTTTCATATATACAATTTGACTTAAGGCTAGTTAACAAAATGTGAAGGCATAATTAACGGAGTACAATTAATTTTTTTAATAATTATATTTACCCACATAAATTGTGAGTTGTGTTGTCTCGTATTCATCGTTGTTTGTGTTGACTTCAGGGTGTTGAAATCCGGGTGTCGAATCTAAGCAAAATTTCAAAATTATGAGTTACTTTTATTATTATTATTAGTTTAAAAATTTATTACTTACTTTAGATGGTACCTACAGTCGGGGGTGGACGACAGCCACAACCAACAATTTGTTGTTGATTAACAAAAAAAAATAATAAAAAATTGCGACACTATACAATACAAATAAAAATTCACTAAAATACACTGTTGACACTCTCACGTAACGTAACGTAGGACTCTTATACTTCTGACTAAATACTGAATATTTTGTCAAGAAAAAAGACGGTCGGACCGACCGACGACAACGAGGCGAACTAACAAGAAAAATTCCGTTAATCACTTCGCGACTGCGATGTTCGTGGTTGGTTTAACAAGAAATCATGTAAATTAACTACATTCGTGATAGTTCCACAATGTTTGTGTTTCTTTAGCAATGTTTATGCTTGGCTGCATTATTACTTCAACATTTTTGTGATACATTAACAACGTTTGTGTTCCTACAACAATGTTTCATGCTTGACCGATAATAAACATTATTACTTAAACATTTTTGTGATACGTTAACAACGTTTCTGATTGTTATACGTGACCGCTTTACAACACGTCTTGGCAGGAATGTAGGTTGTGATAATGAGAAATATTTTTAGAAGAAAATGTCCGTAGATACTTTTAACATGTTCATGATACTTTAATAATGGTCAATGCTATTTTACCTTAAAAATGTTTGTGTTAAATTGCACTGTAAACATTGTATGCCAACTACGAACGTGTTTAATTTATAAGAAATATGGTTGATTTTAAATTTATTGACCACGTTTGTGTTTAATGAAAAACGCTCATGGTCAAATTATTTGTAAAATCCGTAAGTTGTAACTTCATCATGTTTATTGTTGTTTAACAATGAAATCAACAATTAAATTGTTGGCTAACAATGTTACCATTTTTGAAACAACTATGAATATGTTCAAACTAAATATACCTGTGATACTTACGAGGATTTTAATCAACAACGCCAAAGTAGTTGTTTCAAACATGCAGCGTTGTTTGTTTTAATCACGTACGTATTTGATTTGACAATTTTAAGCCCATTGTTAGCTAACAACGAAACATTTTTGATTCAACCAATGTTTTTTCTTTCGGTGTAACCAAGTTTTAGATTTTTAGCAGAATGAGTTCCCGTATTAAGGAATATGTAATTAAATCAATTTATGACTAATAAAGGGTGTCCCAAAAGCCATGCAATTTGAATTTTGCGCCACTTAATAGTACAACGGATCGCCAACGGAAAAAAAGATAATAGTGTGACAGCTGACAGTTCGGGGTTAGTAATAATGGAGCGCTATACGAAAGAACAACACATTTTCATTGTTGAGCAATATTTTAAAAATAATGAATGTTTGTTAACTTCAGTCCGTAATTTTCGAACAAAATATGGCCGTCATAGTGATTTAAAACCATAAGAAAAAAATAATTGAAAATTTCAAGGAGACTCAAATCATTCAACAGAAAACATCGAAGCAGTTCGCGAGAGTATTGCTGACAGTCCAGGAGCATTAATTCGGCACCTTAGTCAAGAATTGGGCATTTCAAGAATCTCCCTACAGCGAATTCTCACGAAGGACTTGAAACTTCATGCTTACAAAGTTCAATTGCTTCAAGAACTGAAGACTACTAACAACAAGTGGATGCTGATTTTTCGAACAAAATCATCTTCAGGGATGAATCTCATTTTCATATTGATGGCTCCGTTAGTCGTCAAAATTGTCGCATTAGGCGGCTCTCAGATTGAGGCAACAGGCAATAAGCAACTATAGTTGCTATAGCAACTGCCAATAAGCAATCAGCAACATTTTTCGTTCGAACGATATTTCATAACTTTGATGTGAGACCTTTAATTTAATTCAAAGTAAAATAATTGTGAGCGATAATTTTGCGTGTTTCCTATTGCCTTGCCAGTTGCTTATTGATTGTAGCCTCAATGTGAGAGCCGACTTAGGAGTTCAGAAAACCCACGAGTAATTGCTGAGAAACAAATGCATCCACACTGCGTGACTTTTTGGTGCGGATTTTGGGCTGGAGACAATATTATCGGGTCATTCTTCTTCGAAAATGCGGCTGGTCAGGCAGTAACAATAAAATTAATTGTGTTCGTTATCGTGACATGATAACCCAGTTTTTAGTGCCTAAATTACAAGATATGGATGTGACCATTATTACTTGATGATTTGGAGATGATGGCGATTGAGCAACCTACACCCGCGACCCACTTAATAGACAAGCGGACCATTTGAAAATGAAACAAAAAAAAAAGGATGTGACCAACATGTGGTTTCAACAAGACGGTGCCACATTCCATACAGCCATGGGAACAATTCAATTACTGCATGAGTCATTTCCTAGTCGTGTAATCGGCCGTTTTTGCGATCAGATCTTGCGATTTAACGCCATTGGACTTTTTTCTTTGGGGTTTTTTGAAGAGGAAATTGGGAGGGAAATTTAATGCCGAAATATTCTCGCAGACTGTGATTTACAGAGTTGCTCATGATGTAATTTTGTCTGGCATTTAAATTACCTAAATCACCGCTTGCCCAATACATATTTATTCCTTTATAGATCTATTATAATATAAGGAGACTCTTTACATAATTAAGGCGATTCAAATTGATGTGATATCTGATCTGAATACCTCTCATAATTTCTTGATGACTAGCAAATTCGTCGGTTGCGACTGCGATTGTGTTCTTTAACACCTGCAGGGAATATTTCTCAGGACACTTTTTAAATCGCAATATCCCACTTGTGGGTTCACTATACCACCTGCTCCAAAATCCAATCTAATCTTCTGAAACGTCTGCTATTCCTTTTAAAATCCAACGAACCCCATCAAAGAGACTTTTAATGTAGTGGAAGGAAAATCCTAATTCCTTGACAATACGTACTCGTGTTGCCTCGTTCCAAACCACCACTCGCCCAAACTAGCCTTACACAAAATCCTTTGGCCAATTACCCATTTCTCGACATCAAGTGCAAACGTCATCACCTCCATGCTTCGCTGCTGTGCTGCTGCAGTTGACTCTTGCTCTTACTCGGAGCACCTTCGTCTACAAAGGTGGTCGACTTAAGTTACCCGCACAGCACACACATCTTGCCTTCAATCTGTATGTATAGGTGTACACCCCTTAGGGCAGTCCTATCCAATTAGGTGTTGTTGTCCATTGCATGCCCTGTCAGTAAACTGTACAAGGATATTGTCAATAATGATGGTAATAGCCTTGAGGGTTGTTCGCCATCAATTTTATCATTCGTCTTCCACCTCGCCGCTAAACTCTGCTCTTACGTGCATTGACTACAAATAAGCTTATGTATAGACATTGTTGGAAGCAAAAATGCTCAGTAATTGATGCTGCAATTGCAATCCTCTAGTCCAGTACAACCTTCCTCATTAAATTTTTCGTAGAAAAAAAACCATCAGAAAAAATCTAAGAAATGCGCTAGAAGGGAAAGACAAGAAATAGGGGATAGATTTTAAATTGATACCAACGGAAAATGTATAGGTACATACACTATAAGAATTGTTGTAGGAATATATTTTTGCCGAACAGTCATTCTGATGGGCTTGACTCATTTTGAATTCATGAACTAAGATTTTTTTGTGTTTTTTATTACTCGTGGCAATTTTGCTGACAATCAAATTTAATTAAATTAGTAGAAGTAGGTACTAGATCAACAAATCATAAGGGAATCGCTATAATTATGCTACAGAAATTGTTTGAAAGTGAATTTCAAATAATGAAAATATCAATCTACGATATATACTGAAGTTTAGCCATGAAATTAATGGTAGTGGTGCCCTCATCAGTTAATGACCGCCACATTTGATCTAAACGTATACTATTTTCTCAGCTTGGACCTTAAATTAAATGAATTTAAATCAGTCCGATGGTAGACTTAATGTGATTTAACTATCACGCCAAACTACCAGCAGATATATCCTTTTATTTATTATTTATTAATCATGAGCTACATGAAATGCCGGAAACAAAAAAAGGATTATAATTTTTCATAAATAAAGTTTAATTTTTAGAAAATAATTATTTTAATAGGATACACTTTTTTATCGTACCGATTACGGCGTTAAATTCAAATTTTATGAACTATGTATCAAAATATGAAAGATGCATTTCCGTAGGTGATTTTTCCTTTTTTTTTTTTTTTGTTTTTGTCATAATCAATAAAAATTAACAAAACACTGAATTGCTGATTTACATAAACACATACAATAGAATGAACGAAATAAAAGATGACGTTGCATTACCTACTCTAATTTCGTAAAATATGAATTGGGACTTGGTAGTAGTAGCCATACCTATACATAGTTATATTTTACATAGGTACTGTGACCGTCAAAAGTGAGTGAACACCGATGCCCTTTTGAGTTTTCTTTAGGGTCTTGAAATAAGTCTAAAAAACCAACAATCTGTAAAAAGTATTCTATAAATAAAGTATTCTATAAATAAAGTGGGCGCAGTAGCGCAGTGGTTAGTGTGCTGGACTGCTGTGCGAGGGATCCCAGGTTCGATCCCCGGAAAAACACAAATTACATCTTAGTGTTTTTTTCTACTGCGCCACCTCTCGCGAACGTCTGACAAACATCCGAGAGTATGACTATCCTGAAAAAGCTTCTCAATTCAGCCGTTCGGACTCGGCATAAAATTTTAGGTCCCTTCCATTCGTTCCAAAAATAGAAACTCACACAAAACGAATGGTTGCGAGAAGCTAGGCCTTGGGTGTCTACCGCCTGTTGCGCCACCTATTTATTTATTTTTTTAAATAAAGTTTTAAGTACATTAAAAAAAAAAAACTTTTAGCTTTTAATTGTGGTATCTAAAATTGTAGATACTGTATTTTTCTTGTATTATTAAACTAGCTGACCCGTGCTCGCCTTGCGCCGCTTGCCTTTAGCAAACAAACAGACATATATTTGGTCCATTTGAGATTACACTTTGAGTGTTTCATTGAAATCTGTCCAGTAGTTTTCGCGCTTTTAGGAAACAAAGAAAATTCCTACAGTTTTATTATAAGTACGGTGGGCCTCACTTAACACGTACTTCTTATAGCACGGCCTCGATAAGTTGTTTCAATTATGCATACATACGCATTTGCGTAAAACATACAAGTTTTGTTAATATGCACATCATACTTGCTGTGTTTCTAAGAACTGAAATAGGAACTTCCCCATATTAACTGTGCCAACGCGATGATAGATATCCTCAATGAGGATAAATTGCTCAGTTACAGTCTTCTGTTGACTAGGCACTAGGACGTTAGGTTAGGTACCTACAGCATTATTTTGTAGTAGGAGATTGAATGACATAAGTGATTGTGATTTGAAATCAAGGTTTGTTATTTAGAAATTTGTTTAGAGAAATGTTATTTCTCTCGAAGCAAAGATTACAAATTTTGGATCGTTTGGTGAAAATGTCACTGCAATTGCAAAAAGCTTAAATTTAAATGAATCTTCAGTACGGACCATTAAGAGAAATAAATTGGCAATAAGGAAAGCAGTAGCTGATGGTTCCTCAACATCCCTAAAACATTTTAAATAAAAATAATCTAAAAAGTAAAAAAAAAAATATTTCTGGTTTTTTTGAGATTATGGAACGTAAATCCTCTTTTGCACTGGTTTCTTGTTTCGCTTAGCACGATTTTGTTTAACACGATATTTTTCAGGAACGTTACCCCCGTGTTAAGTGAGGTCTACCATAGATATCGATTTAATGTGCACCCTCTGCCTCGCCCTCTTTCTCCATGATCTTGTTACTTGTTTATAATACTGCATTTCCTTTCCTTTGTTTCTCTCTTCCTATGGAATTCAAACAAACTACCTCCCCAACCCTACACTGTTACCACACCACATATCGAATGAAATTCTGAAATGAAACCTGTTTTGTATTATACGGTCTCTTTTCTTATGAAGATTATTAATATACCCCATGCCATACTGCAGCACGCATCCCATCCCCATCCGGCAGCGGGCATACGATCATAATATACATACCTAGACCTACATATACAACTGACCATAGCACTAACTGCGAAAACAAATCAACCCTTTTCGAATGCGAGGTATACGTCTATGCTAGTGTGGTTCTGTTTTTATTTGTCGTGTCGCACGATCGCAAAAGTATAAACATCCATTTGTAGCAAGGTATTTGTGTATGTACCTATATATTTTCACTTCCAATATATATTTTGGCTAAAAACTGTTCCTAACGACGTGACTATAAACGACATAGCCTTTAGCAGTCTCACAGTCTTAAGGAACATTGTAAAAAAAGTTTCATCGAAATCTGTCTAATAGTTTTCGAGTTTTTAACAGCCAAAGAAAACTCCTCCAGTTTTATTATATGTATAGATTGGATTTATAGGCTTTGATAATGTTTATTTGTTTTACTAATTTTAATTCATATGTGTTATTTTAACATCGACAGTATTTTTGGCTCAAAAGTGACTGAAATTGTCAGAAAAATACAGGAATACAAAAATAAAAAAAAAGCGTGGCACCTCCCATAAAAAAAAATATTCAAAAGCATTTACAATAAAAATAAAACTGTAAATGTTATTTCTCTTAACTCGTGGGAGATAATATTTTAAATTTAAAACTTTGATGTGCATTGTACTCAGACAACTCCCGAGGACGGACAAAGCCGGACAGCTAAAGTTAAATATATTTGTGTAAAAAAAACAATTTAATACTTTAGTTAATATGAAGTTTCTATTTTTTTTTTCTTTGAGAAAAATGCCCGGATTAATTTTATTTCTAAAAGGAAGGAAGAAATGGTTTCCCTAAAAGGGAAAAAGTTTGCGGATGATCAAGGTCTAAAGTCCATTGATTTTTTCATTAGGGTTATCGAACATGGTCCTACCGAACCGGATGAAATGGACGAACTATCGATATTGCTGTTAATGGTTCAGAATGCAGACGAAACTAAGCTGCATTGGATTGATCGAATGTGGCATCTAATTCTATAGTAGGGCAGATAAAGAGATGTTATTTTTTGGTTTTGTCTTGTATATTTGATTTTTTAATGTAAAAGTTTCATAGACGAAAGCAGATTTCACATGCAGTTAAAGCTGTAAATGCAGGTACCTACAAAGCAGAAAGCATTATGGGCCAAAAATCGTGGTCATAACTAGAGCAGTCTTATGACCAGTATTTTTAACAGAAAAACAGAAGCAGCGTGCATATGCAGAAGCAAAACAACGAAGCAGTAGCAGAAGTCAACCTAATTTGGATTTAGAAATCGAATTCATGGCGCAGTTGTAAACTGGACCAAAGTCTCCATCGTATGAATCTGATCATCAGTTAAGATCCTGAAACCACAGAAGTACCATTAAAGAAAAAATACCGCAGCAGATAAATATGTGTAAGAAGGATGAATTAAGCAGGCGAAATGAAATAAGCTTCACTTCGTCGATCGATGGATTTCACGTAGATGGCTGAATTAATTGACTCTGATCATCAGTCTATTAAAACTAAGCTGCCTGCATAATATTATTGTCTATCAGGACAATTCATATCAATGTTCCAAATTTTATAAACGTTGGCTTCCAGGACTGTCGAAGAATACCGATTGCAATTTTTAGGTGCCGCGCCCCTTTATCCAATTTTGAGCAATCTTCACAGGAACACTCCAATACTTAAGATTGTCTGTAAATTTGACCTCAACCGTTTCGGCAGTTTTCGAGATAGGTACCTACTTTTCGGTGTGATATTTTATTATTTTTGTATTTCATGTGGACAATCCTTAGGAAAGAATTTTGTTGCTAAAAATTCGTAGGAAAGTTCGAAGGGGCTTGCAGCTATATAACTTAACTTGTGAAGAGTTTCTGCCTGAGACACTGCAGCCTTTCATCCTCTGTGATCCCGAACAATAATGGTTGTAAATTAGTTAGCAAGTATGTATCTACCTAGTTTGAAATTCAAGGTCACATTTAAGGGTTCGTGGCGGTTTAGCAACAAAAAACTCGAAAAGATTTTTTTTTTTATTTTATTCCCGCAAATACGAAAACCAATTAAGTTTCGCTATTGTTGGTTGACTAATGGCTTTACTCAAATCGATCTATTAAGACTCGAAGACAAATAAACCCCCAAACTTTATTAATTAAAACTTGGAATCCGTTGATTCACAAGATCCCACATATCCAAATTCAATTCAATTTAAATATTTCGATAGCACATCAAGATTGAGCAAAACCGTATTCCAATAATTACTCTCAAAATAAAAGTTTTCTTTCGGCGCAATTAACCTTCATTGACATCTGCGGAATGCATTGAGTGTAGTTCTCGGTAAAACTTTGCTGCCAACTTCAAATTGCAATTTCCACCTGTCGATGCAGGAACAGAAACAGAAACAAATAAGTTGTTTCCACTTTTAGTCTATGTTTTCGAATATAATTAAGGAATTTTGCTTACGGTAAGAGGTAAATAAAAACATAATTCCAGTTGCTCGTATCGTAGGTAAACCGCCAAACTACTTTTTCCATACCATAAAAAAGAACTTTGGCTTATCATGTATAATATAAATGTCCTGTGTTGTATGAGTTTATACTCACATGTGTATTTGTTTAAAACCATTGAAAAATTTACACTTCGCGCCACTTGAATAGCACACCCTCTAAAGGTCGGTTTTCTATCGCCCACTGGTCCCAAACCAAGCAGAAAAAAATGCTAGAAAATTCACACATCTGGTTTGGAAGAGGTGCATATACAAATTGGCCAAATAATTTAGCGTAATCGAGTTCCAAGCTAATTCGATGGCTTGGGTTAGTTTATATACAGTCAAATATTGTTGTCCCGATCCATAAACTTGACGTGTCACCCATTGCCAAACATTTTCGATGTCATTCAAGCCGGTGAGTAGTCCGCTCAGCTTAATAGCTCCAAAATTTGGCTCTATAAGTTAGTTTTAACAACCCAGGCTGTATGTATTGGCGCTTTATCATGTTGTAAGATCCACGGCAGATGTCCAAAAAGGTTATGAAAATATGTTAAAGCCTTATCAGTAAGACAACGCATTCCTTTGGGGTTAACAAAAATTGTAATTTTCGGGTGCCATAATACGAAACGGCCCCCACACTATCACACCTTCAAGTCTGCTATGCAGCCGGTCCATATGATGAGTTTCTTTGCGGAGGTTATGGAAATAGTAGCTATAGCCATCGGGGCCTTCCAAAATAATTTTTTTTCGTCGGAAAAGACCACACGGTGCTACTACGGAGTCCAGGCCACAAAAATGAAGGCTTGCGCTTTTCGAACCGGGTTAAGAGGTGTCTTCTTCTTAATTTTTAGTCTTTTTATATCCTTGTCATTCGAAATAATACGACCAATAGTTATAAGGGTGCTAGTACACGGTATGTAGCACGCCACATATATATGTGGCTCTGACGTAATTTTGACGTCAGCGTAAGGAGCCAATAGATACATGCCGTGTACAATCTCTTTTTGTGCACTCTCTCGTGACGTCAGATCCACATATATATATATATGTGGCGTGCTTTGATACCACATTTTTTCCAGATTTTTGGAAAAGAGTCGTGAAAATTTGACGCCTTTTTAATATAAGTCGCCTTTCCGCATTAGTAAGCACTCTATGGCCCCTATTGTGATTGTCGATAGTTGATCGTTGATCGACAACTGTCGATCGATAGACAAATTTGATTGTCGATTGCGATTGATATTTGTCAATTTGACAGTCGCTTGTAGTCGATTACAAATGTCTGGTCGATGCTTTCTTTTGAAAGTGAAAAAAATTTGTGCGTACGAATATCTAAAATCAATCGACGCAATCGACAATTGTCGTGACGATCGCTGATCGACAATCACAATAAGGGCCTATGTATGTGGCCTTTCATGTTTTTATTTATAGTTGGACTCATTACTTAAAAATATGAATATAACGTTTCGGCTCCTCCCGATTTTCTTAGCTAATTTGACAATAAATAGGCGAGCGTCCTTTAAGCTTTGATTTGTCCTTTTTCCGCCTCGGTTAAGGCTTTTTCTCCACCCATTTTATTTTTTTTTTGTAAATTAAATAGTCGAAACTAACAAAAAAAAATCGATCAAAGAAAAATATGAGTCCACGTGCCAAAGATAACGGTCAAACAAAATGCATGTTCTATTCAACTGGCGCAAAATTAATACCCCACATTTTGCTGGTTATTAGTTGATAATTTTTTGTTAGTACTTACAGCTTTAATTTTAAATCTTCCTTCTGGTCAAATCACAACAATTAAATGAACTTTAATTAATAATAAAATTAGGTCTCTAGCATGCTTGGTTTGGGACCAATGGGCAATAGAAAACCGACCTTAGGGGTTGTGCTATTCAAGTGGCGCGGAGTGTACGTGCAATACCATCGCCTCTTAATATGAAATGAAAAAATATATACAAAAGAGATGTGCAACTCAACGAGCTCACATATTATTTTCCTAATGCCTACCTAACCGAATAAAAACCATTGCTTTAGTAGGTTTTACAATTTAAATTGTCGCACTGCGGCACAAAAGGTAAACACAGGAGAGTCCAAACAACTTTTCAGTATACGTTACGTGTATTCATTTCCCTTATGTTTTCAATGAGCGAATTTTATATGAGAAAACGAAAAAATAAATAATTTTTTTTTTCTTGATAGCTACAACTTTTTATGTAACCTATATACCTAGGACCTACCTACCAACATACTCAACAGACAATAAATGCGAAGTGAGTTTAAAAACAAAAAATGTTTACTGTTGTTGTGTCTGCAAAAGTAGATTTATAAAAAATAAACACATTTTTCAGACATGACATTGAGGTGAATTCCCTTAGATTTATCATTTTCTTCTGTGACAGCGATTTTATTCTTAATAGGAACATTCCGACTGCCCGCGTCGCAAAGTGAAATGTTATTACTCTGACTGTATCCAGGTAGCTTAAGGAGAGATAAACTGAACAAAATTAAACACATGCAAATTCAATCAGCATATTAAAAAGTCCTGGATGGACAGCTTGCAATTTTCTTAGTAAAAGAAGTACCTATATTGTCTTAAAACGCCATTCTGTCACTCTTACCATCTGCTCCAGATAAGGTATATTGTGCGGCCTAGGCGGCTAAACGAATTTGTTTCAAACTTCACTCTATTTCAATCGTAGGCACCTAATCCAATGCAACACCTACCCATCTCACAATAAATTGTACAAATACAGACAACTTGCAAAAATTGGCTATTGTGTATCGGGTATACCTACCGCTTATTAACTTTAAAGCTAAATTTAAGCTCCCATACAAATTTCTCTCCAAAATTAAAAAAAAAATAAATAGGCGGTACGCTGATTCAGCTAAAAAATCAAATTTTCATTTCAGACTGTACTGCATGTATCTGTCAAAATTTAGCCCGCATATTAGTGGGTCGGACCATTTTCTGAAGCTACATTTTGACAGATCATGTTGGTTTTTTTTTCTGTTTTTGTGTTGCGAAAATAAGTAAATAAAGATAAGGTTTCTCAATGAATACATCGACGAGGAATACCTTCGAAGTGAAGCGCAAAGGATAGCAAACAAGAAAAAAGAAAGCGCAATGAAAATAAAATATTTTTTGTGCCGATGAGTTTTTGAAGGGAATTATTTTCAACGAACATCTGTTTTCTGTGACACTCATATCCACAACACACTCCATGTCAAAATTTAGCTAGGGTTTTAGCTAATTGGAGAGAAAAACGTACCTAGTTTAAAGCTAAGTATACGCAGCTTGAGCGAAACAAAATTTTAGCTTATCTCCAATTTTTTCTCCAAATATTTGCTTAATCCCTAGCTAGATTTTGACATGTGTGGATATAAGTGTCTCTGAAAACAGCTGTTCGTTGAAAATAAATCCCTTCAAAAATCCATCCCTAATTCCGTCAAAAATTAATCGGCGCGAAAAAGTGTTATATTTTCGTTGCGTTTTTTTTTTCCTTGTCCGCTATTCGTTGATCTAAAATTGTTCACTTTCAAAGGATTCCTCATCGAGGTATTCATTGAAAAAACTCATGCATATTTACCAAAAATAACTAACAGTATTCGGACACTTCGCAGATTGATGTCGAGAGCTGAAGCAATTTATACAGCGCCTGTGCTTAGCCACATACGAAAGACGCTCAGCCATTGGCAAGACCTTAAACTGGGCACAGTGGAATGGCCAATGTCACTGTCCTGAGCACAGATCGCAATCCGGAAGTGGCTCGACACCACGGCCACGGTCATTTAACATATTCGCTACTCTACCGCCTTTTGAGTATGTCCCGATGGCCCACTGAACGCTGCTGCTCGGATCTGCTGCCGGAAGTTGGGACAGCAAACTAGCTCGCAATTCTAAAAAGCGAAACATTCCGTCGAGTGTTTGGCAAATCCGCAGCTGATCGACGCCCCAACCATTGCACACGACTATCAGTGTCAAGCATCTGCTAGAGTTGGTAAAGTAGCATGTTCAACAATAACTGCAGCTGACGAAATGACTTTCTTGCTGCATCAAGCATCTTTCGCATGTTATCACACGACGGGCGTTGCAGTGGTTTTAATGCCGACAACGTTTGCAAATGAGCACGAATAGTATTGTATTCGTTACCGTATTGCTTGCACATTTCTTCCCATAGCTGATCGTAAGTGCTGCCATCGCCAATTGGCCAATTGCTATAAATCTTTTCGGCTCGACCTTGTAAGGCTCCCAAGAGGTGACGCAGTTTTTGCGCATCCGAGAACTTTATCTGATTATGCACATCAGCCTCGAATATTGCGCGAAAATTAGCCCAGTCGGTCTCCAGTCTGGAGAACTTGGGTATACGGGGCGGCTCTGACAATTGTATCTGGATCGGCGGACCACCGACTGGTGCTGAAAGGGTGGCTTCTCCTTGCAAGTTTAGATCAGCTGAAAGCAGTTGTTCGCGGAGTTTCGAATTAAAAGCTAAATATTCCTCTTCAGCTTCGGCCAAGAATGTGCTACACTCGCAAAGCTGTTCTTCCGAAAGAAGTTGCCGATTCAGCATAGGCCAATCTGCCTCAAACTTTGCCCAATCCTCATCGATACGACTGAGACGGGTCCGCAACTCGTCGGTCGACCATTGCGCTATTTCTTCATTGGTATGGCTGGTTACAATGCGCGCTAGCATTGCGCGATATAGCCGCATCGACTGTAGTACAAGGCTTATCATTGGTCGCGGTTGCATAGCTCTATTCATATCTTGCATTGGCATAACAAATTGTCGGTGCTCAACTTCCTCTTCATCCATTGAATGCTCCTGGCCCCCCTATAAGAATAAAAGAAATTGCCCGCAATTAGCAAAATTCACCTCTAATTTTAACGCATATCGTAAAGATAAAGATATCGTAAAGAATAAATCTCAAATTTCCGAGCGAACGCATTTTCGCTTGAAATACTGAAATTCATTTAAACAAATGCACCGCATCACAAGCGCGAACAAAAATCCAAATTTCTTCGCGAACGCATTTTCGCTCCAAAAGTTGGTATTCATTTTAATAGGAAGATGAAGGCATTGGATTCGATTATAATTGTCAGCGCAACAATCAACACGAATAGTGAAAACCACGAATAAATTTCAAACTTCCGAGCGAACGCATTTTAACTCCAAAATTCGGAATTTATTTAAATTGCACAATTCCAATGCAGTGCCTCTACCCTCTCCCTTACTCACTTGGGCCACTCTGGCTGCACGCATCGTTTTCGCTCGAGCAATATTCGTCGCTAAAGTGCATCTTCGATTCGTTCATTTTGGGATTTTCCAGCTACAAAATAAAAACGAAATTAATGCAAAGTCTATTCTCAAATTCCATTATTTAGCAGAAGGTCCATAATCGTATCTCAACCTGTCCCTATAGGAAATGTAAACAAGTAAAAGTGTTATCATCGGCCTTGCCGATGCTTTGATACCCTCCACTGCATAAAAGGCATGCAAAATGTTTGCCATGCCATATTGGTTTGGTATAGGAGGTACCAGAACTACTTGACCGACATAGACAATTTTCAATACAAACCTGACGACGGTAAAAAGAAGTCATCTCACAAAATTTCATTCGCCTAGGTCAATTCGTTTGGACGCTATCGTGCTTTCAAGAGACAGACAGACAGACAGACAGACAGACAGACAGACAGACAGACAGACGGACATGGCTAAATCGATTTAGAATGTGATCCTGATTCAGAATATATATACTTTATAGGGTCTCCGGTGAATCCATCTTGGCGTTACAAATGTAATGACAAAGTTAATATACCTTCCTGTGGAGGGTATAAAAACAAAAATATCGATTCCACCACACGCACCAACAATACTCTTGCTGGTCAAAAAAAAAAAAGGCTCGATGGACCATATTCGATAGCCAGATTGTGGACTGTATTATCTTTACCTGCTTTTTCTTTTTGCTGCTCTTGTCTTCCCTAGAAAATTCTTGAAGGAAAAAAATAATTGATGAACGGAATTTGAACGCAGTTTTTTATTAATTATAAATAACAGAAAAAAAATACTAAATAAAATATGAAAAGAAATTGCAAACGACTGAAAAATAAATATATTAAGCAAAGTACATCCACTATGCTATGCTTAGTGGACTATGTCAAAGGTCTTTTAAAGCGCCTTTGTTTGGTGCCGGCGTTAACAAACAGATCTATCAAAATTTAGCTTGAGAAAATCTACCGAGCCATTAATGGGCGCGCTAAATTTTGACAGATATATTGCGAAGTGCGGTCAGGAATGAAAATTTGATCTTTTAGCTGAAGCAGCGTACAGCTCGGCTAAATGGATTCGCTTAAATTTGACTCAGCTACATTTTGGAGAGAATTTTGTATGGGAGCTAAAATTTAGCTTGAGCAGCGTACTAAGCTTTAGATAGTAAATATGTACCTACATACATATTAACAAAAATGGTTATGTAAAATAACATGTTTATTGGTGGTTCAATAATTGAGGGCATTTTGTAAAAAGTATTATACAGTAAGACAGTAAGTTATATACTCTTGGATATTTTTGAGATGCTCCCCAGTAGTCCAGCACATATACTAACCACTGAGCTACTATTTGACATAGGAAACTGAAACTTAAACTAAGTATAACTAGGTATATCTTATCCCCCGTATTAATAAATACCGCATAGTGGCGTTTTAGCTCTAACACATCTTTAAACTTGAAATTATTATTTATAAACATATCTTACACTGACATGTCTTAAGGAGCGGATAACTTAACTGTTAACTTGCTATATACACTTACACATATTTCAAATACACGTAACCCAACACAAAGTTCGATTGGAAGCGAGAAATTTAAAATCTGGAAGAGAATTTCAGAGAGAATCTAAAAATCACAAGCGATAGCACATAACATGCTCTGTGCATGATAGTGTCAGCTGATGGAATATGACAGATTTACAACCATGTTTAGTACAGTTTGGACGCAGTGCTGCCGTGCGTTTAGTGATAAAGAGTGGATAGCTAATATGGATATAAGATGTATTTATAAATAATAAAAGTTATCAAATGAATAAGTCCACTATCCGTCTTATAGCTAAAAGATGGAATAAAGAGCGGATAGGGATTTCTTATTAATACCGCTGTATATGTATAGGAAACGGGCATATATTTTCGGCTCTTATTATATTATACCCAAGATTAGCCGGCGACAAAATTCAACACAATTCTTCACGAGAACTGTTTATTTTTATTGTGCTGAAATTTTTGGTTCGCATAATAAATTTTTAAGTCGTTCTTACGTCTTACATTCTACATCGGTATACAAAATTGTATTTGTTTGGCCAAAAAGTAAAAACCGCACAAACGACTGGTTGTTAAAAGGTACACCGAACGCCGAAGGTCCTATCTGCTCTTGCATAATTGCACCAACTTTTTATTGATTTTAGTAATGTTACGCTCAGCATAATAGCTATTTGTCCACTAAAAGGAATAACTCCACACTTTAATCAAAGTTACTCCCATTATAGCCAAAAATAAATAAATAAGTAGTTGGCCCAAAAGGTCCAATCTAGGCCTAGCTTCGCACAACGTTCGTTTGTTTGTGTAAGTTTTTATTTTTGGGACAAATGGAAAGGACCTACTTAAAGCTTTTTCAGGACAGTTATTGTTATACTCTCTGATGTTTGTCAGACGTTCGCGAGAGGTAGCGCTGTGGAAAAAACCGACGTAATTTGTGTTTTTTCCGGGGACTCATCGCACACTAACCACTAGAGTGCATACACTTTTGGACGTGGGCAAATTGTTTGAAGAGTGAAGTCCACGATAAATAAATAAGCCTTAAGTCTAGTCGAAAAATCCACAGTCATTTACATATTTTTAACAACCCATAGATCAAATTTCACTAATTATCTACAACCCTCTTTCGATGAACTGTATACTAAGCCCCCTGTCAACATTGTAAACCCACAAAAAAAGTAAAACCACCCATTCTTCATGCTCTTCTATATCAATCATCTGTAACACCATTAAAACAACTCTCTTCGAACTACCCAACTGGTCATGAATATAAATCTTCTTCTTAAGCTGTTTGTTGCTTCAAAATCAGGACATCGAGACTGATTTTCCGAACGACTAAAAGCATTCCCATAATCGAAGCTACATAAATCAATGTCAAGTGCAGATAGCGTTTACATTTTGATTGTTTTGTGTTGGGTGGCAAAGAGACACGTGAGGTGTAGGTACATATGGTGTAAGTGGAATATGGGAAGAGGATAATATGGACATGGACACTTCGGTCAATTGTTTGTTGACCCGAATCGCTTGTTCGCTTCCACAGCACCTCCAACGACACTTTTGGGTATCTGCATTGCGGACAATGGATCATTAATCCTTTGGATATTACAAATTAATTATTTGTATTGTATAGCTTTACTTGTGAACATATATCCGTATGTACGAAATTATTATAAGTCGAGTGTCTTTGACATATTTATGTGGTGATATCGTAAATATAATTGAAAGGCCAGCTACAAAAAAGAAACGATTAGAAGTACTTAGGATGAAATGGCATACATATTTCTATGCAATATGGCACGTGAGTGTTGCACGGATTATCTTTTTCAAAAATGGAAAAATGTTTGTACAACTTCATTCATTGCTATTATAAAAGATGAACTCTCAAATTAAACTGTTTATATAAAATTATTCGCATTTCACATTCTTTTCTCATTCAAAATGTGACTTCAGTGAAGACATTAAAAATCAACTTGAAATCAAATGTGGTGTTCAGTTTATAAATCAAATCATTTTGTGAGTTTAATTTCAAGTAACCGCGCAGAAAAAAGACAGGAGCCTCTAACAAAATTTCATGAATCAAAAGAACTTTTGCCTACCGAACAAGATCGGTTTGCAATAGCTAGATCCGTAACAGTTAAAACTAAAAACGAACTGGAAAGAAATGGAGTCAGTGTCGACATACATAATATTAAAAACTTAGAAAGTGCAATATTGGCATTTGACAGTAACACGTTTTCTGATCTTACTGACATATTAAATGCAATATCGGAAGGCACATCTTAATCGTTAGTTGACTATTTGGCCACACCTACTTCATCAAAATTTTCTTCATTACTTTGACCAAGTCAAATATTTTAAATCCATTTTAAATTTTTAATTTTACCGATTTAAAATCACCTGAAAATCAATTAACCACATCAAGGACACTGAAAACTTCTCTAATAGCTCCAGTTTATGTTAACGCAGTAAATGTAAGAAATATAGGATATAACAAATTGGTTTTATCACATGATAAATCAGAATCCTGTTCATCATGCAGATCTAATTATACACTTGTTTTGTCGAAGCATTCATATATTCAGACCCTTTTAGAAAAATCATATTACCCCTACACAGCCTTGCCTGGGGTAAGGGTGTATTGTATATGCTTGGAGTCATATACACGAGCGAAAGACCGACCTAAGCAAGAAAAAATCGATGCAGTCGAAAAGAAGAAAGACGAAAGGCTACAGAAAAAAAGGAGAAAGAAGCTTAAAAGTCAAAAGGACAGAAATAACTGTCTCGACTATATAAGCGATACAGAAGAAGACGATATTTTGTCCTTGTTGGTATATATTACCTAAAGTGTAGCGTTTTTTTTTTTTTTTTTTTTTTTTTGTCGGAGGTTGTTTAAGAAGGAGCTTCAGTGATGAAGAGCTTAGATGTTCGGCACTCACCACGTCAGCCCCAAAAATCCGCCACCTGATGCGAGCAAAGGCAGGACAACTACAGAGGAAGTGTTCCGCCGTATCATCGTCCTCTCCACAAGCAGGACAGATGGTGGTGTCGCTCAAGCCCAATACATTTAAGTGTTTGGCGAAAGCTTGGTGGCCCGAAAGGACGCCCACAAGCAGTCTACAGTCGATTCTCCTGAGAGACAGAAGAAAGGACGCGGACCTTCTGCAGATGTCCGGAAGCAGTCGCTTGGCCTGTCTGCACCCAGCACAATCACGCCACCGACGCTCGTGTTTGCGAGAAACCCAAATATCGATGGATGACCCAACCACAGATGCAGGCAGACCCAGCGCGGGTTCAGGTCCTGAAAGAGCTTCTTCTGAACCCAGCCTGGCAAGCCCATCAGCGATCTCATTTCCCTGGATACCAGTGTGACCTGGGACCCAAACAAGTTTGACCGTGTTTAGCCTACCGACCAAGTTCAAAGCAAGCTTGAGTTCGAGCACTAGCTTGGACGAGGTGAGAGGGTTAAGCAGCGCTTTTAGTGCAGCCTGGCTGTCACTGCAAACGCATATACTTCTAGCCCTCCACCTGTTTGTCACAATATAGCGCATAGCCATAAGGATAGCGAAAATCTCCGCCTGGAAGACAGTCGCGTGGTTACCTAAAGGGTAGTGTAGTCTAATGTTCTCGCATTCCACGAAGACTCCAGAACCAGACCCCTGTCCGGTTTTAGAGCCATCCGTGAATACACGATGGCATTCTTTCCCTGGCTCAGAGTCCGGCCGAAGCCATTCCGTTGCCTGAGGAAAGTTGACGTGGTAGTTTTGTAGCAGTAGGATTTCTGGTGTCATTGCATCAGACGGCATATCCATAAGACAGGGGTCAAAGGATGTAGCTTAATCAGTTTTTTTTGCATACATTGCTGCTATTACTATGTACTTTATATACAAATAGAAATGCCCGCGGCTCCGCCCGCCAGCTGGTTTCTTTTCTTTTAAATAAAATTAAAATTTATTGTACATAGCTGCTTACGCATCACAAACTACTTATAGGACGAATTTTGAAAAACGATGAATGAGGCATATAATTCTTCTGATTTATCTATCAACATACAAACTTTCAAGTTCATACGGCTATCGGTTGGTGAGACCCCCCTTACTCCACGCCAACCCTTTACTCCTGAGCTATTCTCACCCACCCTACGGATTAAGTTGTCTACGCATCTATAAATCAGAAAATAAATCATGAAAATCGGACAAATGGTTCTCGAGTTATGGAGAAACGAACAGACGGACGTTGCATTTTATAAAGTAGTAATGGATGTGCCTTACCAATAATCATTTTTAGTCTTCAACTTAAAGATTTTGACGGTCACAATGGATAATTTTATATGGAAATGTTCGTCATTGTAACTTCGTAAAAGTTAGCCTATGGACACTAAAAATGATTATTAGTATCTACCGCCGAATAACTAGTTGACCCACGGACGTTGTCCTGTCCAAATTAAAAAAAAAAATATTTTCTTTCTTGATTGTTTTAGGACTTTGTGATCAGCTATGGGAAATGTATAAGCAAAGTAAACATGATGAAAAAACGTCAACCAATAGATTTATTTTCAAACATTAAATTTAAAATCGTAACGAATCTCAAAATATTTTATTTATATTTTGATCGCAGTCAATGTTTTGATTGTTTGCTAGGTCATCACCATTTCGTTCATTTCAAAGCTTTCTGATAAATGACATTTTGTGTTTTGTTGCCTGGCGCGTATTTTTTGTATGGGAGGTACAACGCCCCTTTATCCAATTTTGACCAATCTTTACAGGAACCCTCCTGGGCCTATACCTAAGATCGTCTGTGAATTTGAACTGAATCGATTCGGTGGTTTTCGAGACATAAGATTTTGAATGTTTTTTTTTTTATGGGCGGTGCCACGCCCCTTTGTTCAATTTTGAGGAAATAATACTTTGCGACCTGCCAAATACGTATACACAAAACATTGCATAAAAATTGATCGATCCGTTTCGGAGAATTTAGGAAAAACTTAAATATTTTTATTAAGTTAGTATGTAGATATAAATACATAGATAAGTATTATTTTTTATTAAAAAATATTTGTTATTAAATATTTGCTAAACAGATAAAAATCGAGTTAAAGTGTTAAATTTATTTTTGGTAGCCGGGTACTGGTGAAATTTCATTTTTTATTAATTTCAAATTCATATATCCAATTACACTTTTTGTTTTTTAACATAAAATTGTCGTTAAAAAAAAAAATAAATAGATGGCGCAACAGGCGGGTAGACACCCTATGCCTCTTCTCGCAACCATTCGTTTGTGTAAGTTTCCATTTTTGGGACGAATGGAAGGGACCTACAATTTTATGCCGAGTCCGAACGGCTGAATTGAGAAGCTTTTTCAGGACACTCATACTCTCGGATGTTTGTCAGACGTTCGCAAGAGGTGACGCAGTAGAAAAAACCTTTAGATGTAATTTGTGTGTTTTTTCCGGCGATCGAACCTGGGATCCCTCGCACAGTAGTCCAGCACACTAACCACTGCGCTACTGCGCCTACAAAATTGTCGTTAATGGCAAAAAAAAACCTTATTTAAGCGGTCAACCTATACGTGGTCAACGGAGATTTTGTGCTTTGTTGTTGGATTATGTTCTTCATTAATCTATTCTGTATTAGTTATAAGGGTGCAATGTGTTTTTATAGCTCCTTCCTTAATAAAATGAAACATGCTTTGTTACATACTCGTGAATATAACTACTAACATATTCTGGAGAAAATTCATCAGCATGCTATTGAATTTGAAATGAGCAGCATTTACAATTTCCTCTTGGGGAAACAGAACAGAACACATAATATTACAACAATTCACAAATGTCGCATAAAAATGAAATGTTTACCAAATTATTCTTCACAGCAAAGAGGATAAAAATCACTTTATAGAGCGTTTTCCGTTGTGTCGTTTTTTTTTTTAATTCCGTACCCTTGACGTTGACAATAGCAGCAACTGTCTTAAGTGGCAAACACAACAGCGACGCGGCGATGAAAACTGCCAACAGGGAGTGTCGAGTGTCGCTTCCTCTATGTACTTTTGTCAGTTGGCTGGCAGGTAGAATTTCTTTTTGGCTTTTCTTGCCGTTTAATGAAAAACCTCTTTCAAAATTTGCATGCGAAGATACGCGCCTATACTTATTCTTGCGTACCTACATAAAGAAAACAATATCAAAATAAGTACAAGAAAATTGTGAATTTTTTTGTTTACAAATTGCCATTGCTCAAAATCTCAAGCAATTCTATAGATTTAACTGCTCCATTTAATCAACGAAAACAATGCTTGTCAGTATTTCAGATACAACACATAAATTTACATCAGTTGTTCTCATAGCGGAACCAACGAATTCGTCGTCTATAAATTCTTTCACAGATCATTTTCATTTGTATTTAACTACGCCTTAGAGGGCCTAATTTAAATTCATTTGCCGAATATATCGATTTGCTTCAAGAATGTATATAACACCCCGTTAGACCTCGAAAGGAGGAAAGTGAAATTCCCTGTAAGCGTGAATTATATTATAGCGCACATAAATACAACTTTCATTTGAATTGCGTTATATCCGCCGGATATGGATAATTACTTCAATTTCTCAAAAAGTTAACCAACTAAAGGCACAGCCCTGCGTGGAAGTTCTGTCTTGCATCCGCCTTCAATTACAAGACAACATTTGTAACAGCTGCTGCTTTTAATTAATTGCTTCCAAATCGACGGACTATAGACTAAGCGTTGACAGTAATTTTAAATAGGGTCTTACCGTCTTTACTCCTAGGCGTAAGGTTAAGGCTGGAGCCTGTCATTTGCTGTTTGATGAGTTGTTTTTTTTGAATTGCAGTTAGAAAACAATTTACATGAACGTTGAGATACGTCATTGAATTTCAATTGGGAATTTACTTGTTTATTACGGTAAGGTAATAAATTATTACGAGATACATAGATAGGTTCGTAGATATTCGAAAATGTTCATGTTCAGTCGTAAAATATGCTAAACTGAAAATTAGACTAATTACAAGGAAGATTCCTTAGTGAAGCATGTGACAGTATTTACAGCGAATTTTTTGAGTACTCAGGTATCTACGTTTGGACGGAATACTTGTGAGCCCAAATTAGATAACTGACAGATATGGTGACCATATTTAAGACGCACGAATCATTCGAATTTGAAAAGAAAGATTTAAGCTAGACTGTGGCTGAATTGAGAAGCCTTTTCAGGACAGTCATATTCTCGGATGTATGTCAGACGTTCGCGAGAAGTGGCGCAGTAGAAAAAACCTTAAGATGTAATTTGTGTTTTTCAGGGGAGCGAATCTTGGGATCCCTCGCACAGTAGTCCAGCAAACTAACCACTGCGCTAATGTGCCCACCTGCGGTAAGCACCCGCAGAAAATAACAGACATTGTCAAGCCAAAACGAAAAGCTCGTAAAAGATGTAGATAGTTTATTAACAAAGTTGTTTGAACATTTTTAAAGCCATAACTTGAAATGCTAAAAGTTGGAAAAGATTTAACGTAGTAGGAAACGCTACACTCACCGAGCTCAGGCGAGAAATAATCAAACTCTGGTCTTACAAAAGCCTCGGGTTACGAACTGATAACGGGTCAATTCCTAAAAATGCTTCCTCAGAAAGCTTTGACTAAGCTTAGGTACATATTATAAATAAGAAATAGAAAATTATGATGGTTCTAACTTCTAACTATATCGAATGAAAAAAGTCTTACAAAAACATTTCTCTTTTTCCAGTTGTTTTTTCAAAATTTTTGAAATCACTTGAGATATCTTTAAAACCTACCCAATTTTCATACGTTGGCTGATGCTGAACTCATTCTATAGTTTCTCGTTGTTGGACAGATCCTTGACAAGAAGATTTCATTAGGTTTTTTTTCCGCTTCCATTGGCCACAAACAACCACTTTTACCTGTGATATCCTCAGTATACGAACACCGCAGACGTAGGTACTTCAGCAAACGGATGATGGAGATGCTTTCAAGTTTCCATTCCAACCAATCTGGATCAACACAATAAAGATTTATACGTACGATGGCAAAATGCGGAAGAACATTCAAAATGCCGGACACATTGGGGAAGTGGTTCTTAAAGCACTTTATGGGCAAATACTTTCTTTCACTGCAAATATTCACATATGGTAGAGTTGTGTATATATGTATGTATAGCTTGTTAGCCAAACTGAATGGATTACTGACACACGAAAAGTTGTTGGCTGAGAAATTGCATTCTAGTGTGGAATTCTTTTGAATCCTAATCTCATCGAGAGTGTCTCTTGAAAAATTGAATCATATAATTAATTGAAGAGCTAAAATTTCAACCAACAAAACTAGAGAAAATATGTTACCAAAGGCATAGATACATATTTCAAACATTCCATAAAAATTGTGTTCCTGCATCTTTACAAGATCTATGGAAATTCTTTCATATCCAGTCGATGTTTTGATAATAATTGATTTTTTTCCACATACACTGCAAGGCACAGCACATGCTTGTCATGTTCGAAATGATAGACTTATGGATTGCACAGACCAGACATGCAGTGTTTTAGCCCAACAAAACGTATATATAGTTTCTTGCAGGCAGATTAATCAATATTTAAAACCAGATGCCGACGACGACGCCTTCAACCCCACATCGAAGGGATAGGCAATATAATAAAATACCAGTCGGTCTTGCTTTCATGAATACTCGTAGAATTGATATATTCCATTAGTGCCGACATACACTACACATACCAATTTGCAAAGTAAATAATACTGTTGTGATGCTGTATGTCGTCCCAAAACATCGGGTACCTGAACAAAGGTATTTCAGAAAATTAACTGCATGCCTCTCGGCTAATTGCATATTTCAAATCGGTCAACTTGTTTTGTTTGTAGAAAATTCTAAATATTCTGAAACGCTGCTGATTCGGACATGGGTTCGCCACTTAACCAAGCAATTAGTTCATGTGGCATGTCAAATGCAGTGAACAGTATCATGCATCACACTATCCTAGCCAGTAGCAAATTTGAGTACACAAACATAGAGTACATTTCTGTATGCATAATACAAATACAGCATTTTCTTAATTATCTTTAAAATTATGTTCACATTAAAAGAATGAAACCACAAAAAAAAACGCGTAAATTTTATTTTCATTCCTCTGTCGCATTGTGACTCATAAAACAGTTGGCAGAAGAATGAGAAGAGCCTTTATTAATGTTAATTACATTTTTCTTTGTTTAGTGTTATTTACATCGGAATGGGAGAAGGAAATGAGATGTATTGTTAACACTTTTTTGCACTGCATACTTTTAAAGCAGCGCTATATTGAATTTTAACACTTTGCTATGTGCTGTTACATTATAGCACTCGCTCATGTACACAGGATGTATCCTTCAACTTTTAATGTGAGCCAGAGGGAGTGTTAGCATTAGCCCTTGAGCAAGCTAATATGAACACAATACACATTTGGATATGGTTGAAGTAATTTTTACCGGAAACAGCCATTTGCTATAAATTGTATTGTCTTATTATTATTTGCACATGGATGCGTCCAAATTATACCCTAATGTGGGCTGGAAATAGGAAACCACAAGAAATGCTTCGAAAAACAAGAGAATATTAAATTGATGATGAGCCTTCATGTTTGGACCAAATTCAAATAAGAATTTTGTCATAATATGGAAACGGAATTGAGTTGGTAAACTAACTTTAATTTTGCGGATTATACCCTGAGGAGTCATGGAAATGGATATAAGTTCATCAACCAATACAGAATTAAAAATAACAGCTATACGGAGAGGTTAAGATAGCTGGTCTTAAGGTTTAAGGCACCATTTTTACAATGTACATAGTATTATTATGTTAGAGTGTGAGATATATTGCTTTATTTGCATGTGACCATGTTTTTGTATTTGAAGAATTAATCTATCAACGGACAGGTGGTAGATGACTTTTCGATCCATACATGAATCTATTACCAAAGGTCAGTTAGTACAGGTTATTTGCTGTCTCGTTTCCTTTCGGGTTTACCACGATATCTCGATGCATGAGCAGTAAAATATGTAAGTAATTGGGGGAATGTTGTCCCCTGATATCCCCCTACTGGAATCACTGTTGGATTTGGAGTAGTCGAGGCTATATACTCAAATTAGGTAGGTACATAATAATTTGTTCAGTTCTGGCACTTTATAGGTAAGGAAACGAAATCAATCAATTTCAATGTGAAGCTTAAAACAAATACAATTTTTTTTTAAATATTTCAAAAAACATGTTTACTTACGAAATTCTTGTTATTTCAAGAATTTTCAAAATATCTAGATATATAGATATGTACTATTTTTTTTTTTATTTTTATTTTATTTATTTTAAATACTTTATTTCATACAATGTTTTGAGTTCACAATTTTTGAATTTAAGAAATTAATTTATAAATAGCTAAGTATGAAATAGTAATGTACATTCTATTGTCCAAGTAACAAGAGACGAATGTACTAGCAAATTAAGCTAATTAAACAATAATTTTTGATGGGGAATATAACAAAAAAAAAACAATAGCAAAAAAAAATCTAAATTTAAATACCTACAATTGTTTTAAAAGGCAATGCAAAAAAAAATATACATAGACATTCAATGATCAATATCCATTCAAAAAACTATTTATGGCTGAGAAATCCAAAAACAATAACCATTTCTTTACATCTTTTAAAAATACATTTTTAATTCTCTCACACCTAATATTACCTGGAAGTGAATTAAACAAACGAGGTGCAGTGGCATAGTAAAATAATTGAAAATGTGCTTTATAAATAGTAGGAACGGTTACCAAATTTCTAGCATTGGTACGTAGATTATAGTTTTCTACGTTTCTTACAAAGTAAAATCCCGAGTTTTCGAAAAATATTTTTAAGACTTTGTAGCAGTAAAGATGCCTTAGTGGAAGAAATTCAAGACTCCTGAACAAATTAAAACTAGGAGTTCTTCGATTTACTTTGCATAAGATCCGTATTGCATGTTTTTGTTTTACTAGGAGTGGCTCCGTTTTATTAAAATATGCACCACCCCAACAAGAAATACCATACTGCAGCTTAGATTTTAAAAGACCATTATATACGAGTTCTGTGATTGATTGTGGTCAATATAGACTAAGATGATACAGTTGTCTTGCCACTCTATTAAGATATTGTTTAAGATAGAGTGTATGATTATTGCAACAGAGCTTGTTATCTAACACTATACCTAAGTATTTAAAATTGTCAACACACTCAACCTAAAACAACTATTGCAACAAGAATTTAAATTGTTAAATGCTACAAAATTATCGTTGATATTGGGCAAGCAAAATCGTTTGCAACTTGAAGAGTGATAATAAATCGGCAAATCATCACAGATTTTACTTTTAATATTAAAAATCATAAATTTAGTTTTATCACTGATTATAAGTTTGTGTTTTACGAACCATTTCCTCAGTAAATCGAGGTCATGGTTCACATCCACAAAAACATTTAGTAAACTAGTATTTGAATATGAAAGAGCAGTATCATCAGCAAACACTGTAACTTTACCTTTGAAAGGTTGAACAAACAATGAATTGACATACAATATAAGGAACAAGATAGGACCCAGAACTGAACCTTGTGGAACACCAAGATGAATCCAATTTAGACTATTCGATGTTTAAAGAAAATAATGTTCGATATTTTTGTAATTCGAGATAATCCCGTGTTTATTCTAAGATTCGATCGAATCAAGTATTCCTCGAATTCAAAACATTCACTCGAATGAACTTCTTGCATTCTAGGTTTCGAGGGAAAAAAGTTCATTATCGAATGATTTCATTGGATGAATTTTATTTTCCCATCTGTATAAATAGTTGGCTGCAGTGATGCCATTCTGGCATTTTTAATGCTAGATCTAGCATTTTAGCAGATTTGAAAGAATTTTTTTAAAAAAGAAAAATGCTAAATGCTTTTTTAGTATTTTCTTAAATTGTTCTCATTCTTAATTTTTGTGTTTTCTTTTCATTGAAATGTTGTGGTCCCAAGCCTGAGATGCTGTGTAGTGCAATAAGTACTCATTTTTTCTACCATTTTCCGAGGTATTGGGATGGGAAATGTGAATGCAGTGATAGTGTATGAAAAGTGGATTGATCGCTTGTATTATTTGTATCGTATTCGTGTTTTTTTGGTCAAAACTTAAAGTTTGTAAAGTTCGCAGCGAGTTCATCTAGGCTCTAGGGATTGGGAATTCAAGACGATGTCATGTACCTATTGTGTGAAATGGTTGACGTTGCGGCAAATAATGTCTATGGAGGACTTGCTGGCAAAAGCTAAGCCCCAACCGAATAAAAAACAGGCGAACATTATAGTGAAAGTTTATACGAATTGGGGAACAATATGGTTCTGGTGGTAGTGGACTCGTTTCTTTAAAAAAGTCACTCTTTGTTCATTTAAAGTAGGTTGAAAAAAAAACACGATTTCATGTTTTTTGCTGGGAAAATTCGTTCGCTTTGTCTAGGTGTTAAAGTTTTATGCTTATGCAGTTCTTCAATAATTTCTGTTATCCTACCTAACAAATATCTACCTTCTAGTGATGTGTTTTTCGTAACTTGAAATAATTTTTTCGTTACGCTGAAGTATCTCATTTTATTCGTTCAATTTTCTTTGTAGGTATATAACAACTTCTTTTTCTATAATTTAATAAAAACTGATTGCTCTTTTTCTCATAAAATAGAAAGATTTATGAAATCCTTTAAATTTTCACAATTGAAAATGGATTAGGTACCTACAGTCCTACACCTTTTAAATTATTTCTGTACTTAGAAGAATTCGTATGAAATTTGTTTAAAAGACTGATAAAACTATATCTTTTTTTCGTTTAGCATTTTTTTTATTTAGCTTCATACATTTTAGCATTTTTTTGTATCCTATTTAGCATTTTGATTTTTAAAATTCTGGCAACACTGGTTGGCTGTCATATTGTCAATTGTTGTTGGTTTTAATTTGAGTAATGATGACTTTATGTATTCTTGGAGGAAGAAACGATCAAATTGAACCTAAAAATACTACGAAACAAATCGAATCCCCTTAATCCCCGACAAAATATAGATTTGCATTTAATATTTCGTTGGCTGAAATCGAATGACTTTCGATTCGATTCGAATCTCAGAATGTCATGAACATGATACCAAAATGACGGAATTGATACTGTACCAAATCGGTCTTTGAGTCTGAGTACCTTCTCCAACGGATACAGATACTTTTCTTAAATTCGCACTCCTCATTCAGCAAGAGTACCTAACATGTCAGCCTTACAGAATACAGGCACTCAAATTATTTCACAAACTGATGAAACTCAATTATTATTAACAGAGTCAATTTTTTTTTTCAGAACAAACAATAATACAAAATAAGGGGCACTGTAAATTATGACATCAATTTTCCAAATCCCCCAACCAATTTAATAAGAATTACTTTATTCGATTTAATTCTTAGAACGCAACCAAAAACAGCCACTTATGCGAATTCATCATCCGCTCGATGAAATCAAATTTGAAAATTTTAAATAATTAAATTATCCATCAGCAATGCGCCGACAAATGACAAATCAATTCTCCATAAACACTTCTGAAGTGTAAATTTGTTTTCGTGGTTTATTTAGAAATATTTTCCTACTATTCGCATTGGCCAAACAATTTGTCCTTCAAAGCATCCATAGGTCGCACACAATTTAACGCCTAATGAACGAAATTTTGAAGAAGTGCTATATTTTTGATTTGGTCTTACAAAATTAAGAGCATAGTCCTTATGGGCATAATAATTTGAAAACATGTTTTCTACGGTCAATAAAGTGTGAGGTGGGGAAAAGTCACAGAAAATATAGAATTCAATAGATTTTCCAAGTAAAGAAGATTTAATTTGTAAAGCCTGATGCGAAAAAATAAATTGTATTTAAAAAAAAGCTCTTGTAAAGTTCGGTTTTGTAATTAGTTCATCACCAAACCTATTTTGGATGCGTGGGACGAAGTTTGGCTACGTATTCCATTGTACATACAACATACCTACAATTCAATAACATAAGCTCATATTTGGCGTCTTAAAACATAAATGTACTGTGGGCTTTCTATACAGCAGGATTTTGACTTCCGATATGGGTGCGTAGTCTTTTGATGTTCTTAAAGTATGTGTCTATGTATTTGGAATCATAATGCTTTGAAGTAACTGAATAGAATAGACGAGTGAGAATAAAGCAGATGGTTTTTGTTTAATACCTGCAATTTTACTGATTGATATATGTAGTATACTTTCTTTTTACAATTCGAGTGTAGGTGGAACATTTTCAGAATATTAGTCGTTTGTTGTAACTCTCGTAAACAAGAATAGGGAATTTTTAAGAGACTATGGATTAGGGGAGGACGCTCATAGCTGAATGGGGCTTTATAGCAACTAATCGGATTTACAGAAGACTCATCGTTAGGTTTAAAGGTTTGCTAACATCAACATGACTAGACAAAGCTTAGGCAGTGTTGAACTTCATAAGCAAAATTTTGCCATCTTAATCATTCATTCTTCGGTTGACTACGTTTTCCAAGGCCAGTCGTTTATGAGACCGAGAGAATTGGACATTTACAGCGAAGTCATTTGTTGTGGTTCAGTTATTATTATTATTGTGTACCGCCGTTTAGGTGCCCTAATTCGTTTTGTTTTGAGTATTGAAAAATTTTGATAGATATTGTATCCTTTGATTTTTATTTTATTT
Source organism: Cheilosia scutellata (assembly GCA_955612985.1). Classification (NCBI taxonomy): domain Eukaryota; kingdom Metazoa; phylum Arthropoda; class Insecta; order Diptera; family Syrphidae; genus Cheilosia; species Cheilosia scutellata. The sequence goes on from OY015312.1 coordinate 125,725,223, forward strand.
TTTCCAAAACTACAAACAAAAACAAAGTAGGATTTTCATAACCAAGAAGGTAACAGTGGCATACATAAACCCCCAACCCCTCCTAATTTTATAACAGGCGACGCTTTCTATATAATGAAAATTTAAATATTCTGCAATCCCTTCGTTTGTTGGTAGGTCTAGGTGTCCAGCCACGGATAATCCCCTTTTGGAAACAAGAATTACCACTTTTATTTGAGCCGCCTAGATTTAGTATTAATCAAAGCTATTCATAAGCTCTTTGTATCTAGATTATACAGGGGTGGAATCGGCTAAGGTGATTTGTGATAAGTGATAGTCACAATCAAACAGAATTGGTCTGCGTAAGGTGATTGTCACCGGTGACAATTTTAAATCTCCGAAATAATCTAAACATACCTACTGGAGCTGGAAAATTCATAGTACATATTCATATATGTACAATGTACATAGCCAATTGGTGTTTCCAAATAACAAATTCTTAAAAAATGTTTGAAGAAAAAACGATACATTTTTGTAGGGGTAGGATATAACCCCTACGGCATGCAATTGCATTTGCCAGCTGGAGTTCCGTCAACTCACATTCCATCTACTCTCCAGCTAGTTACTAACTTTCTTGCGAGTGGCGTGGGAAGTTTGTATGTAATGACTGGTCAGCATAAATAGGGCAAAATACTCTGTGTGAGGTGACCTCGAGAACACTTAAACTCTGTCCCATGGGTGAGTGCCTCATTCATATTTAGGGATATCTACTTTCTCCCAAAAAAATCCTATGGGGATTACGGCAGATAGCGCCTTTTTCAGAAAAAGATTTGGCCAAATCCGGGTGCTTTTCCGCACATACTTGGTCAACAGCTTGACATGCGCTTTATTGGCTACGGTCCTGTTGATAGTACATGTCTACACTTCTACAGTCTTATCTGTAGGCCATTGTTAAAATGGTATTTACTTTTTTTTGTTTTTGTTAAAATGGTTATTTTTATACAACTTTGCATTTTCTAAAAGTGCATTACCTACACAAATGCTTTTCCCCAATTCGAAAACAATAAAAAGAAATAATGACACATGTCAGTGTCAAGTGATGCCAAATTTTAAACAATTTCCTTACGCAGACGGAAAATTTTATTTGATCACAAGTGATTGTCACATTTGTGATAATCACAAATCACCTTAGCAGATTCCACCACTGCTTGTGCTAAAAGATAATAGTAACCGAAGGTGTGAAGTGTGTTTACCTACAGGAACCACCCTAATTTAAGTATGAATATCAGGACTCAGGAGTTCCTTAAAATCCAGATTCTCCAGATCCTCTAGTAGTCTAGTTCATCATTCATTCATTTGGTACCTCATATCAAACTCAGACGACAATACGCCTTTTGGAAATCATTTCAATTTAACAATAACTTTTACCCTAATTTGTATATAGCAGCGATACAAGAGTGATTTTATAATTTCATTATGAATTTACTGAGTATGATGACAGGTGATGGTATAGTAGAGGCAGTATTCGCCGACTTTATGCATTAATACTTCACATCATCCTAAAAGCCTGATTACTGATATATTTACCTACAGTATGTCTTAAATATTTCGACGGATTATCCTCGTACATAAAAAAAAAACAATTTTTGTTTCGAAATTTCACAGTGGTAAGACTGTAAGGGCTGCAATATTAGCGCACGTCAACACACGGTTCGTTGGTAATCAGATAACTTTGTGTATTCTTAAGATAATGCAAACGCGCTTGTTGAAGCCCAAATCCGCAAAACAAACTAATTTTCTCAACAATCGAATCCGCATCTTAACCAAACTTACCTAAATGCTAATCGCCTGCAAGACTAGCTAATTATTCTATAATATGCAGTAGGTAGGTACAAGGTACCCAATCCAAAAGGAAAGAAACACACAAGTCGGAAAAGTGCAGAGAGAATTTGAGAAAAAACCCAATTCCCCATTACCATCCACTTTTCAACCAAAGATTGCGTGAATGTGTGAGTGTATTTCGTTCACTCCAACTTTGGTTATTTTTTACACGGAACCTAACTTAAGTCGAAGTGCAAAAGTTTGTTCTTTCCGAAAAGAAAGTTTTTCTCATTCTAGATGAAGATAAAAAAGAACTGACGCAGGCGGTTGCCTGAAATTTAAGCAAATTGCTTAAAAGTGAACGTACTTTTTTGTTGGTATTTGTTGTACAATTTGCTGGTATTATAAATACCAAAGTCCTGGCATTCGTCTAGGGAAGAGTCGCGGGTTGGCAATTTATTTTATTTTCTTAAAATGAGATATGAAACATCATATGAAGACATGATGTACAGGTGACGTTAAGATAAATACTTAAACTAATCCTGCGACACAAAAATAAAAATGTCCTGTTGACCTACTTCATGAATTCTTATTCGCATTGAGTGTAAGATTGCTTTCCAACACATCATTCATATGCTGGCACCTCTCACGATTTTTTTTTTTTTTTTGATCTAGACAAATGGCAGAATTTATTAACTCGAACTCAGCAATTTGAAAAATTCTTCACCTGTAAATTCTATAAAATCATTTCTGAAAAGGTGAAACTTTTCTGCGAAGCGTTCTTTTTTTTTTCTCTTTTTTTCGCCGAATTGACACCTCCTTGGCTTTCGTACCTATAATTCATACACTGCCATAGTTCTCGATAATTGAAAGAAGGAAAGACGAGAGGAAGCGTGAAAGAAGGACAAGCACACGCTACGTTATCCACTTAACAAAATAAGTTCCCGCGTCGCGCAAGTTATTCCATCGAATTATTTTTGAAATGACGCGTTGCAGGTGCTTGCTGCTTCCCTTTCGGCTGTGTTAATTTATTGGAAAAGTATCACAAGTAATTTAAAGTTAGGTAGGTACACAAAGTGCTAGAGTGTAGGAATAAATTCTATTGAATTTGGGTTATATGGTTCAAAGTAGGAACTTCAGTAGGTTAGCAGTTTTTGGGGAAGTATTTCTACATATTTGTGTCTAAGAAATTTGGATTCGTTACATTGCACCGGGTGTCGCATTTTCGATATAAATATATTAATCTTATGTGACAGTTTTAAGTATTTGGGTCGACAGGTTGTTGGGTTAAAGAAGACTTAGGCTTCGACAAGAAGACTTTTTAATAGTCAACTTAAGGTGATTTACATTTGGAACAAAATTGATATAGGTACCGGAAAGTAGTTCACAATGTGGCTAAATAAATAGAAGAGGGTCGAAGCGCTCTTTCGGTGCTACCCTACATTCCAAAGTCTTCATAGGTTCTTAATTAGACTAAAGTTAGATATGTACGAATAGCTAGGGGGTTCGCTAGTATCTCCAAAATGAGGTTATTTCGGTGTGCTCCTTTTTGCTAACTAGCAGACTTATATACAGCCTGTTTCATTAAACATTTTTTCAGCTAAACAAAGAAAAGTACAATATTAAGCACGAAATTTTAACCTGATTATCACACATGCTAGCAGTGGTTAGCCTTAGCACTACCTTAGAGGTATTTGTCTAACTTTAGTAAAAGCAGGGGCCAGATTATGTAAGACGAAAACGATCGAACGATATCGTTTCGACAATAGCAGTCTCTGTCTACACTATTGCCACAGATATGATAGAGACAGGTTTAGTGAAAACGAAAGCGGTTTTCGTTTCGCTTTTTACAGAATCCCACCCCAGGTTTCTATAACTTTTAAGTAAAATTTTCTAAGACGAATTCTGTTTTATTTTTATGCATGATCCATTCTGGTGATCCGATTTTATTTTATGCAGTTAAGATGATTTTGATCGATTGAAACTCTTTTCAAACTCAGCTTTTCCTTCGAGTTACAAATTATAGAAATAGAACCAACGAGCACTATCTGTATCTCCTATGTTTTCCCTAAGTAACGCGTTAAGAAACCCAGAATTCCTTTGACCAGAATCAAAAAGTCTATTTCTAAAGGCTTAAATATAAAAGATTAACATTGAGGCACTCACATGAGTTACTTCGTTACTTTCCTAATGCTAAGAAACATATTCTCAGGCAGGTATAATTTTAGCACAGACAATTATAACTGGGTGTAGCTTTGTTAATAAATTATAATAAAAAATTATAAAAAAGCTAGTAATTATAGGGATTTAATTTGTCGGTATTCTCCCTTAAAACGAAAAAGTTCGAAAAAAGAACTCCGACTTACTCGGTTTTCCCTTTCAATTCGTTTATGTTTTTTGGTCATTGGGATTTCCAGAGTTTCCAATTTATAATTTCATACATAATGGGGCAATGTAACAATTTTGTTGTCAGTGTTAAATTTCATAAATTTAAGTAAAATATTGCCAATATTTATTTTAGGCTAATATTTTTTTATTTAAATCAATTTTCCTCACTAACTTCATCCCTAATTGGTTTTCTATCCAATTGAATAAAGCTTCGCAACCCTAAGGCGAAACCTACTTAAGGATAAACTCGTGAAAATAATCCGTTTTGTCCTTTTTTAGGCGAATACTTTTATTACTCCAAATGCCAATGGAATATCAATTTTTCTAAAATAAAAAAGAATTATATTTTCTAAGATAAGGCAAATGGGTTCCATCAAATTTATATCCACAAACAGGAAGGAAATAGAAAAAAAATATATATGTATATCTTTTTCGGGTCATATTACAAAGTATATTAATAAAATCGGATTGTATTTTCATTCTACATATCTTGAAGGAATAGGCCAAGAAAAAATAATAGAGACCCTTTTGTATATAAGTGTGTTTACTTTTTTATTCTTTTACTTTAATGCGCATACCATTAGTAATGTTAAATCGATTGAACTCTAATTACTTGAATAGATTACGGATTATTCGATGGATTTCAAGAGAGATTCGAAAAATGACCTTTTTTAAGTGCTTACGAGTGGCTCCCCACGTGCATTGGAAGTATGTTACCGATATTTCGATTTAATATTTCTTTTGATTTGCTTATTCGACCATCGTGTCCCATCTAGTGCCTATGCCTACTGAAGTCATGGATGTATGCTAACAATTTATTCCAATCCATTAAACGTGAATGTACGTAACATTTCGGAATATACGTAGAGACCGCATAACTGTACGGAAAAAAAAGGAATTGTATTATTTGTATTATGCTGCAATATGTATAAACAGAAAAATACAAACGACCGACGTTCTCGTTCATCGATGAGGACTCTCCCTCATGAACGAGACAAGGCGTTGAAGTTAGTTCAACCTTCAATGTAGTCAGCAAAAATCAAATCGACCTTTGATGGAAATACTTATTTTTTTAAACGGGTACAATAGTTTTTGCTATAACCAAGAGTCCTGAAGGGAACCCAGCTCAACATAGCTTGGTATTGGATTGTCATTGAATGTAATTCACCAAAATGCCATAATTTGTATAGATTTCATAAAGGTTATCAACTAGAGTCTTATATTTTTTTTTTATGTCTTCATAACCGCTATTTAAGTACTCGTACATATACAATAGAATAGACCATTAATCATTAAACTTTCGTTGAATTTGATAAAGCGAAAAACGCTGCCGATTTTACTACAGTTCAAGGTTCAAGGTCCGGCTTTAACGTATACTCATAGACTTTGAAAGGGTCTTCTACCGGGTAAATCTTTAAGGTATATGGAGATATCTTCTAAGGAGTAGTTGCTTTTAAAGGATTCCTCGGTCTAGGAGAAAAATATTGCCCTTAGGTCACTCACACATCAAGGCACAACCCAATTGTGGAGGTCAAGTTATTCAAATATACCTACAAAGTTTTGTATCAGTTAATGATTGAAACTGAACAGACTTACCCCCAGCTTCACAGTGGAAGTTCAAACTAAACTGAAACCTGAACTTGAGTTTAAATTTTAAGTTCAATTCGTCCGGTTTCGCAATGTAATCTCAACTTCAGTTCAATTCAACACAGTTTAACTAAATTTTATAAATAGAATTTGGCAGTTACTGCTGTAGAGTCCTTTTAGGCGGCTCTCAGACTGAGGCAACAAGCAATAAGCAACTAAGCAACTAGCAACGCCAATAAGCAACTTTATTTTAACCTATTCTCACATCGAAGCAACAGTATTGCCTGATATTTCTAGCTATTAGGAATATTTTCCCACAACTTATATGCATTTTGTATTGAAAACAGGATCTACCGACATATTTTCCAAAACTTTATAGAAAAAACTCAATGTGAGAGCCGACTTATACGACTTTTGAAAAATCGTTGATTGTTTTTTCTTTCAAGGACCCCGCAAAACAATGTCAAATATTTGTGTTTTCGACAATCGGCAGCTTTGAAATATAAATGTCACTCTGTCAAGTGATCTGAGGTTTAAACGGCAGAATACTGTTGATTAAATTTAACTACAGAATGAACTCTGTTCAAGGTTTAAACTATTCTGTGCAACTGAATTAATTGTTAAACTGACTGAGAATTAAACCAAAAGTGTAGTTTAAACTTCTACTATGAAACTTTGGGTTAGAAGTTTAAAGCATAAATACACTCCCATGCACATGAATAGGGACAACATTTTTTAATCATTTCACGTTGTGTTTCTCTGTGTCATTCCTAAATATCAGTATTTTCTTAATGGTTTCATTTAGTACATAGTCAACTTTTAGGAGTGAAACTAAATTCTAACAATTTTACAGTTACATATATGTTATTTTTGTTTTTCGTTGACCATGTACAAAAAAGTGAACTTTTTTTGCAGCACTTGAATAGGGACAGATGCAATTGCTTTGCTGTGGATCAATTTATTAAGGCAGAAGATATTTTTATTTAGCGTATATTTTAATTGTTTTTCAATCAAATGGGGTGAGGAAAAGTTGTAACTGCAGAAGAGAACGACAACATACTTGGCTAGAAGGAGTGTAGTCTCATCTATAGCGGTATTGCCAACAAAATTGGAATAATCAAGTCAGTGGTTTGGAATTTTCTTAAAAATAAGTGGTACTATGGAAACAACATAAAGGGAACACCAAAATTGCTCCTACTAGGTACATCTACTGAAAATAGACGGATTGTTGGAGAAGCAAGCAACAAATTCTCATTGTTCGAACAATCGGAACAAATTTGGGAATCATTGTTAGAGTTGACACGGTAAGACCGGTAATTCGGAGAGCTGGATATATAAAAAGATTAAAATTAAAAAAAAACCGCCTCTTACCACTACTCGTAAGGAGACTCGCATGGTTTTTGCTCGGAATTACATGACATAGAATAGCTAGTGGCATCAAATAGTTTTTTCGGAAGAAAACCGATTTAAATTAGATGACCCTGATAGTTAAATTACTAATTTCATGACATACGCAAAGAAAAACACTATCTGTCTCGTCACCATAGCCGTGAAAGTGGTGTAATGGTGTGTTGTGCGATCTCGTATTATGGCCAATGTTAAATGCAGTTTCTGTCATCAAGAATGAACGCGAATAACTACAAAGACGTACTGCAGAATGTGCTTACTTACTGCGACAATATATTTGGACCCATGTAATGGACTTTCCAGCAGGATAACGCCCCCATTCATACCGCACGAGTGGTAAAAGAGCGTCTGCGTACCCAAAACGTGCCTATACTGGGGTGCCCACCTTATTCCCCTGATCTCAATCTAATTGAGACTGTTTGGGGATGGTTGGCACTTAAAGTATACGAGTCCGGTAAACAATATTCAGTTGTTAAATCATTAAAAGCAGCCATCAATACCGCATGTAGCGACATTTCCTAGAGCTACCTAGAATCTCTGTTTAACTCACTTCCAAACGGTATTTATGCAGTTATTTCCAACCCATTATTAACTAAGCTTAACAAGAAAAGAATTTGAACTGAATTTTGCAACGTTTTGTTATTGATCCTTGTTTCCAGTTACTGTCCCTATTCAAGTGCGGCAAGAGAAAAATGATTTTTTTTAGATGTCAGTCAAAAATCATTTGTTTAAAAATAACGGAAAGTTTTGGTTTCCCTTTAATACAAAAGTGATATTAAAACATTAAACAATTTGTTTATGCCTATACAAATATTATATGTTGTTTTATTGAAAAACTGCAAAAAGAAACAAAAAATCTTGTCCCTATTCAAGTGCATGGGAGTGTATATGTATATACCTCTCGCCTTTTGTATCCTGTCTCCAGTGTGGAGAAGTTTGACCAGAGCTTCACAGGCATACAATATAACCTATTTCACATTAAACAGTAGGTAATTGTGACGAAGAAACGAAATGAAAATAAAATATTTAGAAAAATATACGATTGATTTATATATTGCTAAGTCATACTCGTAGTCTCATCTTATCTGAATGTTACCGTGAACTCGACTTACCCATAATAGTTACCATTTCAATAGCTTGTCATCGTTTGCATATCGAAAAATCCCAACAATTTTTTGATGTTTTTACGAAAGTTAAAAATACATTTCGAATGCGGGTGGTACTACACATGAAAGGTAAAAAAAAACCCTTTGGCAAGCTGCAGGGTTTAGTTTAACGATGTTTCATATTGCGAATATTGTTGCTGAACGTTTTGTAAATATAGTCCTCTTTACTTTACTGCACATGGAAACAATAGCATTATTATACTACCCAAATACCACAAAAAAGTTGGGATATGGACTATGGAGTTTATGTATGCAAAGGAGGATATTTCAGAAACATTTTGGATTCGTCGTGTGAGTCGCCAGGCAGTTGTGTGGCCAGCATCATTGAGTATGTGGTGAGCTTTATTTTTTTTTTTGTCATTATAATACAGACATGAGTAAGAAAGCATATTGCTCAACTAGCCCAAATTGGTCAGCAAATATCACCTATACTCAGCACAACAGTTCGAGGCAGCTGTGTAAGCAAATGTTGGGTGTAACTAGTCAGCCACGAAAAGTAATGAGATTTAGATGTACGCCAAGTTCTTATTTTAAGTAGGTTCGGTGTTAGAAATATTTTCTATTCCCGCTGAATGGAAAATCGGATGTTTTCAACTTTTCCCACCAAATTTCACGATTCTAGGATGGCAAGAAGTGCTTTATAATTTTGATGATCATCATCTAAGTGAGTGAGTGAGTCCAGGCTCCGGGGGTCAGATCACGTAAAATTAAAACGATTGAACGATAGCCGAGCCAGCCGTTCGGACTCGGTATAAAATTGTAGGTCCCTTCCATTCGTTCCAAAAATAAAAACTCACACAAACGAATGGTTGTGAGAAGGGTGTCTACACGCCTGCTGTTACGAAAACTATTTATTTTTATTATTTATTATTATAATATTAATTAACTTGGGAAAGACACCTTGAAATTTAAAAGTAGGTATATGTGGTCAAATTTTAGCCATATTCTAAAATACATTTAGCTGAAAAGATAATTTCATCATCATACCGGGGATTCCTTATTTACAACGTACTATAAGTAAAGCAATAGGGGTATTCACGATTCGGTGTATCAGGTCTAGAAAAAGTGTGCTCACGATGTGATAAAAAAATAAAATTTCACAATTTTACTAGACCTAGATACACCGAATCGTGAATACCCCTAATATAATTCACAATTAAATTAAACTGGAAATGTTAGCCTTATCAATAAATACCCAGAGTCTTTTGGTTACAAGCAAATGCTTCCCTGCCCTACCTTTACGACTTCATTCTCCGAAGTGTTAATGCATATTTGCTGTATGGTTCCATCCTAAGAAATAACATCCCCCCAAACCACGTCTGATGGGGATTCTGAACTTAAAATGTGTAATTCCTCTGTTATTTGCTTACCTAATTTTCAAAGTTCGTGTGTTTTTTGTTTGATAGCTTTCAATTTACTGAAGTAGTACACAAACACAATGATAGTATCATCTACCTTAATGTCCATTCCATTTGCATACCATTTTCTAAGAGTATTAAACCAAAAAACATTAAATTTATTATCGCACGCATACGAGAGGGTATTCATTTATTGATTCTGTACCAGGATTACTAGGTTCTCTCATGGGCTTAACCCTTCTGCCTGCATATGAATTGCCCGAGTCAAGGCGTGACCCTACCCACATTTACTCATTCAAAAGCCGCATGCCCGAAATAAAGTATGCATATATATGCCGACTACAACCTACCACCATGCCATATACATTTCCTTGAAAAGACTGTTGCCCTTAGGAAGTGTGGTATTGTTGTGTGGGATTTGTGTTTTATGTATTTTTCATGGTTTATCATATTTATCGTATTCTACAGACTACAAGAGAACCACAAGAGGAAACACTTCAGGTAACCCCCAACAATGGATGTATTCACAATGCAATGCACAGATAACTGGCACCTTGACCTGTTATTCAGATATTTTGAGTGTGCCAATGCCACTTAAATACAACCACCAACTTTGGTTGGTTCACAAGTAATAAATCCATAGAAATTGGATACTTAATCCATTATTTGTTGTGCGAATATATTCTGCCATTGCAGATGTTTAAATTTGTTCCTGATTTTTAGAAGATTTTTTTACTTATGTTTAAGTATAACATATAGTAAGGTAGATATGTAGATATGATATAAATGAACATGAGTAAATTGCCGCCACGGTAGCTAAAGTTTTAAATTTGAAACATTGATATGCATTGTTCCGATAGAAACCACCACATTTAAGTAATACAATTCCTATGTAGCGGGTACAGGTACAGCAATTTTCCAGGGGTTCAGCATGAGATCAGCACAGAATTCCAACACACAAACCACTGAGCTACTACACCTACTGTAAAATAAACTTTTTTTTACCAGTCTTGTAATGTCAAGAAGCTATACCCACCTGCAAAAAAAAAAGTTTCTTAATTTCGTTAAATTTAATTTAGTTGATTCGAAAAAATGTAATCAAACTTAAAGTCGTTCGTTTTTGCTTCTGGATATTTACGGATGAAGTCCCTCAAGTGCATTGAATTTTCCATTCAAGGATTTGTAATTACTACCAAAGAAAACTTTTTCAAACTTTTCTATTTGAAACCGAAAGTCTAATTCCGATTGCTTCGTCAATACGAGGAATCGTCAAAGTTGTCTTTGAAACTAACTGCGAAGTTTTTCTCTCTGAGGAAAAGTTTACATTTAATTCTAGAAATGTATCCTTGCTCTATGGAGAGCACTAATGTAAGAAGTTCCATTGTTTAATGCATAGTTACATGCGTGCAGTATTAGTTTAGATTAAATCTACCCTAATCTTATTGATTGTGGATGTTTTAGCTCCAGGATTCATACACGAATTAAAGAAATACATAAAGATACATTTATTCTCAGTATCCTTATGGCAGTTTGTTTTAGACTCCACTTAACCATTCTGTGGTTTTTGATTATGGAGAATACGGGAAAAAAGTAAATTTTCAAACAGACAGTAGGTACCTAAAAAATATCAGTTAGAACTTTGACCGACTATGCACATCTCAACCTAATTCTTGGCCTCGTTGATTATACCAAAACACAAGTTATTGTCACGGCACAGTCATTGGTGTCACGAATTCACTGAGTGCCTACATCCTGAATTATTGGCCACACCAATGTAGAATTATTTATCATAGCCACGTACTCCATGTACTATGCAAATAATAGCCATCCATTGTAAATAGCTCTGAATACAGTGAAAATTAGCGTTCTATTAGAATAGAGTATTCGAAAACCACTTGAGGTATAAATGAACTCATTTTTTGTGTTGTATGTTGTATGTACCTTAAACTCGAATAAAATGCCACTGGGGATATGTGCATTTAATTTACAATGTTTGTATGGAAATATCTCATAGGGCATGCGATGCGAGTTTATTTTTGAATGTATGTGGCTTGATGAATGCTCAGTTCTTTAACAGACGTACTCATGAAATTATATACAGAACCGTCGCGTCGTACTGATTTCATTCACGCAATTAATGTACATGAGAGTATAGAGTTGAAAAGGTTAATCTGATGTTATTGACCGCGCAAATAAACACGGCTAATTGTGGGTAATGAGGTGTGCTGTAGGCCGTAGGGACTGAACAGGAAATAAATAATTGTTCTTCCAAATAGTGTATGCAATTGAAAATTAACAGTATGTTGTTTAACAATATTGGTTAACTAAAGTCAAAAGTTTGAATCCCCACAATAAGCAAACAAGTTACAAAATATAGTAGGACCGGCGCGCGCACAGTGGGGCACTTTGTATGGGAGAGCGGAAAAAAATCTATAAAATCTGAACTAATAAACTTAGAGCAATGAAATTTTGCACACCTATTTGGATGGGGCAAACACATATTTGGACAAAAAAAAATAAAAGAAAAATGAGGTTGAACTAAAAATTGAATATCTCGCAGCTCTCCTTCAACGGATTAATTTTATTTTGCATATAACAGAAAGCCCTATACTTCTTCTTAAAATAAAGTCCTGGTTGAGTTTTTTCCAATTATTATTAGAAAAGAAATTCTTACTTTTGTAACATTACCAAAGTCAAAACCGTGTTTTTTTTTTAGTCTAACCAGCGAGACTAATTTATACACTACGTTCAAAGTGGTCTGAAAGGGGCTCCATTTCTTTCAAAAACAGTTAGCTGAATACTGTAGATAATAATAAATGTAACCACTGGACGGAGCTTTGTGGAACTAAAACTGTAGCTCAAGGGAAAGAACAGTAAAGTATTAATTTTAGGGCATTTGGTACTAACCCTTATATTTTTTTTTTTTTTTTTTTTTTTTTTTTGGAAGCTGAAGATAGATATTATTCATTAAAGAAATTAAGTTTTAGGAAACGGTTATAAAAATGCTACTTTCCTTGTCAAAGAGTTATTGCAAGAAAATACATGAAATCTAAAACTAAAAGAAAGGGCAACTTTGGTACGATGTATCTCGAAAATTCTCTGACATAAATTTCTCAAATTTTGGTAAAACATAGAACAGATATATATCTTTAAAAAAAAAAATTTAAAAAATCAATATTACGAATTTAATTTTTAACATTTATTTCCGCATTTTCCCCACTGTGCGGCGTGAGTTAAAAAGCGAAGAGTAGGTATCTGTATCTGTTATGATAAAATGGCTGAATTATTGATGAATGGCATCGTAACGTAATCTTTTCCTATTATGCGGAACTAAATAGTAATTGATTACTTACCAGTAGCCCATTACCGGTAACAAGACGGTAGTACATATACATACATATAATGCACATATACATATACAACCATTTATGTAATCTCTGCCTATATATATAAAACAAAGGGGAAAAAACTGTATGTTTCCCTCCGTCGCCCGTAGTTTTCAACCAATTTAGTTAATTTTTTTAAATGACCGTAATTACGATGATCAATTGATAAGCCAAAAAAATAAAAAAAAAATAAAAAATTAAAAAAAAAACAAAAAAAGGCCTGGCGAATCCGGCGGGATTTCAGCTAGTTTGTGTATAATTTTGTCTTGATCCAAATGGCCCCTCTCCTCCTAGCCGTGTCCTTATAATGGGTGATTTTTTAAGCGTCTGGTTTTTAAAATGAAAAAAAAAGCAAAATTGAGTGAAATTTGTATTAGGGTCGATAAATCAATTCTTGCCATTTACTTTTCAAATATTATTTCGTGTAAATTGACCGCAAGTCCATTAAGTGATCCGTCCGGAATGTCCAATTTTGGCATACTTTTTCCAAACTGGTATCTCACCAATAACACGAGTTGTGTTGCCTTCCAAGGCGGCAATAGTTGCTGGCTTATCCGTATAGACGTCAGACTTCACATACCCCCACAAGAAATAGTCCAACGGCATCAAATTGCACGATCTAGGTGGCCAATTCACAGGTCCAAAACGTGAGATGAATTGGTCACCAAATTCATCTCGCAATATGTCCTGTCCATGGATTCGCGACTCATTTTTTTCTGAGCACGATTTTTGGTAATACAATGCAATAATTTGCAAACGTTGTTCGGGTTAAGTCGATACATGATGAAATGGAAATGCTAACTGAGCATTTTTTACTTTAACACGTGTCACGAATCACGCGCGAACTATCAAAAAAATCAGACTGAAAACCCAAACAGAAAAAATCTCCCTTTTTATCTGCCTCCAGTTATGCACTACAAGTCTGTTGATAGATACAAATGAATGCAATTCTTTTTCGAAAAGTCTGGAAACCTAAACCTAATTAGACGCAAAATACACCTCTACCCGCATACCTACTTACAAGGAATCGTCGGCGGAACATCGAGAATTACGATAAGAATTAATTTGACTATCCTACTCCACTCCTATACCTGCGGTCATTGTATCGAGGACTCTTGTCATCTGGTTTATCAGCAATCACCGTGCGGGTCACTCGTTCAACCCTCTCATCACAAATCCCCCACTTAATCTATCCGACTTTACTATACCCCAACGCAACTTGGCCCAGTGTATAGTTCTTTTATAGTACACAATATTGCATAATTTTCTCAATTCACCTGTCTCTTCGCCCTGTTTAACAACAAAATGATTTCAAATAAAAGTACAATTTGTAGTGTTCTTCTTTTTTGTTAACAACCGTATTTTACATCAGTACAGAACCGTTATAACATTATTGTCGTGATGAACAAACCAGACAACCTATACACATCACCTAACTTAGGGATCTACACTTAGTAACAATCGCGATGACATCACTTTCCCAAAACTCCTTTGGCTATATCAAACTTTGAAACAACTTTTCAAACTTACTATGTATAGGTATACCTAACTTACAATAATATGAGTGCGGGAGTAGGTACCTTACATACCTATTAGCAAGCACCTCGGTAGGCTTTTAAAGAGATGTAGGTGTGATCTATGGCGCTAGGCACATATATTATACTTTTTTAAATACATTTCACAAAAAATTCGAATCGTTTTAGTACCTAATATATAGTAGATAAATATATTATTCAAAGTTTAATCTCGCCATAAGTATCTACCTAGTCATGGAAATCCTGAAAAGCAATAATCACAAATATATTCAAAATATACTTGAAGCTGAATGGAAATCAATAGGCGCAATAGAATATACTAATCTCTTTCAGCATAGCACTTAATCAGAATGTAAACCATGTAAACCATTAGAAAAACTGAAACTATCATAAACTGCACGGCAGCTAGACAGTAATTATGGTATATTTAGAAGGGTATATTTAGAAGGGTGCTTTCATTGTATACCATAATTAAAATGAATCAGTTCTCAGAATATGTGCCTGCCCTAACCATTTCATGAGTCATGACTCATGACTCATGTCATGGTTGTAAATCTAATGATGTCATTTTATGTCTGTCCTTCATCTATCACATTTCCAATCCACATATTAAAGGTTTCCCTCCAGCCATTGGCGATAAAAAGTAGGTACTTATCCTTTCTATGGTTGCTATGCTAACTATTTGCACACCCTTCAAAAAACGAATCTTTTTAACTTTTTGGCAGTAGGTAATTGATTTTAACCGACAATTTAAACGTATGTACTTATTATATTTCTCCAACTCCGGGGAAACCAAATTCGGCAATTAAAAAGCTTCTGAAGGATACTATTTCATTGCGAGTGGTCACTTTTAACCATGGTACTTTGGATAGGGATAACCATAAACCGGAAAGGAGTTTATTATAATTAGGTGATCATTTTCTTATCCTTATAAACAGAGTTACTAGTCCACTAATTAATTAGTTTGTCGTTTCTGTGGTCTGTGGTAAGTCGTATAAATAAAAGTAAATCATTACTATATGGTCGTCTCGGGTAATATGTAATAATAGCGGTAGATTAGATAGTGTGACTTAAACTATATTTTAAATTACATTAAATTTATTAATATTCTTATGTGGTTTTTCGGATCCTTCGCTAGGGGCAGGGACCTTGACGTGTGCGCCTTTTTATAAAGCGCTGGTGCGAAGGCTTAATGTTGCAATGACTCAGTGGGCTATGCTGTCGGAGGAGGTAGTCGTCTGAAGGGTCACCCATGGCAGACAGGCCGTTGAGGAGCAACTAACTAAGAACTGCCCATGGGGAGTAAACCGCATTATAAAATATCTAATCCATGGTGGAACAGCATATGCTAAGGGATGCGTGAGTAAGAGATTGCTTAGTCGCTAATATGCGGACTCCAATGAGGGCCGAAACCTATGCTAATGTCTCTATTACATAGATAACATACATACATACATTCTTATGTGGTTTCTTCGGATAAATTAAACATTTTAGCTTAGAATCTTAATTGCAAGGATCAATGCGAGGGGACTAGCAAGTTGGTTAGAAACAAAACAACTCAGTTAACTACATAAATGTATTTAGTCTTCATCAAGCACTCACATCTCCTTTGGTCACATATTACCAAAGACCTACAATTTTATGCCGAGTCCGAACGACTGAATTGAGAAGCTTTTTCAGGACAGTTATACTGTCGGATGTTTGTCAGACGTTCGCAAGAGGTGGCGCTAAACTCCCTAAACTTGTCTGCTGAAGAAAATCTAGGAATCAATTGTGATAAATCTATCCATTAGTGCATTTTTCCAACTACATAGTACATATAAAAATTGTATTAAAAGGTATATCTCCAGTAAGAGCGATGGATAATGTGTCATTTTACTAATGTGTTATGCGATAGTTCTGAGTTCTTTATTAGCCTACCTAATGGGACAAGTCATTTCCACTTTTCTGCCCATGTCAATGTCGATGTGCAGCTCGTACTCTTCGCAGCTCGTATTCTCGTAGCTGCAATATGTTCAAATACGAAAATGCTTTGCTCTGGGTATACATACCTAATCGGCTTCAATGACAATGGCATTCTTCTGAAAGCTAATGAAATAGCCCTAACGATTTATGAGCATACCCAATGAACAACCGCACTATCAGCGCATAATAAATACCCTTCATTCCTCTAAGTCAGAATTGATGAACCTAACCTCATTAAGCATGTAAAGCCTCTGAGTGCTGTCCTTTGCTCCAGTTAATGCCAACTACCTGCCGCAAGCAAGAATAATGCCTTCGCGCTCCCCAGCAGCACCGTTGATAAAATTAATGTCCATTGCGTTGCTTCATGGGCCTACCGATTGTAAATTGTATCCTGTCCGTGAATCTGTCCATTTCGCTATTTAAGGATTTCCACCAAAGTCCTAACCCCTTTCAACTGGCTCCCTGCCTGCCAGCGACCACACAACGAATGCGGTACATGAGGCTGTCTCTAATGCGGCCTCTGCCATTCATTGGAAAACATGGTGGTATTTTATACCGGTTTTCTAAAAGCCGAGGTAAACGCATTTACGTTGCATTCCCTTATGCCTCTGTATGTACGGGTATTTGACCAGAATCCACTGACATTTGAACACCATAAAGATGTGTGTACACTGCTTACGTCTGGTGTTAAACCAACAATATAGCAAAATCCTCTTTAAATGCAACAGAGTTAGAGCTGGCAATGCACCACATATAGCCTTCCATTGAAAATATTATGTACATCCATACCCATACTTGAAGGCGATGGCGAAACAAAAACTTTCGTAAGCGCTCTACGTTTTATTTGAGAAAGAGGCTGTAGATGGATTACCTTTGCTCCGGAACCCCGATACACCCGATAAGAGCTTTCTCATCCTAGCCTGTCCCAGTGCAAATGTCATCTGAGAATAATGCACCAGATATTTGTTTGGCTTAACAGTAAGGACACATAACTATATGCACGTGATATAGTTGGACTTGCAATAGGCTTACTTGTTATGGATCGGATGGCTGTTGTATGCAACTATCATTCGGGTCATCGTCGTCAACACTCGACGTGTATGCTTTTACTTGGATTGTGTGTTTGCTTTTAATTTAGATTAGTGTTGACGTGCGTTATGACAGAAGTTTGGGCGACATTTTTATGATTGATTTCATATCTCTGGATGGTTCTGTCGGTCGTAAATTTTTTTAAAAATTAAATAAATAAAAATAAACAGTAAGTCAACCATTTAATACCAATTTGGTAAGTCCAGTTCTTACACAAAGCAAATTGCAATTGGACAAATTGTATTCACGCATTGCCATTGACCCATTGGTAATTGACCAAATCAGAGAAGGTAGAAAGAAAGAAATTTCGTGGTGTCCATTTCTTCCTTCTACGCCGCCGGTGGAAACTACAGCAAATTTTCTGAAATGGGCAAGGAATGCCATGAAGTCAATACAACAATCTACCCGAGGCTGGAAGTGTTGCGATTTTGCATTCAAAACTTGAGCTCTGATAATATGTATATATTGGGTTTATACTCTATATCTATACTTATAATCAGTGCCAGCTTTAGGGGTGGGCTACCGGGGGCGCCGGCACCTGGAGGGCGCCGAATTGTACGCGCGCCAGCTTAACTTCAATGAATTTGAATACCTATCTCTATCGATATAAAGAAAAACTGAACTAAATTCAAAGTATTACATTTTATGAACTTATATTGTAGGAATGAGTATGAGTTAAGTACACAGCATTTATCTACCGCGGTCTGTCATTGTGTTGCTTGTCTTGTCGTATTCCTTTCTAACTTATGTGGGGCGAAAGAGAGGCCCACTGAGCGACCATAGAAATAGAACCCATTTAGTCTAGTTTAAAAAGTTTTGTGATCAGAGAAGTACCTGCAGAAGTGTAGAGTGAATGAGCTCAGAATAACGGGCAACACTTCCGTAGTGCTTGAGATGTTTAATTGAGGGTAAGTCCCCATAATTATTTTTCTTAGGTGAGCATTTTTCAAACCAGTAGCGCGATTAAGACGCATTAATAACGTAGACCGGGTGAAGAGGCTGTTGATGAACCAACAACTGATAAAAAAAAAGATTTTGAAGTCGATTTTTTTATGCTCTTTTGGACACCGTACTTATACCTATGAAGGAAAGATTTCAAAAGATGCATGATTTTCCTGACGCGTAGAATTTCTTGTTTAACATAAAATAAAAAAGAACTCATGCGACATTGTTCTGAGCTGGAAGAAAAGTTAACGATCAACTTTAAATCTAGTATTGTTGAAGATTTCTTGTGCGAAGAAATCAAAAAGCACAATCTTCAAGAGTTATAATATGATGCGGAACAGCTGTATATCGATACATATTCTGTTAACAATGCCAGTGACAGTTGCAAGTGGCGAACGCAGTTTTTTTTAAACCAAAGTTGATAAAAACGTACGAACTTATGGTCTACAATGTCCCAAAAAAGATTAACTAGTTTGTTTGGCCTCACTGTCCATTGAAAATAAAATTGCAGAAAGCCTAGATTTTGACAGTCTTATCAGATAATTTGCAGACAAAAAAGATAAAAAAATAAGATTTTAGTTGTTTTTTAATTATTTTTTTTTTTTCACCGGAGTCACCGGAGACCCCAAACAGGCAATGTTCAGATAGTGATTCTAGCTTTTTAATTTTTTTTTATTGTTGAGTGGTTATTATTTTAAATTTTGTGGAATCGGATTGCTGCGCCAACTACCAGGCTCAATTGTGAATCTAAACCATCCTTAGACCCACTCAAACATAATCACAAATTGTCATTAAAATCGGTCCAGCCATTTTGTAAGAGTTCGACTTTTTGAAAATTGCTAAAAATGACTATTTTAGCCACTTCTTCCTCCTTTTCATACAAAATTTGTCTGAGATCATCCCATTAAAAAAATCATATAAATATTAGCGAAGAGATTTTTGAAAAAAATTTGTTGCAGTCATTATTAGAATTGTTTCAAGAAACTTTTTGCATCAAAACATTTTTTTTTTTTATTGATACCGAGGAAAAAAGTAAAAAAAGTAGACTTTTACAAAAGTTCTAAATTTTCAATGGGTACTTAATGGGTTAAGGAAAGTTGTGTATCTATCATTCCAACGGAATTTAAATGACCTTTCCATTGATGCCAAAATTTATATGAAGTAAGTTCAAATTATGAGCAGAATTAACTTTAGTTTTGTCAAAATACTTATGCCGGCCACTATAAAGATAAACCAAAAAAAAGCGATTTGGGAGTTGAGATATTATCCTGTTCGATTTTTCTCGATTTTCCGATATCCGTCTCACGAGAAAAGACAATTATTCTCTCTCCTGTCCCTGTGTCACAGAATTACATTTTTTTAATTTACATGCTTCCACCTATAATATGATGGAACGAATATGTTAGTTGAATAGTGATTGATTTGATGGGATCTATATAGGAACAAGGCAATCATATTAGGTATACAATATACCTACTGCTAACATTAAATGAAAAACTCAATATATAGATATAGTAAAACCCGCCATTTAGAAATTGAATTCACAATAGAAATGAAACATTTTCCTTACATTTATAACTCAGAACATGAAGTGGAATGACATCTGTCTTTTCTAGAATTCATAAAGCTCCTCATCATTAATAGATCTCATTGTATTTTTATTGTGTTTACTTGAATCTGAATCGTATATGGCATTTCGACATCCGAAATATCTACTCCATAAAAGGTAAAGGCACAAAATTAGATATACTGAATGTTATTTAAAAAGAAAAAAAAACATTTTCTAAACCACTTCTGACTTAAGTTCCCACTTTTGGCATTTTGACGAATAGGCTAAATAACTTTGTGGTAAAACCAGCTATCACCATCGCCACTACTTTCACCTTGCTTGACAGAAATTGTAAAGTGGAAAAGTTTAAAGTAACCGCAATCAACATTTCTACCAGGAAGCACGACTTTCGAAATAACTCCTTTTGAACTTGCCTAAACACACAAAAAAAGTTTCTGCTTTTTGGCGCAGTTGAGAAAATCCTAAAGTGCTTTTCTCCATGCAGCCATGTAGCAGTTGACAAGAAATTCGTAAACTCCATTTGAGAAATCCTTAACGCTGCAACTGAATTGGGACAAGAGATGGCCAAATACTCATTTATTAGGCATGTATGTATAGCTATTTATTAGCTGTTTATCTGAGAATAACTAATACAACTGACTTGAATATTAACAAAATTCTCCTATTTTATTTATTTCACGCGCAGTCTTAGTTTGTGGCAATTATTTCGCTATAATGCAATTAAACCGAAGGTTTTTTGTTAAAAAAAAAACTACACATGTTTAAAATGGTTGTCCCTGATGTTTAGTACTTGAACTTTCTGAATCGGATCAACAAGCATGTGCACTACTTACCACAGCCAAGCGGAATAATAGCGCTTTCATGAATTCTCAAATTTCCTTTCAGTATACTAAAAAAACACTTCGACTTCGACGGTAAAATAACGCAAACAGATACTAAAACCGTGATATCCTATCCGCACTCACACATGCATACACCAGCATTCAGAAATCCCACAAAATTATGATTAAGTACACACCGGTTCGAAGGTGAGGCCTTCAACTTAAAGTACTATGAAAAGTGAACAAAAAACATATACTTATACATGCTTTCCTAAATTAGTATGAGTGAAGGTTTATATGATAGCGAGCACGAGGTATAGCTAGAGCTATTTTTGTTTTTAAAATGATGAAATGGTCCTGTAACTTGGCGTCATTTTTCATTCGAAACGTTGTTCTTGCAGATTTCACCCAGGCAGTGGAAGAACTCTGTGGTGAGGGAATCCTTGAATTTATACATGAGGTTTCGCAAGAAAGGACTTCAAAACGCATCAGAGATGTTGGTTTTTTAATTTCTTCTAATGGAAATATACCGTGAGGCACTTATATTTCAAGTGACAGAAGCACATTTTTAGGTTTTTTTTTTTTATTTATTAATGAAATCGGAGGACAAAGTTGATCAGCGCTAATGGATCGGTGATACGTGAGTGCAGTACCTGAAAGTTGCTGAAAGTCTGAGACCCGGTAAAACACGAGAATTCAATTTGGATTTGAGTATGGTTAGGTGCATAAGATATATTTCTGGAACGTGGCTTAATTAATCAATGACTGCTTGGAAACGTGTAGGTACACCATCATCGGTTCTACTGAGGAAAGTGGAAATGCTGCTCCTAGCATTGTATCGTAGGTAGGTACCTACAATCAATTTATTTCTCTGATTTGATTGCTGGTCATCAATGATCATGGAGGGAGATGTTTTAACTAAGATTTGTAATAAGTTATACCAGCAAATCGGAGTTGCTTGAGAAATATTTCATAAACATTTTTTTTTTTTTTTTTATGAATGTTTCGTTGGTCTGGCCCACCTTTACACCCCACCCAATTTATAGTGATTGTGAAATATCGTTAACTTTAACACATACGAAACCAGGGACGTTAAAGTGATTGTGTTTGAATGTGCACCACTGGGTCGCACGAAACTTTCTCGTTTATTGCGAATCTCGCAGAATCTCAGAGTTACATATTTCAGCAAATTTTACGTCTAAAATAATACCCACTTGATATGTAGATACCTACTCAGGTTTAGTAACTGAACCCTTGTTAATTAAATAAAAAGTAATACATACTACGAGTACATAAACATAGGTATTAACTACAACACTTTATTACTTACTTTCAAATTTTACCCCGAAAAACTGACACTTAAGGAGGCAAGTAGGCGATGATTTTCGAATTTCCATTTTTGATTATTTAAAAAAAGTGGATTTGGGTAGTCCTAGTCATTTTTGAGAAATATTCATAAAACGACTATTATGCGAGTTTTCTGAGAAAAACTAAGTACGTGATCATATTTAGAATGCTTATATTGTCTTAAATCTGTATTTTGATCAAAATCGTTGGAGCGGTTTTTTGTAAAATTATGCTGACAAATGTTACAACTTTGGTTCGAAAAGCACTGGTATTAAACTGTTTAGCTGAAAATTGAGTAAGACGTATTCGTCACAATATAAACATTACCCAGCAATTATATTTCCATCCAAATCGAAAATGGTGTTTTCGAGATATGAGCAGTTTTTAAAGTACCATTTTTAGCGATTGGGGTGGAAATCGAAGGACGCATTCATGGTTCAAAAAACACTGTTTTACAACTATTTAGCTCAAAAGATAGCAAAAATGGTATCTATTACTATAGATTTAAGTATTACCTGTCAGTTACATTCTTATCATAATTGAAAATGGCGTTTTTGAGATATGAGCAGTTTTTTAAAGTACATACCTACTATTATTAGGGATTTGGGTATCAAAGGACGCTGTCTTTTTAGAGAAAAGTTTGAGTTTGTTATCAAGTTAAGAATGACAATAGTACCTTAAAAATTTAAATCGTTTTTACCGTTTTCGAGAAAAAGCCAATTTTCAAAACTGCCGTTGCTTGAGTTTTTAGCGAAAAACTGCGTATGTAGTCATGTTAAGCATGCCTATGCCTACATTAACTCAACTATAAATTTTGGTTCAAATCGTTATTAAATTAAAATGTTTAATATTTCGTAAAATGTTTATAATAGGCCAACATAATTGAAAAAAAAAAAAATAAATAAATAAATAGAAAAATGCAAAAAAAAAGTCCTGGCGAAGCCGGCGGGGATTCGGCTAGTAAATAATATAAAGTTAAAAAGGATTTAAATGTGTTAATTGTTCAACTAGAAGAATATCACACCAAACACAAAAATATAAAAAAAAAACCAAGTTCTCTTGTAAAAAAAAATTAAGTCCGTAACTAGTTAGCCACGAAAAGTAATGCAATCTTAATGTAAGTACGCCAAGTTCTTAGTTTAAGAAGGTTCAATGTTAAAAAAAATTGGTAGCATTGAGCTTGTGCGAAACTCGAAAGCCAACTCCAGGGGCATAATTTTCCAAAAGTCTGTGCGACTATCTGAATATACGCCGACGACATCGACATCATTGGCAGAACACAACGAGCTGTCACTGGTGTGTATAGTACAGAGCCGCCGGCCAAAATGGGCTTAGTGGTGAATGCGAGGGCAAACCAAAATATATGCTGTCTACAAGAAGGGACACAAAACATCGACGAATCGGATAGAACGTCACGATAGACAGCTACAATTTTGAGGTAGTTAAGAACTTCGTCTACCTCGGCTCCGCTGTTAACTCTGAAATGACAGGAAATCAAGCGAAGAATTACACTTGCCAACCACTGTTACTTCACCTTAAGAAGGCAATTGATTAGTAAGGCCTTGTCGAGAAACACCAAGGAGACCCTGTATAAGACTCTCATCATCCCAGTCCTGCTTTGTGGCGCAGAATCATGGACGTTATCAAAGACGGATAAAGATCTAATTGGTCGCTTCGAACTCAAGATTCTTCGAGTGCGTTAGCGTTAGCGTTGACGGGCTGTGGAGAAGAAGATTTAACAGCGAGCCCTACGAGCGTAAAGCGGACATCTACCTGGGTTAGAAAAGTACGTATCAGTCGACTAAGAAGGTTAGGACATGTAGAGCATATGGACACCAACGCCTCGGCCCGAAGAGTCTTCGATACCAACCCTAAGGGACAACGCAGTAGAGAAAGACCTCACCTTAGGTGGAGTGCACAAGTGCAAGGGGACATAATCCTACTTGGAGTGCGCAACTGGAGGCGGTTAGTCAAAGACTGTGCTAACTGGAGAGGCATTTTGGGTGAGGCCCAGATCCACCCTGGACTGTAGCGCCACCTAAGTAAGTAGTATTGAGCTTAGTAAATGGTTTGATGTTTTTGGCTTAATTGGTTCCGAAGTTAGAGGGGGGTCGAAAACAGCCTGAGTTTGTTCCTCTAAAAAGGGAGTGTGCCTTAGCCTTTACTATAGAGAACTTGTCGTGCTGGGGTACTACTTTTAGGAACTGACTGTCAAAGTTATACCTAGATAGGGGATAAAGAGTAGATATGTTCAAGTTATTGGATTGTTTAAGTTATCGTATGTTCAAGTTACAATCCACGAATTCATTTAATGAATCAAAAAAAAATTAAGTATGATACGAAAATGTTTTTTTTTATTGGTCTTACCAGACATAGGAGTAGTCTATAAATAAATCGACTCCATCCAAGCCTAAGCCAAGTAGACAAATTATTTATGCAAACATATACATATACATATCACATTTATTTAGCGGTGGTAGGTAACGTATATTTTATACCTTTTCGTCGCCTACCATACTCGACGCGGCATTACTCAAGGAATGCTGATAATTTCCAATAACCTTCCTAAATCCTCTTAGGTCCACAAACCAATTTGTAGAATTTCAATAAATGTAATGTACTATGTAGATACTTACAAACTCCAAAATGCTTACAATAAAATTTGGCACGAACAATAAGAAATCAGTTTTATTGCGTGTGGGCAAACTCGACGCCTCATAATATTAAATTCCCATGGTTACGCATAACGAGGTCTATCTTTTGGGATATTTAATATACAAAAATAGATTTCGTAAGTGTTTTGCCAGGAAATAAGGAAGCAACACTATTGAAACGTTCACATCAGCTTCTCCCACTTAGGAAGATTCAAATCACTTAACAGATTGACACGCACTTCCTCTTTTTACGACATTTGCGTCTATATCGATCGAAAACTCTTTGCTTATCAGACAGCCACTGCCCATAACATAATTACCGCGGTAAATAAGCTTAGGTTTTGCCACTCTACTCGCCTATCGCAATCAATCGAATTGGTAACTCCAGTTCTATGCTGGCACCCTAATGAGGACCATGGGGATGAATGCATGCCATAGTAGGTAGGGGCCGAAAGTAGCGGGTAGGTTTACGTATTACACAAGAAGTGATTCTAGATTTATGTGTCTACGGAGGGAACCAACAACTAAGACGATTTTAGGCTTAGCATGCTAGAACAACAATACCCACAGTGAAATAGTAATGAATGCTGGCAATAAATCGCCCGAGTGGGCAAATTGGCGATATGTAGTAGTAGAAAATAGATAGCCACTGGCAAGGGGTACGCCCGCCACCACCCTGCGTGAACGTACACACATACACAAACTTACACACTCAAATAGTGATGTACTGCGTTGTCGGATTGTCGGCCCCAAGTGAGTTGATGGGGAACCTTACCAGCCATTTTGCTATTGCCAATGGACTGAGTGGACGACTGTTCAGTGTTCATGAGGCAGGGATTGTTAATCTATAGTTACGGAGGGTTATAACCACGTCCAACAAAACAGGGACATTTATAAAGGACTTTTCGGTTTGAGTTGAAGAGTAGGTAATTTATCAAAGTGTGTGGGCGATGTGTCGTTGGTGAGGATATTGAAAAGCAAGTTGTCACTAGTGCGCCCCTGAGGCTGTGCATAGTTTTCACTTTGCCTGTTGTAAAAGTTGATGTTGTGTTATTCACGCGTTGCGCTTTGAAAGACGTGCATGATGGAAGCAGATGTTTCGAGAGCATTTCCAGTGCATTTCCATCGCCTATGGCGGGCTATAAATTTTAATCAGATTACACTGCGGGCAGTTATGGTGTTGAAGCTCCTTGTCTAGATGACGAATGCTTGATAATGAGATGACAGAATTATCGTTGACGTTCGTAATGGCATGAAAAGTGGAAACGGAAAATCTGGCATGTAAAACATGATTTGCTATTTTGTGTATATTCCGACGAGGAAGTCTTAGCCAGAATTGCGTCATAGGAGAGTAGCTTTGTGAATGAGGGATATTTGACACGCAAAATTCTCTAATGTGGTTGTGGTATTAGAGTTGGAGCTGGAGGTCTTCGTTATACGAGTACCTATACCTACTGTTGTGTGAATTACTTAATCTCGCCTTGTTAATTGCTTGCAAACTCCCCTAAAACGTGGTTAATATTGTAAGAGAATAAAAGGCATGCGATGTTACTACTACTATGGTGATTCATTGTTTCTGATTTTTGTTTTCCAGGTTTCAGTTTTCACGTCGAGTGATTTATTGTTCATCCGTTCGCTTCATCACAAAAGAATTAGTTTGGTGTGAATCATTCTCACAAATGAATATGTGTATACGCTCTGCAACATTGAACAAAATAAACAATAGAGCTATTTAGATATTTGTAGGAGTAAATAATGGATTGGATGGGGATGGTGAATAGTAGGTATCACCGCTAACATGACAGTAAACATTATACCTATGCGTTGTATTATTTAGAGTGTGAAGAGTATTGAAGTAATGAGAAATATTTTAAGGTTTATGCACATATACCTACCTATATTATACAGGCAAAGGACAAATTTAGCTACAATTTCGTAATATGTATGTACCTCTAGATGATTTACTATTCATCTCAATTTGTTACCCTTTAAATAACATATTGTCTACTTAAAACAGAGCATTATAGATAGGTATACATAATTCCCTTGTTTTGTGGTTTCTTAATTTAATATGTCCATAGATCATTGGTATGTTGTTGTGGTTTTTGGTTTAGATATATATATTTGCGCGCACAGAGGCCAGGGATTAGGATACCTACCTATTGCTATTGTTAGTTTACTTGCATAGAAACCATTTTCTCTCTATTAAAGCGTAGAAAAAAAGCTATAATAACAAAAAAAGGAAACAATAAAGTGAAAAAAAAAATACAAAATTAAAAACAACAAGAAAAAGTTGTATGATCGTCCTGGCCGGTGCTTTAATACCCTCCACTGTACAAAAGTCTTGCCAAATGCCTTGAGGGGCTAAAGCCCGATGTCTTCGAAAGCATCAACACTTTTGGCAGCGGTCCAAAAAAGTGAGTTCCTAGTAAGCCTCATGGTATGCGAAAAATGGTTCAGTTTAACGCTGCCCGCTGCAATCGACCGCTCAAAGAAGTTCTAAATCCTCTTAAGAACATCAGAGAAAATCCCGAAGATTTTTTCGGAGAGGCTTTTCAATCCGCATCCCACTTGCCGACGACTTATTTAAAGTTGAATTAAGAGTTCCAAGAACTTCATTGAAATCCAACGCATTCCAATCCAGAAACCTTTTCTACTGAAGCCTATTTTAGAGTGTCTATACTGATTCCCTGCATAGATTCGTTAATACAAAATCTTAGGGACAGATTCATAGTCAATGAAGACGTTCTACCATCGTTTCAAGCTCTTCTCCCAGGTTTTGTTTCAGTTGAGCGAGTAAACGAAATGGAAAATCGAACACGTTACTTTGATAATGCTGTGAAATCTGAGTACATTCTTTGGTGCGAACAAATATCGTCTAGTGATCCTTCTACCGAAGTTTTGAAATTGCTGGATATATGTGACAAAACTTACTTTAACAAATTTGCAAATTATTAAGAGTAGGTCTAGGTAGACTAAATTAAATTTTAAAAATTTTAAATACCTCCTTAACAGTTTTTTTTTTTTTCAATTTAGAGTAATATTTCGAGTTAAAGAGATTTTTTCTACCAAGCGCTATCAAAAAAAATCGAGAAAGGGAAGTTATAGAAGTTCGACTGTATTGTCCTGCCTAGCCAAGAATGATAGAATACTGTATTGTGTCATTCTTGCTGCCTGACTGACTCATTAACGCACAAGCCAATCTGATAATTATTGAGCTACATATATTCACTAGAGAAGAAGGGCATTTTTGTTAATAGTCTTACCATTCAAATAAACAGTAATAATGACAAACAAGATTTTATTTTAATTTTAATTTCAATATACATTATAATAGAAACAGTACACCCTTACCCATTTCGTCACATTTCAGGAAGCCAGAAACGGTAAACCCAAATACTGAGCCCATTTAACGTGTTACCCTACTTTTACTGTTTGATCCCGTACAAACTAAACACATCACACACCCGCAGTCAATAATACTTACGGGAACAAATAAATCAAATCAACGGCACATATGCAAATATTCTACGAAATGCTACACTTACCTATATAAAATTGTTCAACACTTATTTCATTGCCCCTCAAACAACAAGGACTAATATCCTTTCGTATAAATATTTATCCGCTTAAGTGTATTGGAGAGGACTTGCCGTCGTCGTCGTGATAAATGAGGGCACGAGTAAATATTTGTACAAACGAATACGCTTAATGTCACATTAATTCCCCAAGCGGATGTGAATGTTTCAACATTAGACGGGTCAAATAGCTAAATAAATAAAATATTATTATATATAGTACATACAAACACTAATTTATAAAAGTTGTCATTATACACTCAACATTTACAAATTTTATTATGAGATAATAATAACAATGGATTAAAATATGAAAATTTCTTCAAAATGTCCTTATTTACTGGTGGGGAACAGATTACTACATAAAAAAAAAAAATATTAGACAAAAAACACAAAGGCATTGTGAACATTCCTTCATATTATTGTGTTGTTTCTCTTTGAGATAATAAAATTGTTTGGATTACATTACACGGGATCTTAGATAGATTGTCTAGATAATATAAAAAGTCCTTCAGGGTTTGTTTTTCTTCATCGCTATGTGAAAGATTCTTGCGATGTATGGAGATTTTATTTTTATTACTTGTGCAATTTTTTTTCTTCATTTGAAACATTTATCTGATGTCCGTCCTGCATATAATGTAAGACATGTGCACACGAAGATCAAGACATTATGTTTCTGGAGTGGAATGAACAAGTTTTTCGGAACACGATGAATCGTTTTCGCACCACGTACACTCTAGTGCTAGTCTCTAGTGGATAATATGCATTGGCCATAGACGACAAACAGTTCTACAGGATGAAATACTTTTATAGATAACTAGCGAAACCCCTTCACTCTATTCGTAGTGCAAACTACAAAAATTAAAAAATCAATTTCAAATTGATTTAAATCAGTGATAAACTGATTTTTATTGTAATGCTCTGTGGTACACAACATTTTTGTTTTTTTCCAGGAATCGTATATTGTCTATCAGGACAATGCATATCAATGTTACAAATTTAAAATCTTTAGCTTCCATGATTGTCGAAGAATAGCGTTTAAAATGTTTCTTTTTTATATTGGAAGCGGAGCGCACAGGAACACTTCTGGCCCACTTCCTAAGATTGTCTGCACATTTGAACTCAATCGATTCGGTGGTTTTCGAGATATATAATATATCTCGGGCCAATATCAAAAATTGTCTAAAAATTTGAGCTCAATCGGTGCAATACTTTTCGAGTTTTTGAAGCGTATACACAAACCAACATAACATTTTTATATAAAGAGACTAGCTGACCCGGCAAACGTTGTTCTGCCTAAAATCGTTTTTTGAAATATTTCAAGATTTAATTTGATATTTTTGTTTAATATGTAATTTGTTTTAATGGAATGAAGGCGGATAGCTTTAGTGGTTCAGCGGCCATTATCGGACTTACATACGCACCAACGTTGTTATTATAATATAGCTGTACCCGCCCGGCTTTGCCAGTGCACAGGAATTGTATTGCTTAGCTCTTGATAATAATGTTCTTTCGTAAAATGCGAAAAATGAGAATAAATCGATTTTCTGGAATTTTCTTTCTGTGTAAACCTGAAATACAGCAATACGAACAATACAGAAATTAATCATAAGAATCGGCCCAGCCAGCGGTTATCGAGTTATAACGTCATCGAGTTTCACCCCATAGAAGATGTTTATTGTATGTGAGGTGCCACGTCCCTTTGTCCCATTTTGACCAATCTTCACAGCAACACTCCTTGGCCAATACCTAAGATTATCTTTAGATATTTGACTTTGAATAATGAAATTCAAGCTATCGACTTCGACACGTCCTTATTCTTCGCTGCTAGTATTGCCCGTTCAATAATCCAATCGAGATTTTTATAATTTTGTGCAATTCCGGGGAACATGTTGGTGATGAGTTCCTTCTTCGACGATGTGAACTCGCAAAAAATTTCAATCCAGTCGAAACATCAACGGGAATTTGGTCATTGCCAAGCGCCAGCAGGTTAACTTCCCCACCCAAAATGCACGCAAAACGTCTTTTACCACAATAAATTTCACAATTATCCGAAATTTTTCAAGCTTCACAACGAAAATCCATTCCGGAACAATTGCACACAAGATTCCATACAAAAAATCAATTTTAGATTTTTCCAATTTCCCGACTTTTCCGGAGGGTTTTTCCAAAATTTTCTTTCGGGAGAACCTTCTCCTGGCAATTACGAACAAGTGAAAAAAATTTGAGCTAAATCGGTCCAGCCGTTCTCGGTTGATGAATTACTATACATTTTTGCCACCATTTTTATATACCTACTATATCGACCACATGGCCCCCTCCGGCTGAAATGCAGATGCGTGTATCCCATTTTGACACATTTCAGTAGTTGCTTTGTCAACTTTGTGAACAGTGATGTCCTTTGTCTTCAACATTGAGGTTGACTTGATGCCGGAGGCTTCTTTTTGGAGTAGGTAAAGGCAACTCAAATGTTCAAACATTTGATGACTTTCAAATTTAGTTAAGTACATTAAATACATTCATTTCTTGCTTTTTTCTTAGTGTCCTAAAGGAAGAAGGGGTTTCGGTTGAACCAGAATAAAGAGGACCAATCTATAACACTTCTGCTTAATATTGTGTGTATATAATTGTCAAATAACAGTGTGACGGCATATCTAGTCATTTGCGTGGTCTACAAATAATTTGCACAGCAGGATAAACTTTTTCGATTATTGTAAGTTCGTCTAAAACGATTGGAATTACTAATGTGACTGATACAACCAAATTTGAATAACAGACGGATGGATAGAAAGGCAATCTTTTTTGTTGATTATGACGGTTTCATTTCTAATAATATCTCCAGGTTTGAGCTTTGGGCTTTGGGCTTGTACATTTCTTGAACTGATACGAATAAATGCACCTACCCACGGGTTAGTCCTAGGCCTAGGGTGTCTATACGGACCTGTTGCACCAACTATTTCGAACTGCACCACGAACTTTATCAAGAATTGGCACATGAAGGATCTCAAGCACTCCAACAGCCTTTTAAGACTAGAATATCCTTCATCACGGCAATAGTTAGATAGTTGTCATACTATATGGGACACTGCATCATATTGTGATTGTGACTTGCCGTCAGAATGGGGAAGGTATATGGGAAAAGGAATGATGAAATAATTGTTTACCTCCTATATGCACCTGCCAATGCCAGGCCATCTCAACTCGAATAAGACTACATTTAGGAAACTACCCTATTCACAAACACAAGCTAATATGAATAGGTACGTATGAACATTAACCGCATCCAGTGCTTTATATTAAGCTCCTATTGGTTTAACGGGTAGATTGAGGGCAATTAATCATGTAGTATCATTATGGGCCTACTATGGCCTAAGTACCTACATGGGTGCACTCGCTGCGTAATAAACGTAATATAGACGCAAACACCCGAAAGTATAAATGTCTTGTAAAAGCTTTTCAATTTCAATTTTCGACATAAAGTTGTAGGTCGCTTCCGATTGACACTAAAAAGAAAAAACCCATACAATCAATTGGCTGTGAAAAGGTAGGCTTAAGTGCCTTTACGGACCCGTCACGAAAACTATTTATTATTTATTTATAATATAAACACATATGTCAGCCCATTCCTATATACAAATGGATTGGGCGTAACGGCCACTCAATAATTTGTTGAATAAATATGGCGTGCAATGTCAAGTCAGTTTGAAAAATAATTACCTACTGACATCTTAGAGTAACTGAATACATTGTTACACTCAAATTAACATTTAAACGATTTAATTTAATTTAATGAAGTACTCGGATGTACCTACATATACTACCTCACACAGCCCTAAACATATAATTTAAAACGTTTTCCCATAAACGAGCGAAATATCACATCAAGGCTCTCAAATGAATTTGTCTTTCCACACTCACATACGCCCCAATAACAAACTGTGTATTATACAAAACTTCAGCTCAAACTTTATAATCAAACTTACAATTTGACAAATTGTTGGAATAACTTTATTTTCCTTCCGTTGAAATATTTAAACCTCTGTGCGTTCCTACGAGTACCATTCTTGATCTTGATTTCAAAAACTTTCGTACCCACAAAAAAGTTAAACAAAAATCAAGAGTCCCATTTACGTAAATTTTATGTTATAGGGTCTATTGTATTCACAAAGACTGTGTTGTGTATGTACGAGTATTTGTCGTGTTGTCTTTTCCTTTGTTGGTCGTCGTCGTTATTTCAACAAGTATGAGGGACTTCCCTTGCGGTTAGCAAAGTGATTTTCGTGGTCATCATTAATTCACATGTGGAAAGTTTGCATAAGCATATGCTTAGGGACTTGCCAGGAATGTCTGCTATGGGTGATTGATTCCCCAGCTCAGATCAGTTCAACGGTACTGTTGTCTATGTATGAGTATTTTAATCCGATGACAAGGATTATAAAATTCCCGTAGGACACTTATTTGTAGTTCGGCGTTTCGAGCTGAAGCTGATGTTCACGAAAATATAGCCAAGCAATAGGTATCAAAGATTGAGCCTTAATATCCATTTGGCCTTTTCGTTAATAAAACAAAAATGCAACTTTTGGGCGCCCCACAAGACAGGCAGCTAATGCTCATGACCATACAGTACAATAGACATAAATTTTCCAAAACTCCTTCTGTTACAGGGCAAGCAAACTCTGGAACTCGCTTCCTGGGGATATATTTCCTGAAGACTACAATTTGCAGCAATTTAAGTGCAGAACTAACATACGTATGCAGGCATCTCGGGGCACTGTTGAAGCGTTATAGGTTCGACTTTCCCGGGAGAAGGATTTAAAAAAAAAATACAAAAAAAGTTTTCCAAACAAAAAATACACTTACCTAACATTTTTGCGGCACACTGTAAGACTCAAGTAAGACTAAGCCTATATTCCAATTTGTGTAAGTTATTGTATATGTATGTATACTGATTTGACAAACCCTTAGGTAGGTATGTATCTTTCCTGCAAAGCACTACAATAACCAATAAACCAATCAACTTTGTTAGTTGAACTTGCAAGTGAAGTAACAATCAATTGGCTTCTTGTGTGTCTCCGAGCCGATGTCCGCCTCCGTTAAATTTATTATTTCCCTTGGCTGAACAAAACAAAAAGCTACCTCGTGTTAGTGGACTGTACAGAACGTTGAGCAATGCAATGAAGCAAACATATACGAGCATGTTGTTGGCACATATGTACAACTAGGGACGATAGTCAGCAGTCAAACGGGATGACAAAATGAAAAAAAAGTGTTTTGAGTTATTGCAGGTATCGAATTTGTCGAAATAAAAGCCTTTAGCATAAATGGACTTAAGTGATAGCTTTCCAAAAGGGACAATGTCATGATTGATGTAGTTATGCTTAATTTACTTGTCCTTTCGTTTTTTTTCCATAATAAGGAGTATACGAATTGGTGAATTTTATTTAAAGACTCGTTCGGAAAAGTTACTGATTGGTATTGAGTGCTTCCGAAATACAACTGAACTAAGTACAGCTCGTATCCGAATCCGCGATCTTAGTCCTTAAATCGGTAGGTATCGGATGGCCGAAAGTAAGTTTTAGATAAAATACTCAACAAAAGACCGATAACCACCAAATTTGGTCTAGATAATAGAATGACCTAACTATTTGATACAGTCCCCCGAGATATTTAAGCGAGATGATTAAAAAAACGCTTAGCGCAATCCTTCTCTTCTGGAGAAACTTGAGATTTGTTTACGTTTATCACCAGTATACATGCCTATTTTGCTCAGACAATTTATTCAGCAACTTGATAAAATTTGGTTTATTATTTGACAGAGCGTAGAATATTGTCAATTTGATCAATGACGGTTTAGTACGACCGAGTCGATCACATAGTTTAGTTTTGATTTGTAATGTTTATAATCAGTTTTGATAAGTCGGGGGAAATTTACCCTTTCGAGGGAATGTTGAGGGTCAAAACCTATCGCATGGGAAAAAGGGAAACAAATTCAGCTCCATAGTGCAATTATCTACGTGGGAAATTTGGTCAAAATAAAGAAAAACCTATACTCATATAAATTTAAACCCCAGATATTTGTTTTAAATAATAAGAACAGAAACTTAGTTTGCTCAAAATTCGTTGTTCATTATTAAAAAAAAACAACCTCATGCCTCATGACATTATGTTATGTTTTAAACGCAATTGCGGGTATTCGGCCTTTTCGGCAGGTTTTGATAAATCGCGTATTATGTCAGTCCAATTTTGGACCATTCATTTGGAGAATCTGGGGCTCCATCTCCCCAATGATGCGATGAATGTAAGTTTATCGGAAATGTGACTGTACATATAGCCCCACAAGAAATAATTGAATGGCATCAACTTGCATGATCTTTCACTGGACTTTTTTGGGATATAATGTTATAATTCAATCGAATCGAATCGAAACCCTTGGAAAATCAACTATTTCGTGTGCACTGTATTACTTAACGACATAGGTACAACAAAAGAACGCTTCCGAACTTCAAAACATGTCTATTGTAGAAGCTCATTTGCGTCAAGGAGTGAATGAAGCAACATTGCGGAGTGAGGCAAATCTACAAGATACTCATGAGACTTACACATATTTTATGTGGTCGTCAAGCTAGTAAGTAGTACACTCCGTGCCACTTAATTTTAATTTTACGATATTTTTTTCAAACCCTTCGCTGATCTGGGAAAAACCAATTGCACAAGGAATGAAGGATATATTATGTTTATATTGTAAAAAAAAATTGGTTTAAGTTGATAAATGCAACTTTTATGACGCTTTTCCCAAAATTGTTACGATAGAAACTAATACAACAATTTTATTAGCAATTAACACTATGAGCCGTATAATTTTTTTTTATTAAAACCGCAAAGATACGCTATTTGCTCATACTTCAAAGGATGTAACTGCGAATATTGTAACATAATTACGATGTCAGTACACACAGTGATAGATATTTCCAGCGACATCTAGTAGTCTTTAATGTGTATCATACTTCAATACGCACCTAGCGTACCTAACTTACATAATATAGATTTTTTCAACCTTTTTTCCATTTCTCAAAAAAAAAAAAAAAATCACCACCCTCAAACCAATGTATGGGTCCTTTGGCTTTTGAAAGAAAATGTTTCTTTGAAACATGCTCCATCATTAAGGGTAACGAAATTAATTAAGACACATCCTTGGGTCAACCTTGAATATTTTTTCCGTGTAAATTGCGTTTTCTGTGCGTGTTTTAGTAACAACATTTTCCTTTTAACGAAGATCCAGCCTTCTATACGTTCGTATACTTATATTTCCTATTTTTGTCTATGGAATTTGTATTTATTAGTCACGTATTGCTCATGGACATGAGATATTATTGTGTAAGTGATGGTGTCTCAGTTTCGTATTCGACAACTCCCACCATTTTGACCATCTATACGTTGTATATCTCAATTGGTGGTGATATATAGAAGCAAAAAGGTAACAATTATAATAATATTTTATTTTGTTATAGGACCAACCTAGAGAATATTATGCATGTGTGTGATGTGATGAGCAGCGCAAACAATTTATCGAATTTCGATTGATTAAGGGACAAATAAAACAATTGCCTGGAGTGATTAATTGTCGAACTAATTCGATTTGATATCTATTACTATATGAGTGGCAGTGATATTAATAACAATCGACAGCCACTTTTACCATATATGACATGAATTAAATAGGCACATTATGGATGGTATTTTCAACTAATCCATTGTGTGGTGACATATTGGTCAAAGGCGTGGGCATTAGAGGGTTGAATACGTTATATTTCATCATTAATATATATATACCAAATTTCATTCAAATTATTATAGGTAGCATCATTAACAGCAAAGGTTTTTTTCTACTGCGCCACCTCTCGCGAACGTCTGACAAACATCCGAGAGTATAACTGTCATGAAAAAGCTTCTCAATTCAGCCGTTCGGACTCGGCATAAAATTGTAGGTCCCTTCCATTCGTCCCAAAAATAGAAACTCACACAAACGAATGGTTGCGAGAAGCTAGGCATAGGGTGTCTACCGCCTGTTGCGCCACCTATTTATTTTTTTTTTTTTATTATCATTAACAGCATATTTATTTTTTTTTTTTTTAGATTGACTAGGTACTTATTGTATTAAGATTTACAACTTAAAACGGTAAACTCTGTCAGGAAATTATTGCTCAAATACAAAGCTCAGCCAAATTCTATTACTCTAACTATATAATACGATTTAGACTATTGTTCTACGAAAATCTTTAAAATAAACAGAATACAGAATTATCCGATAGACTTTCTCCTTCCGATATTATTGCCATCCCTGATGACCAACAATTCAAGCAGAAAATATAAAAAAAAATGTCATTAAATAGAAATATGATAAACATTTGAATAAAATTAATAGTCTATAAATTTAGTCAAAAGGGAGTGGTTCTGGTTATGCTGATGTGTTGACTTTAGAATACAACACCCATACAC
This sequence comes from Cheilosia scutellata, assembly GCA_955612985.1. Lineage (NCBI taxonomy): Eukaryota > Metazoa > Arthropoda > Insecta > Diptera > Syrphidae > Cheilosia > Cheilosia scutellata. The sequence continues at coordinate 125,762,315 of OY015312.1, forward strand.
GTTTTATTACCATGTTGATGTTTAAAAGGATTCAAATTTCCGCTTTAGTCCACAGAGTTATGTATTCTCAAAAATGATAATGAATCTCTAGAAATTGTATACGGAGATATTTTATGAACTTTTTCTTGCCATAAATGTCCTTTCGCAGTGGAATTTTAAACAGTCATCAAAATGTTTGGATTTGCATATTGAATTTTATATGAGAACGCTTAAATGAACTTTACTTGCTGTTGCTCTATAGCTCTTAGCGTTTTAAAGTATAATGTCATTAAAATCAAATCGCAAACCGATTATGTAGGTATAGTTTAAAAAGAGAGGATATATAAACACATAGATACTATAGTTACTGTGATATAACGATTTTACAAATGTCTGTTTTATAGATAGCTATAAAATGCATTTTTGCAAATAATTGACCATTTGAAATCAGGTGTTATTGACAGATGCATAAGGTGTTTTCTTGCTTTGATTTTGAATTACTTTTTTATTAATAAAAATAAAAGATTTTGCGTGATGGAAATCTTTATTTGGACCTTTACAATTTTTTCTGTTAAGTGGAAAAGATGATATCCGTCAAGTGGCTGCCGCCAGTGTTGATACACATTTGTGTCCGTTTTATCGCATTTTCAATGACTTTCAGCAAGATTTCTGGTGATAACTGTTCACATTCTTGTCGAATATTCTCCTTAAGGACTGCGATTGTCTGAGACTTGTTGGCATAAACCCGGGACTTCAAGTAGCCCCAAAGAAAGAAGTTTGGGATGGTTAAATCGGGCGATCTTGCTGGCAATGCACAAATTACCAAAACGAGAGATTACACGACGAGGAAACGCGTCCTTCAAAATATCCATTGTGGCTCGTGCTGTGTGTGCGGTTGCACCGTCTTGTTGAAACCACATCTTCACCAAGCCCCGCCCATCCAATTCCGGCAGTAAGTCGTTTGTCATGGCCCTGTAGCGTTTGCCAATATAACAGTGATCGTATTGCCGATGGCGTCCTCAAAAAAATAATGCCCAAAACCTCCTCCCGCGTGAACGCCGCACCACACAGTGCCTTTAAGTGAATGTAATGGTTCTTCGTGATTCGTGAATCACACGCGAATTCTCAGTGCCCCAGAAACGAATATTTTGTTTATTAACGTAACCGCTTAAGTGGAAATGCGCCTCGTGATGATTTTCGACACAAAATCGTCCTCTTCGTTGTTGAGATTGAGGATGGTTTGACAGTAATCCACACGCGACTGTCGATCAGCAGCCATTAGCTGATGCTCTGCTTGCACTATTTACGGGAACATGTGAAAGTCTTTCACTAAAATTCGCTGTAGGTTCCCTCTGGTGATGCCCAATTGCATGGCTCGTCGTCTGGTTGATGTTTCTTCGTTCTCAGCGACATGGGCAGCCACAGCCGCGAAGTTCTCGGCCATACGACCAGTCCGGTGGCGGCCACGCCTGGCATGGTCTCCTGTGGTTCGAGTCGAGTGGCTAATCGCCGGAAGATTTGCCCAGTTGGCGCGACACGATTAGGAAATCGACTTCAAAATCCACGTTGCGCCACCGACAAAAAATCGACACAATTACTCCACATAGTCTTGCGGAATATAGCGCTCCATTGCTTATCTGTTTGTATAGGTAGGTACTTAACAAATGTCAAATATGATTGACGTACGACGCCATTTGCAAAAATTATACCATCTTCCGATAGGGTGGTGATCATATGTGTGAAGAATGTGCAAATGCATATGCAAAGGTGTATTGCAGTGCAGTCCCAGATACTCTGTTTTGCAATTTCGACATGACTAATTGGCAATGGCTATAGGAGCACATATTGTAATTTCTCTTTAATATGCATGCGATATGAAAGGATGTGTTCATGTGAGAATTATGAACAAATATGCATTAGAACAGGAATGGTTAGTTTATTTTTTAAAGAGAGCCGACAATTGTTCGGTTTATTTAGAGATAGGTATTTCGAAATTTGGGAATATGTATTTTTTGCAAAAGGAGATCAAATTAGGATTGCATTACAATTCCTATGTTAGATAACTCTTGTTAACATTTTTGTTAATTCGATTAATACCTCCTTTTTTACAACTTTAAAATGCAGAATAAAGAGTGATTTTGTAAAGCTCAGCTGATGGTAGGTGATGAGGAAGCAGTTAACTAGGGTAATGACACAGTGGACCCCTCAGCTTAAAAAGCTTTTTACACGAAACTACTAAATAATGTGCGATTTTTTCTGTTGGGATAACCCACCACGAAGAATTGAAGAAATGAGAAAAGGATCCGATAGGAGATGATAAAAATCACATTGGCAATGCTGCTGTATTGTGGTCAATAATAGCTTCAAGGCTTATTTTTTTGTCTGCTTCCCGGAAGCGGAAGCCAAAAAAAAATATACCATTTGTCCAAAAAATTTGTCTGAAAGAACGGAAATCAAACAGCACAAGCAAATATTTAATCTTTGAAATATATGTAATGGTATTTTTTTTTTCTCTGCGCAGATGTTTCCACCTGATGGGCGTCTTTTGTTGAAAGCTTAAATGACATATGTATTACATATTTAGTCCTTAAACTAAACATCGAAACATGTATCTTAGCCACGGCAAAAATGTTGCTCTTATTAGACTTGACTTGGCTAATGCCTCCATACACTTCTGTGTTATTTCAAGTGACACTTTGTTTTCATTTTCGCCTACAGCCTATAACCGAAGGAATATTCTCCTCCAACATCACTTCGCTGAGCACGAAATTGAAGGGTGGTAATGGTAAACATCCACGGATTAAAAGGTCTTTTAACTATGAAGCTATAGTGTTGCTCAGGTGAGAGTGCATGTGAGTAACTGTGTTTGACAGAAATTAAGTGTAAGTACCTACATAATTATCTACATATATATGTATGTTTTATAGTAGGTAGCCGTAAACAAGTCGTATGTAAGTAGCAGAAATCGTGCGTAGGAAGTACGAACCAGATGGCATAATTTAAGGCATTGAGCTACAATTACGTTTGTATGTATATCTTTGCATTACATATAGATAACGGTATTGTGCACGGTTTTCGCTTACGCCCGAATGCTTTGATGAAATCAGAAATTTCTAGGTGTCAAAAAGGTACTGGATTTTATACCCGACCACAGAATATGGATGTGGTTTTGCCAAGGCTATTGTTATCTTTTTTGATTGTGCCATGACAATAGATAAAAAAGGAGCGACCAGTTACGAGATTTGAGAAGCGGAAACGAAACAATAGGGCCATTGTCGGAGATGTACAGTTCGATATAATTATGGCTAGGTACTTTGCGTTGTGACATTTGTCCCCTTTTGTTTGCCTAAAATAAGTACATATAAGAAAACCGCAAGGAGTGTGAGTGAATTTTTTAATAAGTGTCAGTCTCAGTCGACTCGAAATCGACCTAATTGAAAATTAGTTATTCGAAGTGGTAGATATAATTAATGGTGGGACTTGGGACTTTGTATCGTATTTCGTAACATTAAAACTAGTATGATACCTACCTAAGTATTTGATTTTGGAGAAATTCGTTTCATAAAGTTTGGGCCATTCAACCAGTCAACCATGAATACGGCGAATAAAAGCTAAGTGTCAAAAATGTTTTATATTGACGACTGCTACAGTCATTAATAATTAAATTAATGAATGTGGTGGCATTAAATTTTGAATGTGGTGCACAAATTCAAGGAAATTGGGTCAGGGCAGATGTAAAACCATCGTATGTAGGTACTCGTGGCCAGACACTTGAAGGAGCTGATGCGGCTAAAAAAAAATCCCTATGTATACTGAAATTAAATATCGTTAAAAAAAGTTCAAAGTCCTTATAATTAAAAAGAATCTGATTTGAAACAAAATATGTAAACGTTTTTATATAGCTGGCGACCTGGCGTTGAGTGCTTCATCTCGCATTTCTCATTCATCATTGTACCTACCTAGTTTCTAGTTTGCCGACGATTTAAACTCAATTTTGAAAGTTGTCCATCAATTAAACGCCGTCAAACGTATTCAGCTGATAGGCTGCTTTAAAATCACGTTTTTGTTTAGTCTAGATAGCTTTTTGTATTCTATTGGGCAATCAATGCAATATTTTTTAGGTTCCCGTACTCAAAGGAAACCTTATTACTTTCGCTATATCGCTTCAGTCCGAAACCAGTAATACCAATTTTGTTCTTATATCTACCTATCTCAAAAACGAATTGACGTAGAAAGCCGAAATTTGCACACCGCATCCTTGCACATAAGTACGACTTTTAGACAAACGGCAAACAGGTACTAATGGAAATTGTGGCGGTACTTCGACTTGGTTTTAGAGTAATTAGTAATTTGGTGAAAAAAAATTTTTATTCGAACAAAAAACTGTTTATTTCTTGATACATGTATCCCTTTCTTGTAGATCATATTCGCAGCTATACACTGCCACTCAACTGAATAGGTTCAACATTTAAAAAAAAAAAGAAAAACGACAATATCCGTTTTTACAGCAACTCGCCGATTTTAATGAAATCAATTGTTTAATATAGAATAATCAATTGTTAATGAAACACGAAAGTTCCGGTCTCTAACACACGTAGGTATGTATATTTTTATGATTATTTTTCAAAAAACATATCACAAAATTTCCAATTATTTTGGTTCAACTAAATAGCTTCAAAAATTTAAAATTTAAAAAAAAAAATTATATAAAGTATTTATTCACAGTTTTGGTTCTTTTTAACATTTAACTACATATTTAAGTATAATTTAGTATGTAGGACCACCTCCTTTGTTCAATATAATTTTATACATACGATTTGGAAAATACTTCTACTATTTTTCATTAATTCCAAGCGAAATTGTTGACCCGCCTTTTTTAATGGCGCCAATTACGCTTGCAGGATCATCCAATTTTCTCCTGCTTTCATATACTTTTTTGAACAATAGTCCCTAAACGTTCTCATTATGATAGTTATTGCCGGGGCGTATGGCAGCCACTCGAGCAATTTTACATTTTGGTCGTTTATCCACTGTTTAACGACCCTACCAGTAGGGTCCGTTCAAAAATATTCGAAAAATTTGGAAAAGTATTTTGTAGTACAGTTTTGTATACACTCGCTTTCATTTTCGATGCAACAAACTGCAGCTCACAAGTATATAACCCATTTAAAAAATTGTCATTTAAACGATCCTAAGCTTAGCAGAATATCATTAAAATAGGTCTATAATGGACAGACTATTAAGTACTGGGGCGTGGGGCGCCTGCCTTAGTTGATTCGTATTTGTTATTTGGGGAAATTATTATTTCTTTAAGCTTAAGCTTCGTTTATATACCTAAAAGTATTATTGATTCATGCCATGATACCTACATATGGCAATGAACTCTTCGTTTTTGATTAATTTTCCGGATCTACATCATGAAATCACAGTGACATTTTGTAGAACAATTTTTCCTGTCCAATTTCCATCTGTATTCTGTCGCTTTTCAAGACAACATTTGCGAATATTTTTATTGAATGCATCCTTGATCAAAGCATATATTCCGTATACTGTAGTTTTGTATTGTAAATTTTTATGTTTTCATTAGCATTTTCTTTATTTAGCCTCAAAACGAGTATATCGTTTTATTGCTATTTCGCATATAGGTACTATATTTAATTTTCCTTTACTTCAGTCAGGTGCATAAAGTGCATACGACTGCAATCATTCTCTACACAGTACCAGGAGACAGTGTCATCATAATTTAAACTGTAAGTGTAACTGAATCCTATATGTGGTAAGCAAACGAAACAAAAGTCCACTGAGAGGGAGTACACCATGTTGGAGATTCCAGTGGTTATCTTTCGAATCAGCAATGTAAATAAATTGTCTGGCAATGCAACAGCAGCAGTAAAGATTTATATTGGCGCAGGCTTAATACTTCACTGCATTCACCGTATTTTATATGGATGGCACATCCTGTGATGTTATTTAAAACCATGTTCCCTCAATGATATGAAGCTGCACGCTGCACCTACCTTCAGCACAAAGAAAAAAAAATTGCAAGGACTCTTAAGAACTGCCATCCTAAGTAAAAAGCTGACAACTTGTTTATTTTATATTTGAAACCACTTTGCGAAATGCATGCTATAACCATTTCTCTCGGTTTGCCTTAGTCTAGTGGGCGGTCGAGAGGCCGTTGCAATGTGGACTTCTATTTAATTTTTAATGATATCTTTTGTTGAAGATGAGGAATACAGAACCACTGCAGCGTTGTACTAAATTATTTTTTTTATGATTCAATTGACTTTATTGCTCTATTGCTATGCTGACGCAAAGTAGGTACACCGAACAACAGTAATTTTCCTTGTGATTACCACTTCGTTGTCGTTGACATAATTTATACTGGCGATATATAAATACAACCAGACATACCTACTCTTGATGTATGAAAATGAATTCTTTTTGCCAGCATTCTTCACCATCTAGCTATATAAATTTTACAACAGCAACTAAACTTTATGGCTTTTAATGTCGTTTTTTTTCACTTCGTTATACCAATAAATATCAATATCGTTAAAGTACTCAAGGAGTCATGTTTCTCTTCTAATTTTATTTTAGGTTATGTATTTACTAGAATGCCCTCCACATCCATAAAGACTGACTAACAGAGAGTGCCACATATCGTACACCATAATAAGTACGAAAAATGTTATCATTTTTAAATTCACGTTTTGGAATTATTTTTTGTGCAACTTCAGTGAGCACTATTCAGTTAACGAACATTGAATCATATTTTGCTGCAAATGTGTTAAAAAATTATCGAATTAGGTAGTAGCAAATTTAAAAATTTATAACGCCTTTAGATTTTTTTTTTCTCCTCATGGAATTCAACTGTTTTGTTTCATTGCAATAGTATTTAGCCAGGTTGTTGGACTTCGGGCCGAGCTGAAGGTTTCCCATCAGGCAAAACACATCTGTCTCTGTAACTCTTCTCGATGGTGAGAATAATGAGCAATGTGGTATATAAAAACATTCGACTTATTGAAGACCCTACACTCACATCAAATCTACAACCGTTGGTGCACAGAAGACAAGTCGCTGACCTATGCTTATTCTATAGGCACTTCCATGGTAGATGTTCCGATGAACTCAAAACATTATCCATTGAAATGCAACTTTTGGGCGCTCCACAAGACAGGTTGCTAATGCTCATGACCATACAGTACACTTGACAACCGCGAGGACATCAACTTTCCAAAACTCCTTCTGTTACAGAACAAGCAAACTTTGGAACTCGCTTACTGGGGATATATTTCCAGAAGTATACAATTTGCAGCAATTTAAGTGCAGAACTAACATACATCTGCAAGCATCTCGGGGCGCTGTTGAAGCGTTATAGGTTCGCCTTTCCCGAGAGAAGTATTAAAAAAAAAAATACGTTTGACCGTGTCTGACCGTAAAACTTTAGCCCGTAAATGCAAGCACAGTAGATATTTCGAATTTGACCGTAAAATAAAATCCTGGATTCCTGGGTACTCATTCCGTAAAATTTAAGACGACAGTCGTTCACGCGATAGTAGTGCACGAGATGGTCTTTTATTTGCTTCACGTAACTCACAAAGTTTGAGAACTTTCGGTACCTTTCAGGAGCTCACAAACTGTAGTTGAAATAAGGACTAGACGTCTTCATAATTGTCATAAATGTCATTTGACAAATTAAAGTGGCCTACTTTGTGCTTACGGAATATTTAAATTACAGTCACCCACAAAATCTTGCTCATTTATTTTGTTTCTAATTGATGATTTATAATGTCGGGTGAGTTATTATGTAATTTAAATCGTAAAATATCGAAATTCAATTGCTCGCTTTAAAATTCCTATAAAAAGTTTAAAATTGTCTGCAAAATAAACAAATCAATGCAAGACGATACCTTATGAGCTATCGTGCAAACGCTGGACGAGAGTGCTCTGTCGATTATTGAGCTACAAGAAGCAAATGTTGGATCGTCGAAACGATGTCGTCGAGACGATAGCGATTTTCAATGTTACGTCATGCAAAACTAGTGTCGAAACGGTATCGTCATGCGATTATATAGACTTACGGAATGAGAGCACTGTAATACAGAAGCCCGTAAATGAACATTTTCACAAAGCCCGTATTTTTTTTTTAAATTGTGTATCAAAGCATACCTACTTACAAAAAAGTTTGCAGAAAAAGTCTGTATAGACTTTCATTTCGGAACTGTCCGAAGGCTTTAAATAAATCAATATCAGATGAGTGTACATTACATCACACTATTCTATCGGTCCCCCCTCGCCTTTTCACCGAAGTCAAACCACGACCTCTCTTTTTGGTACGAAGCAGTTGGATGAAGTGCTCCAATCAAGCTATTCTGCTCAACACCGGTCTCTGTTCTGTGGATTGTCAGAAAACGAAATAAAGGGAAGCAGATTGCTACGCTTACCCCCCATCCTTTTTCTAACAGACAATCCATCAAATTCAAATTCAAATCTTTATTTAATCTTTACACAGTAAGATAAAATTTTTTATTTAGTAGTGCAAATTTCAGTGAAAAATTCTATTTCAAAATTAAAAGTATTATGTTATGTATGTATTAAGAGTGGAAAAGTACTTGTTCAATTACAAAAATATAGAGTTAAATTCAAAATGGCATGTAGGGAGATGATAGCAAGAGCTTTTCGTTGCTGCCTCTGTCTATCTCTACGCAGAAAAAATCTGGATCGCTGAAATAATGTATAAGACAAGACTTTAAACTATTATTTCCCAAAATGCAGGCGTTAACCTTGGTTTTTTGTGAAGAATAACGTGTAGTTTTTTGTCCAAGTATATGTGGCCTTTTTGGTCGACCCACGGTTCCTGGATGAGGACAATGTCTTCACAACCCGTTTGCAGGCGGAGCAGTACATTAGCTGAAGCTATTTTGAAGTGATGTAGGTTAATCTGCAGTAGTCTTAGCAACATTGCTGACCGGTGCAGATACCTCTATTACAGTTTTATTTCCGTCTTCGGAATCAGAAGATTGCTCGCTACTGACCTTGATCGTGAAGGGTACTCATAGTTTGGCGCCATCCCTATCAACTGGCTGCCTGATCACAGTCTTGTTGGGCTACATGGAATTTGGCCCCAATGAAAAATGGCCCCAAACTTAAAATGAAAAATCACCCCAAAAATTTACATGAAAGGCAACAACAACAGAAAATTGCCAATTCATATTTTGGGGCTTTTTTCATTTTTCAGTTTGGGGTAAAATTTCATTATGAAATAAGACCCCAAAAGAAGAAATGAAACGATAAGACCCAAAACGAAAACGTATGGGGGGCATGCTGCCCGTCTGCAACCCCCTGCTTAGGTTTACTGTCAGATTTGGGGCCTTATTTCATCGCAGTGGCGCCTTATTTCATATTTGAAATTGGGGTATTATTTCATTATGAAAAACAGCCCCAATTTTGGGGTGATTTTTCATTCTTAGTTTGGGGCCATTTTTCATTGGGGAAAAATTTCATGTAGCCGTCTGCGGTTCGTTTCTTTTTAAAGTTTTCGTATATACATATTTAAGACAGCTCTAGAAATTATTAGATTGTGAAATTCTTTTAATGAAAAATAAATCTATTGTAAACTCTTTAAATTTAAAGCCAAAGTGAAAAATTCATGAACCATTTTAACAACATCGTGGCATGGGTTAGTCCATAAATGTTCGTAGCTCGTTTTTAGCAGATCCTATTAAATTATGTTCATACTACGAGTAGGTATATCTACATACATAAACAAGTGTCCACTTAAACTTCAATAGAGAGTTTTTGTTGTATTCCCATGAGTATATTAGATAATGTACTGTGGTATTTCTATTTTCTAAGCTGCTTTCAATGTAAGTGCATGTAACGACTAGATAGAGGGACAAAAATTAAATTTACAACACTCATAATAATTGTAACAATGGAGATTCATAAAAGAACATGGTAACTCAGTTAAAGTGGATGTTAAATAGAGAAATTTGATTTTCGTTAGAGACACCAAAGGGACTATTCCTCATAAAAGGCATCATCAACAGCACAGAAGAAATTGCAGGGGTGTATACCTACTTATTGTACTTTTAGCATAATTTTTGGAAACCCATTTATGTTTTTGGCATTTGGTGTTTACATGGCTTTGACAGAAATTCACTTGCGTAGAAAATAAATTAGACAAATAAAATATGTATATAAGAACATTTAAAGGATCGTATTTTATATATGTATATAAAAAAAATAAAAATACCTACATGTGACATTAGGATTAATAGGTCAGGGTTATGGGAGAAGCAGAGTGATTTTCACCCGCGTAGAATACACCGGGACCAGTTATTCAATCTCAGAATGGTTCTCAAAAAGGATTCGAAGTAGAAAATATTCTAATTGGACGGACGGATTGCATACCGTTTATTTAGTACCTACAACATCAACCTGGAATCCTTATTCTTCCCAACGACATTGATTAGAGGGGCTCTGGTTGATGCGTTTGACCGAATACCAAATGGTAGCAATTTGAACGGCGAAAGTCTTTGTGCTTTAACCGCAGGGGGTTGATGACCGCGCTGCTTTTGTAGTTCGACGACGAGAACAAAGTTGTGGCTGTTATCACTGTCACCGAGTAGAACAAGAAGAACAAAGTAAATGACGAGATTAAAAAACGAGTATAGATACCACTTATGGTTTTAATTTGTACAATTAGTTTATTGTTTGGCAAAGTATTTATATAAAAATCTTCAACTAATAAACAAAAAATGAAACAATTAAATAATTAAACAATGTACATATGTGTACCTACATTTTAGGCGCAAGATATAATAATTTACAAATTATATTTGGTTTATGCTGCTTTTTGCTCCAACACTAATGTTGTTCTTTTTTACACAGGCAGTTGCCGATACTTTCTCTCTCGCGAAAATTATAGTTGTTGAGGCTTTTAGCTAGATTTGTATTACGGCAGCAATTCTTCGGATGGATTCAAAAACTTTCTTTCTGACAGATCGTTTTTTAGTAAAGGGTGTATCATCGGACTCAATTAAATTCAATCTATTAAAATTCGTAAAGCCTTGAAATTTGAATGACTATTATGACTCCTTAGCTATAAACGAAGAAGTGCTCCAAAGACCTTTACTTTTCTTCTCCATATCAATGATGAGACGAAAAACGGGGCGAAACGCATTTTTGAAGTAGATGCCAACCCAAATGTAAACATTTGTAATGACTATCGTACACTCCACCAAATTCTAAATTAAAATCGAGCAAACAGTGCGTCTAGTCTAGATCAGATGTGGTGGTCGTCTACTGATGAACCCGCCCTCCACACGGGGCGAAACTCATTTGTGGAATAGAGGCCAACCCAAATGTAAACATTTGTCACGACTATCGTACATTCCGACTCCACCACTTCATAGATATGTTCATGTTTTGAAAATATTTTTATTAAAAAAAAAAAATATTTGTCTACCTTCGCTGATGACCGCACTCTCACTCTCCCTTTGGAAAATTTCCTGGAATTCAACTACGTATAATCACACAGTCAGAGATTCAAGCAAATTAACCTTAAAGTGGAGAAAAAAATACAGCTCACCAATTCACCATTTTCTAAAAAAAAATGTATCCACTGTAGATACCCAAATTAAAATGGACGACCAACCCACGGAATCCGCATGCACGTTCTTGGAATCAAAGCCATTTCGGGAATAACATGGCAGGACCTTACGTTACTTGTTAAGAGCAAAGAGGTAAACACCCCTTCTACTGCACGTAATGTGAAAATAGTAAATTTAAGTGAACAAAATATTGAATTTTCTGTTCCAAAAGATTGAAAAGTTCCTATACACCTATATTCAATATAATATATTGAATTCCTATACTCCTTTTTTTAATTTCCAAGGATTCGTCCATGTAATTAAAAAAAAAATAAATGGTGATTCGTTCAATAATTGATTTAAACAATTTATGATCTCTACAATATCAAGTTCGGTCATCAAATCCTTCTAATAGCTCTGGTACAAGATTATACTATCTTGCTCCATAGCCTTATATATGTAGGTAACAATTGTATTAGATAGTTTGATACCGATAAGGACTGCTAATAGCCAACATTGCGTAAACACATTTTGTAAGCTCAGTACCAATAACAACACAACAAGGACGTTGAACGAAAAATTAAATGAAGGAGAGGCTATGCACGTTTGCTACGGGAGGTTACGTGCTTGGAATTTAATCCAGAGAATCTCACAATGGAACAACAAATTAGAGCGTAATCGAAACGTTTATGGTTAATTGCTTGGATACATTTTGCTTGAAGGAGAGATAGATTAGGTTGACTATTGAAAGGATATTGACTAATGAAAATGTACAATTGGTAATAGAAGCTTTACAATGTCAGATCATTTTCGATTTAATTTCAACTGATATGACAGTAGATTGAATACACAGTATTGTGTGCTCTGTGGAATAGTCAAATACAAGTATTATTTCGAATATTATAATAGATGTGCACAGGACATCAAAACGTGATATTAGAAATTAGACAGAAAACATTTTTTTTAGATACCACTACTTGTATTGTGAACTATTGTTATAATTATAACTTTAATAAACGGTAGTAAAGTAGCACTGCCAATGTTTACATTGTGAACTCAATTTTAAAGCAGTCTACAAGTTCTCTCTTTTAAATTACTTTTAAATTACGTCTGATGTTTTTATCATAGTAGCAAATCGGACACCAAATTGCACATCAAGCCAGAACCAGAACTTCTCCAGATAGGTTTGTTTAGTGAGAAACCATGACAATATTTTTTTAAAGTATTACGTTAAGAAAAATATAGAGCCAGAATTACGGCACCCATTACGGACACTATAGAAATAAAAAATAAATCTTCTCTGTTAAAGTGTTTGCCAATGACCCACACCCAACACACCGCGTAACTTCTTTAATCTTAAAAACCCTGTATTGATTTTTCCTGGTTTTGTTTATTTTTTCCTACTTTGAATCCACCTCAAGTAAACAACCCAAAGGAATGCAAAAATCGTTTCGTTAGTTATCGCAAATATCTGAAACATTTTTTCTATTGGTTGATCCGATTCTTTTTACTAGAGCTTAATTGGAAGGATTTTACCCATGGAAGCTGATTTCTAAAATAGAATTAAACGTCAATACTGTCTGCAGGGGTGAACTATTAATTAAGCGCGAAATGTTTGCTATACCTACCTATACATGTATGAAGAGAAGGATTAAACAAATGGAAGTAGGATTGAAAATTTCACAAAAATATAAACACACTGCGCCAGAAAAACTTAAAATGGGGGAAAAATTATGTTAATCGCGAGAAAAAAAAAGCACTCGCCAATAAAGGTTTACCGCAACTGTCCCACTCCACCCATCCGAATTTGCGGTTTATCCATCTGGCGCTGAATTTTCACACTTTTGTTTTTAGTTTTTAAGATATTTAATTAAAATGAAGGCTCGTTGGTTTTTAAATGCGGGAATGTTGGTTTTTTTTTATCTCCTCATGGAAGCAATTGTCCTAGCACTTGTGCAAAAAAAAAAAGCCTCGCTAGTGGTTGCACACTAGAAATGGCATTTAAGTCAATCGTACACAATTCTTTTATAGATTGTACCGCATTTAAAAGCTATCTTGGAATGGAATGTCGTAATTTTATTTTTCAATGCAGATGTATTATGATAATATCCTTTATAAATATATTTCAGATGCTATTAACTACAGATTTGTTTGTGTGCCAATAAACTTGAAAACTATCGCTTAACTCAATTCACGTCGTTAAAACTATATAGCCCATAAAGGTATGTATTATACAAATAGAAAATAAATCCGTCTTGAATAAATTGAGTGTGCTATCGAAATGGTTTCCCATTATAAACCTTTTTAAAAGGATATTGCCTTCGTGCTAAGTACAGAAAGCTTAGGATTACTTTGAATTAATGATTAGGTACTGTAGTATACCTACGAATAAATAGGTATTTTTGTCCTTGCAGGTTTGTTAATGTATATAAGGAACGCCGAACGCCACTGGGGCATTTCTGTTATGTTATATGCAGGATGTCTAATGTCTATCTGAACACAGCTGCTATTTTCATTGCACAATTTTGTTTAAATGATTGCCTGCAACTCGGATATTTATAACCTCATTGACAACCAATTGTTTTGGTTATGCGAAAGTTTCACCAATTCTCCACTATCATGAGCAACTCCTAAATATTCCAAGGGTCCTCTTGCCATCCTGTTTACAGGCAAGTAATATCTGTGTGTTCCTATATTCTTGTCTTATGTGCGGCAGATTTTTATCTTCACCACTTTATAGCTCTACCGATATTCGGTCCTGCGAATAGTCCTTCCAGTTCCCGATTATGTAGTGCTGTTCATATGTTGAGTTATGTGGAATTGTATATATATTTTTTTTAATACGTGGAAAATAAGATTTATCCAAAGAATAACAGTGTTTTGCATTTTATTTGTATTAAAAATTGAGTTCATAGCCAAATCATGTTTCCCTTTAGTTATTTTTTAACTCGCTGCAGGATATAAGGCTATATAAGGCTAGTGTATCAGGATTAGGACCCGATCATTGTGAATTGTGTCGATGAAGTTTTGGTTTAATCACCCTTATTCCGAGTGGCGTTTACGACGATTTATGAAACGCTAATTTTAATTTGGAATTACGAGTGGCGTTTTTGAGTCGTTGAACGCCATTTGTCACTGAACGGCATGTGGAACCTATTGGCGTACGACGAACGTCATGTGAGAAACTTCACTGCCATTCTGTAAGGCGTTGAACGCCACAAAACGACAAGAAAAACGTTAACAAATTAGTGAACGCCAAGTAATGAAAATCTACTGAAAATTGAACTTCTTGAATTGTTATTTTATTCATTTTAATTAGATTCTTTTCAAGGGTTATAAGTACCAAACCAGAAACAATTTAATGAAATTTAATTAATTGGCAAAGGGATTTTAAAAGGAGTCTTAAATGATGACCCAGCCTAGACCACCATCAATAAATGGAAAAGATTGGCAGACATTTTTTGTGAGCATCACTTTAAAACATTTTTTATAAATGTAGGCTGTGATCGTCTCGTCCTTAATTAAAATGTTTTCCTACACCATTCTGGTAGCTACCCTCAGGCAAGAATCTCGCAGTTGCAGCAAATTATATCGCCTGCACAGACGGCGACCATGTAGGTACTTTCCACGAGTTTACCTTTTATTTCGTCCAATGAAGATTTCCTTACATTCTAAAAAACATTATGGGACGCGAAAATAATTAAACTGAGAATTTCTTTCGAAAAAGATAAACAACAAAACACTGATACAACCAACAACAATTTATCTGTTAGCACTGATTAGCTCGTTTGGATCGTATGTGGAATGTGAACTACTTAGCGACGACGTCGTACCCTGTCGTGGAAGTTAGGGAATAAGTCTTCCAAAATGAAACGCCTCCAATAACGACAAACGTCGTGAAAGTAAAACGCCACTCGGAATAAGGGTGAATATTCTATAAACATATCGACGAATTCACAGAAACGCCTCTAACACTATTTTCATTTCGATCTACATATATATATTTTTTTCAGTTTTATTAGTAACTGGATGACCAGGTTAACTTCGTACCACCTAAAATTGATTTGTTTGTAACTCTTTATAAGCGATTATGAATTTCAACCGACAACTCGACAATATTTGCCGCACTGTCTTCAGTGGGCCGGTTTGTTCATCTTTGGTTAATTCAAATCAACGGTTATTCCAAGCCATAGAGACAAACTGGACAAACACAGTTTGTTCAAATTTTAACCAGAGAATCCATGGTTTGGTTAGTTAACCCGAGAAATCGATAACCAGCCAATTTTGGTCTGTTAAAGGCATTTAACCAAGTATATTCTGAGATTCTGCTTTGACAGAGCAGTCAAAAACAAAACAACTTTATTTCAAAAACTGTATAAAATAAAAAGTAATTTAATAAATAATAAATGCAATATAGTGTGTGCAGATAAATACAATCCACGACAGTGCGATAAAAAATTGCAAGCATTGATGCGGCTGTGACAATATTAACCGCAGAGTAATACAACAACTGAATTGACAAATAAACTGGAAAACTGGAACGATATGTCGCAAATCTATAGTTTGGTGACCAAAGTGAAAAATAACTAAACAAACGCCTTTTCATTAAAAAAAAAATAAATAGGTGGCGCAACAGGCGGTAGAAACCCAAGGCCTAGCTTCTCGCAACCATTCGCTTGTGTGAGTTTCTATTTTTGGGATGAATGGAAGGGACCTACAACTTTATGCCGAGTCCGAACAGCTGAATTGAGAAGCTTTTTCAGGACAGTCATACTCTCGGATGTTTGTCAGATGTTCGCGAGACGTGTCGCAGTATAGAAAAAACCTTAAGATGTAATTTGTGTTTTTTCTGGGATCGAACCTGGGATCCCTCGCACAGTAGTCCAGCACACTAACCACTGCGCTACTGCGCCCACAAGCCTTTTCATTACCACAGATATTGTAATCATGGGTTAAACTAAATCTTTGGTAACCTAACCGCAGAATTAACCAGCTCTGAACAAACCGGGCTCAAGTTTTGTTTGTGGATTAAATGAAGTTCGTCATGCTAATACAAATGGATTCGCTTCCTTTGTTCAATTTTGAGCAAACTTCACAGGAACACTCACGGGCCAATACCTAATGAAAATTTGATATTGAAATTTTCGGTGGTTTTCGAGATATATACGATTTTAATTTTTTATTTAGATGGGAGGTGAAACGCCTCTTTGTTTAATGTTGGTCATCACAAGGACATTTTCCAAAATGTCAGCTCAATCGGTTTGGTGGTTTTCGAGTTTTGCGATCTTTGGTGTTTTGGAATGTGAATACCTAAATGACAAACCCTCCACAAGAACATTGACTGCCGCATTTGAGTACACTAAGGACAACGAAACTAATGCTGCATAACGAATTATAAGAAGGTCCTGTTGATGATGCATACAGCATACCCATTCGCACATTTTCGTTCTTCAATGATAACAAAGTACCGAAGCCACAACCCCAGAAGCTCAGTTGGACAGATTTGCAAAGAGAAATTAAGGTCTGGTTTCAGAAACCAAACCGCAGCAATCATTAACGCAATATCTCCGGTGGACAGACATTTCGCACCCCAGAACATGCAATTGAATTATTTCGCAACACCTTCTAATTAAGACAGAAGAAGAAAGATACAAGCCATGCTTTATTAGAAACCAGTAACCAGCATGCCGAATAGAACAGGACCAAATTGCCGTACAAATGTTCAGTCTATGACTTCGGCAAGACAACCAATCGATGGTTGATGTTTGTTAAAAAAAAAATCGTATGCAGATATTTATTTGCAAACTCGTTAAATCTCGATTTAATCTTCAACTCCAAATTCGATTCAAACTTTTAACGCTGTCATTAGCAGATGTCTCCATTAGTTGAGTTCCTATCCATTATAACTATCACTGTTAACCGGACTGAGGCAATTGAAACACAAATCAACTGCGAATGCATATAAATCATAATTCCTTAAGTAGAAGGGAGTATTTTGTTTGGAGAATTGAGTAAGAGTGGTTATGGTATGATTGCTCTTGTAATCGAAACAACATAAATCAAAGTCAAGTGCAGTCTGCTTTAGCAACCATTCCTGGATAGAGGAAATATGTATCCGTCGTAACAGACAAATGGAAGGTTTGGTTTGAATTTTGGGGGCTTGTAGGTTGTGTAACTGCCACTAACAGTACATACGTACCTACTGACAGAGGAGACAATGGTCATTAATTTCCGACAAATTACGGAATAATGTATGCGCAATGTGTAATACCCAAACATACATATACCCAATTACATATAGGTATACCAAAAACAATGTAATAATGAAAAAATTACTAAAGCTGAGCTTATTTGCAAAATCCGACATATAAGCTAACATAATGCGGAAATTTAAGAATTTATACACACACTCGTTCGCTTGTGGAAATTAATTAAGGATACAGAAAGTTGTATAGATACTTCTGTCCACAATGAATTTTATTGATAAGGCAAGAGTTTTATTTTTTTTTTTTTTTTTTGAATAAAAGTAACTTTCTACCAGCTAACCCTATACTCGTACCACCTCTCCCATTTACATTGTTTACCATTTCAAGCTTAACTCTTCAAAGCGTCTCAGTATAAAGTTTCCACATTTTACCCAATTTTCCCAATTCACTATTAATCCCACTTTCACTATAGAATGTTTCGGTTTCGACATTTGAACAAAAACGAATATCGTTATAACAGAGGAAGGAAGTAAATAAGTACTTTTCGTAGAAATTGAAAAAGTTTCCACTTTGGTGTGCCCGAAGATAGAGTTTTTTTACCGACAAAAATTACAAAACAAAAAAAAACACACACACAATTGCCAAAAAGGAAAAGAAATAGCAGCACAAAAAATAACCTCAATGGTAATACTGCCACCCTGAGGGGGTAGTTATATCTTATATGCAAATCTGTAAATGTGAGTAGCGAGAGTGATATTTTAATCCCTATGAAATCCCTCTATGGTTTTCTTTCTTCAATTAAATCGATAATTACAAGTTACAAAAAAATAAAAATCTATTACATGCTTATAGAAGATACTTTCAAATGTTTCTTACATGGAATAGTTTCTAAATTACAAAAGCGATAATTAAATGAAAAACATCATCGGTGGGGCATGCAATCTGCATAGAATTTGTTACAACGCATCTGGAAACGTCAGGAGTAGAAATTCTGAAAGCTGTTAAAGTCTAGGCCATGCTTTTTGAATTGGGGTTAGGAAGAGCTTGACAGAAAATTGGCGGACTTGGAAGAAACATTTTTTTTTTTTTTTTGTAATGGGAATTCGCTGGAAGGAAAAATCATCGAAAAACAATGCAGAGCTATTACGCGAGGGATGCTTCTGCAATAGTGAGGGACTTTAACCCGATAAAAAAAAAACCCGAGGGGACTGACTTTTGTCATCCCGAATTGGATTGCACCTAGTCGTTCGACTAATCGGCAATTTATTTTTTGATTCATTTTAAAAAATTGAAAAGATAAATCCGCCGTTTGTCGGATTTCTATACTTTTTTCATTGAAAATGTTACCTACTTTCTTGGTCTTAACTAACTCTTATAGATCAAGAGGTTTTACCCGCCTTAATATCCTTGGAAGAAACATTAAGATCGAGAATACTAAAGTAAATTAACATATAATTCATCTATCTATATATACATATATAAAATGGACCCTGATATGTGTTCGGATACGTATACCTAACTTGAAAACCACCGACTCGATTGAGCTCAAATTTACAGATAATCTTAGGTATTGTTCCAGAAGTGCATGTGTGAAGAATGGTCGAAATTGGACAAAAGGGCGTGGCACCGCCCAGACAAAAAAAAAGATTCAAAATCTTATATATCAAAAACGCTGAAATTTATACATAATCTTAGGAATTGGCTCAGGAGTGCTCATTGGTTAAAATTGGAAAAAGGGGCGTAGCACCGCCCAGACAAAAAAAGAATTCAAAATCTTTTATCTCGAAAACCGACAAATCGATTGAGTTTCAATTTACAGACAAACTTAGATATTGGCCCGGGATAAGCAATATATGTAATATCTACCAGTGCACGGGCAAAGCCGGGCGGGTACAGCTATATTTATATTATATTAAAACGTTGGTGAAGCTATCCGCCTTCATTTCTATTAAAAAAGCATAATTTAACAAACATATCAAAATAAATCTTGAAATATTTAAAATAACTATTTTAGGCAGAACAACGCAACGTTTGCCAGGTCAGCTGGTATGGAATAAAAATAATCATTTTTACGAGAAATTTTTAACGAAATAAATCTAAATTGTTACTGAAACTTCGAGATCTTCTCTCAACAGAATTATTAAAAAATGTCATAATATATGTGTACATGTTTATTAAGTTAAGAAAACAAATTTAAATTTCACTATTTTTAAATATATGCATGTAGCATAGCATGGTTCAGTGAATGTAGGTACCGGGTAATACAGCATTATAATGTACTTTAAAACATTGGGTTTACTGTTACGTAAATGAAATCAGAGCTGGCGATGTGATTGTTCGAAAATAAAATTGGATAAAATAAAAAGGAAGTCATTTTGAAAATTCTGAAAAGAAGAGGAGAGGAGTCGTCGGCCCTCATCCGCTCTGAATACTGAGGAAGTTTATTTTCATATCTAATATGGAAATTTTCTTCTATGTAATTTCTTTTGCAAAACAATCACCAACATTCAATTTCGACATTTACCCTATGGTTTTGTTGTTCCCTAGTATGTTCTTTCTAGTTAGTTAAAATTACATTTATTTAAATATGAATCTTTATATCTCTTCTTTCTCTTTTACGAAATTTTGCCAGTGGGAAAAGGATTTCTTAAGATTTCATAATGTCATGTTTCCACTGAGAGGATTTATAAGGTATTTTAATTTTAGCAGTTAATTTGTTGTGAAAAACGAGCCAACAATTGTCGGTAAAATAACTACTTCCCAATTCGCAATTAACAATATTGAAATTAAACCAATAAACACAAACTAAAATGCAACTAAACATAGGTACATTACAACTAAATAGATTCGTTTTGTAAAAAGTAAGCAGACAATTTTGCATTAACTGTCCTCTGCATGGTATTAAAAATTGCTTCCGTTTATTTAATATTTTACTCAACATCACGCATATTATGCATTGAAGCTAGAGTATACTTAATTCAGATTTATTCGACAAACTAATGTAATTAGGTGTCAGACGCGTGTGTGTCACTTTGAGAAACCGCAGTCTCATAGATCTTCTTCTGAATGCAACATTCACTAATGGTGTACTCCGCGTGGAGGAAGAAGAATCGCGTCATATGTATGATATGTATGTACATAGGTACATATTTATACTTAAGGAAATACCGACTTGTCTAAAGTTAGAAAACTTGATCGATTGGAATGTTTTTTTTTTTTTAAATGTTATCGCTCATAAAATGTAAATTTCCTTACTACAAAATATATACAACACAAAGTCAAAGAAAAGATGTATAAATGTTTTCAATGTCAGGTGATGGAGAATATTGCATAGATTGAGCGAAATATACATAAAGTCAAAAAATTCTTCATCACTTATGCTATAAAAAAGTTTTTATTTAGATACATTTTCAAAAGTCTGGAAATAAAGTCAACGAAAGGTATGTGTGTGTTAGAATTTTATTGACTTCGGGAATTCGACGAACGAACAGAGAGCATTAAAATGATTTGGCGTGTATCTTTATAGTCACTTTCTGTATACATACTTCATGTGTCTACCTTGAATTCGATTCTCTTTTTCCCATCCCGAATAGCTATTTTACTTGATCCTAGATACTCATACGAAGGTACTGACAAATTAGAGAAACTTTATAACAAGAGTAAACGTTTACGGCAAAAGAATTTCCATGCCGCTAGGATAGCTCTTCGTTTGGTAAGACTGCTGTGGCCCATTTGCAACATACATCAACTCTTTGTCAGTAGCACTATAGTTTTAGCTTATCGGCATTAATAACTATTTGTTGTTTACTGTAATTCTATCAGTACTATAAAGTTCTTAGTTCGTGTGTTAGTTGCACTATACATATAATTATCCTCTGATAGTTTTCCAGCACTATCGCGGTGAAAAAAGAAAAATTTTGGTGTGAAAAATGGAATTGGAGTGTGACGTTTGGATTCTTTAACACTCTCACATATGTAGGTACGTTAAAAATTGATGGTATTAACATCGAAGGAGTTATGCCAAGTTGACGTTTTTTTAAAGCCTAGTACGGTACGATTCTGTTGCGAAATGAAAAATCCCTTGATATAACAAAATCGTAAACGAAATAAATGTCATTCCGCAGCAAAATGATGCTGAAATGGAAAATTTGACTAGATTTTTAAATAAACAAGTCTGCACTCCCTGTTCCCTTATAGCGAACAATTTATTTATTGCATGCGAAATGGTGAGGAAGATGGTTGTAGAACTAGTGAAGTTCCTCTTAACCTCGACTTGACCCATTAGGTATACCTACGTACTTGTAAGCATACGAGACGAGCAGTTTAACTAATACGAGGTCCTACACTAAATATCTATACATATAATAAAACTGTAGGAATATTCTTTGGCTGTTAAAAACTCGAAAACTACTGGGCAGACTTCGATGAAACTTTTTTTTAAATGTTCCTTAAGTATAAGAGACTGCTATAGGCTATGTCGTTTATAGCCACGTCCTTAGGAACAGTTTTTACCCAAAATGTATTTTGGAAGTGAAAATATTATACATACACATATACCTTGCTACAAATGGATGTTTATACTTTTGCGATCGTGCGACAGGACAAACAAAAACAAAACAACACTAGTATACCTCGCATTCGAAAGGGGTTGATTTTTTTTCGCAGCGAGTGCTATGGTCACTGGTTAGTTGTATATGTAGGTATGTATATTATGATTGTATGCCCGATGCCGGATGAGGATGGGGTGCATGCTGCAGTATGGCATTGGGTATATTAATATTATTCATAAGAGAAGAGACGTACAGACGTTCATTCTGATATGTGGTATGGTAACAGTGTAGGGTTAGGATAGGTAGTTGTTTGAATTCCGTAGGAAGAGGGAAACAAAGGAAAGGAAATGGAGAGAGAGGGCGATGCAGAGGGTGCACATTAAACCGATATCTATACTTATAATAAAACTAGGAATTGTCTTTGTCTTCTAAAAGCGCGAAACCTACTGGACAGATTTTAATGAAACACTCAAAGTGTAATCTTAAATGGACCACATATACGTTTGTTTGTTTGGTAAAGGCGAGCGGCGCCAGGCGAGCACGGGTCAGCTAGTTATAAATATTTTAGAGAATGTGTGGTGAGTGGTGACTTCTTTCAAGTAGATATGAGCCAGGGAGACAGTTCGTAGACAAAAATTCCTTAAAAAATTTCCATATGAGAGTCAATGTAGGTATAGTATATACAACACCTAAACCATTTACAACTAATTACATATGTGAATATTTTTATGACCATATTTTTGCTTTACTTATAAATCAGTTTTCATTTCAAATTTGCTTGTTTTTCACATTTAGGTTTGTGGAATGAATTGCATGAAACATATTTAAATATTTAATTCGATGAAGACATTCAAAAGTGGGCCACTGCTTTTTAAATAAATGAAAATACATACAAAAAAATCTTCTACGGATTAAATAAAACAAAGTCCCAGTGCCATGCCAATCAGTTGGTACAAATTCCATTAACTCATCACAATTTACATAAGTCCTGCTTGTACATTCATTTTGTTCTCGTCTCCGATTGATATTAGGCATTTAGTTTTGTTGGCTTTTCTTTTTTCTTCACAAAAAAAAGCACAAATTTTTGTATCTATGTATACTCCCGCTTTTCTGTGCGTTTTGATGGCACGGCACTCAACAAAACACAATGAATAATGTACACAAAAAAAAACCAAAATGAACGGTCCTTTTACATACATTACACAATATCCTACACGTGCCCCATATATTACTGTTACGGTGACAATTCATCCACTAGAGTTTCTTCTTCCTATTTCACTTAGGTTACACGATGCAGACATTAAGATTGTGTACAGCCTCGTGTTTTGCTCAGATTTTCTTAATAAATAAAGCAGTATTGTGTAATTTGTGTCTCCGCTGCAAGGATGGTAGAAATGATGTAATTGTCGTTCCTGCCGAAACTGCTAGCTCACGTGACAAGGATTACTTATTACATCACTGCCCAACGCAATGTTTAGGTATCTGCCGAAAATGTGTCTTACAAATGCTAATAGCTAAAAATAAGTCCTTGATTACCTTACCACACGAGTCATTTTAATATAATCTAGACCTGGGTACGTACTTTTCTTTTCATTACTAGACTTTAACTATGCGTATTTCATTCCAACTCAGGATTTAATTAATCAGAAAAATTTCAAACAACTTTTTCGTCTGCAAAGGAACTTATGCCGAAGCATTAATCATAAAACAGATGAAAATTTAATGCGACACACTCTCGATTTCGAAACTAACTTTTGGCAAACCCTTTTTAGACCTATTTCAAAACAAAGCAGCATGTATTCACTACACTTAACATCTGTAGTATGGGTTAGGTAGGTACTTCAAAAGTTTTCTAATTACATTACATATCAACATGAAAAAAAATTAAAATCAACAGCTACAGTGACAGCAAACTTTTCGCCAACTCAAAACGAAGATAAATGATCCAAATTATTTCGAAGAAAAATAGAGAGCATCCCATTCGTACTAGAGGTTATATCGTATTCTTTGGTTGCTATTTGTTAGATGCTTATTGGCCTACTACCCGAAAAGCTGAATAATCCTTTTGGGAAATTTAACATTTACTTCTAGTGCCGTAACAATGAACATTTGCCATATAAAAAATACCCAAACATTTTTTTTTTCTTAAATTTTCAGAAACTCAATGGGAGGTCGGAAATGATAAATTTACCTTTTTTCGGTATGTATAGCAATTTAACTCAGGGATGTGGATAATTTCGGGAGAAAATCTGGAAAATAGAGCATTTTGCGATTTGAGGAGGTGGGTATCCGTTGCCGTAACCCTTTTCAGCCTTCTCAGTCAATCAGTATATGTTTTCTTTTTCGGGAGTTAATAAAACATAAAAAGGAAAACCGCATGGTCTGCATGTTATTTGATGTTCGTTTTTACGTTTTATGAGCAATCGTAAAGCCTTAAAGTTGACTTCTAACTGGGTAATTTGGAAAACGATAAACCCAGCTCTTTAGCGGCCGGTGAAGCAATTTGACAAAATTAGTCATTGTATTATTTATTAAAATGACCATAGCGGTACATTGTGCATTGCATACACTTTTATCTCAATCTGTGAAGGAGAGAATTTGTATCAGTTACGTAACATTAAGTTGCTGTATTTCAGAGTGTTTTTGTAATTGCATTAGTCAGCTTCTTATTTAAAGATTTTATTAAGAGGTGCCTTAGATATTAGTTGGCTTAGGTAGAAAAGAACATAAAAACTTTTTGTTTGTGCATAATTTTTCTTAAAAGATCTTAACTTTCGATACCGATTATAGGCAAAAAAGGGGTAGACTGAGGAATGTTTATTAAATTTATATGTACCTACTTTCCCCATTTTACAGAACACGGACTTGGGCTTACAGCCAAAGCATTCTTGCCAAAAATAAATTTCTTCCTCATATGAAATAATAGAAATATCACACGGAAAATTGGCGTTCGGATGTAAGGGAGGCATGTCGCATGTCGAGGGTGAGTTAGCATCACAGAATCTGTATATGAAGTTTTAAAATGTCATGTTAAGCAGACGTTTAGTAAAATTGGATACCGTGTCATATTTACGTAGTCCGAAAATATAGCGTGTTATCCGGTAAAATGCTACACCAAGCCTTCCTATGCTTACAGAGTCACAATGGGAATATATTTCGATATTTGAAAATGCCCAATGTTGAAATTGGAGTGGGAATTAACTACAATTATCTAATCATCCGATTTTGTTTTTGAATTACTTTTTTACTAAAAAAAATAAATATGATTTTGTGGAAAAGATGATATCCGTCAAGTGGCTGCCGACAGGGTTATTATTAAGTTTGTGCCCGTTTTATCACATTTTCCATGACTTTCCGCAAGGACTGCGATTGTCTGAGGCTTGTTGGCATAAACCCGCGATTTCAAATAGCCCTAAAGAGAGAAGTTTGAGATGGTTAAATCGGGCTATCTTGCTGGCCATGCCAAATAGCCAAAACGGGAGATTAGACGCGACCAAGAAACGCTTCCTTTACAATAGTTGCGTTTTTATGAAACCTCCCCAGCCAGTGGTTGCCAGTAGTTGCCAGTAGTTGCCAGTTGAGGCACATTGCACATGCTAATTTAAACAACAACCTGCTGGCAACTGCTGGCAACAACTCTTCATTTCCTCCCCAGGTCGGAGAGCGGCTGGGTGGCAGCTGGCTAAATTCAATTCACAATGAACAAACAGGTGGCGCTGAAAGCAACAAGTGGCTTAGAATTTCCGTACAATTAGCTTAAATCATATGGCATTCTTATCTCATGCACACAACATTCCAGAGAAAAATGTCAGAATATAGCAAATATTTCTACCAAATGCATAATTTTATACTAAAACTCGGCTGGCTGGCTTCATCTTGCTGGCAATTGTCCAAATGAACGGCTGGCTGGCGAGGTTTCAAAAAAACATGCCTAATATTCATTGTGGCTCGTGCTCGTGTGGTTGCATCGTTTTTTTGAAACCACATATTCACCAAGCCCCGCTCGTCCATTTCCGGCAGAAAGAAGCCGTTTATCATGGCCCTGTAGCGTTCGCCAATAACAGGGACCGTATTGCCGATGGTGCTGGCGTCGCCGCAGCCCGCAGTAGCTGTGAGTGGATGTAATGGCTTTTCGTGCATCACACGCTGCAGCTGTCTAGTTTACAAAAATGTCAAATATGATTGACGTACGACGCCATTTGCAAAATTTATAACATCTTCCGATAGGGTGATTCATTTTTAATTAATAAGAGCCTCTGTAGAGTGTTAGCAAAGACTGGCGTGAGTGCGGACAAGGAAACAAATTTTGTATAGAGTGTATTACAGTCCAAACTGCTGGCAACACAACTATTTCGACATTTTGACATCAACGCCTATTTGGTGCTCATACATAAAAGTATGGCTGTAGTGGTATAGTCTCAGTTATAATTGCAGTTGCATAAACTGAAGTGCTGTAACGTTTTGCAATGACCACCGAATTAAAGAGATTATTTAAATTTTCCTTTTTTACGTTATTTTATTCCTGACTAGGTTGACATCTATGGTCAATATCGAAGTCAAAATTTGTATTCGTAGCTTCAGTTTTGATTATGACCTGACTGATTATCACCTACGCATCAAGCCGGTTTTGTAGTCCTGGCCCTGTAGCATCTTGTCCTATGCCGCCTGCTCTCTGCCGTCTCTGTCGATCAAGTCACAATTACCATTTTATTTTTATTATTTATTTGACTGACATTTTAGACTACTAGTTGCCAGGATACTACAATTACTTTCTTTTTTTTATATAATATATATTTCTTTATTCATAGCTCATTAGCTAATGTCACTCATTTGCGAACATTCAAGTTGCGCATCAACTTTATTTTACATATTTGCGAACATCAAAGTCGCATCGCACCATTTTATTGTCCTTTTCTTTTATTTGCGAACATTTAAGTCGCATCACACCATTTTGTTTTCCTTTTGTCACACGAATCGCACTCACACTATTTTGATATTTTTTTCCCTTTTATTTGCGAACATTTAAGTCGCATCACCCTATTTTGTTTTTCTTTTATTTGCGAACATTTAAGTCGCATCATATTTTCGCAATTGCATCACCAGGTTTCCTATTTTGTTTACCTGAATTTTTCTGGTTTTATCCTCGTCGCCAATGTAGCATCTTGTCCTATGCCGCCTGCTCTCTGCCGTCTCTGTCGATCAAGTCACAATTACTATTTTATTTTTATTATTTATTTGACTGACATTTTAGACTACTAGTTGCCAGGATACTACAGGCCCCACCTGCCTTTGAACGTGAACGTATTACCCGTCCGTTTCCCCGCTTTGGCTTATTACTGTCATCTAGCTTAGGACCTTACTCGTTCATATTCGAAGAAAACTTGAGTTGCTTGCGTTTCTGATAGCCGAGCTTGAGACTGCTAAATTATATACGTTCGTAACGAACGGAATTACTTGATTATAGGTACCTTTCAAGAAAGGAATATTTCCAGAAAATATGGTAGGTATGTTAAGAATACAGCTTGATACCTAGAAGTTGCACAGCTCCGATTATCATAATTTATTTCATTATCAAATGCCAGTAGATTCAGTTTTTTAAGTTACTAATTTCTTTAAGACTATTGGTGTAAACGTAAAACGTTTTGCGATATATCTAAAGTTGTCTAAACGTTAAAAAGCAGTTGACTTGCGTAACATTCAGTTGCTGGGTCATATTCACACCAAATATTTATAGTTTACATAACAATACTGCCCTCTAAGCCGACTAACTACTGCTGCCACACAAAGCTAAAAGCTAAACATTTCGCATAAATTTGAATTACTTTTTAAATTTAACCTTTCAAGCGAAATAATTCTACATATACGATCCTATTTCATATGTGTTTTCAAGCTACTATAAATAACTTAAAAAAAAATATTAGATATATAACATTTCATGATACCTATATATTCCTTGTATTTTGCCAGAAGTGTCCTAACGGAAAAACGACAATAATTACATTAGTGTTTCAGACTTGAACTACGCCAATGGGCAATTTAAAGTTTTTAGATGTTTATATACGTTTGGGTTTGCGCTCCTTTGCGTGGTACCCTTGTCCGATGGAATAACGAACACAAAAAAGAAGCAAACTTAAAGGGAGCGTTAGCAAACAATACAGAAACGGGAAAATAAAACGTTACAATAAAACTTTTAGCATTTCCACCTCTGCATTGTATGTTTGTGTGAATACGCTATGTAGCCTCCGAGTAGCCTCTAGCATACCAAGGATGCCATGAAGTTACTGCAGTCGTTTCGGTCTATGTAACTACTTTTGTAAATATACTTTAAAATGTTCACTTACGGGTTTATTTTGAGTTTTATGTCTACGCCATTGTAGCACTTTTATACATTTTTTTTAACTTAAGTTTGCCATTTCGCAACTAAAACGCGGATGCAAAACAATGTTCAATGGAACCTGGACCCGTACCCGCCTTTTTCACAAAGCCAAACCTAACTATTTGTAAATATGCAAACCATGTGAAAGTTGAGTTCCGTATTGTCAAAGCAAAAATGGTGAATAAGTTAGTAACCAGTAAAACACAGAAATGGAGATATATTGAGCAATTGAGTTTCTAATGAGCCTTCATTTATCAATAATAAGTTTGTACTGTCAGTTTGTATGTCATTATCTAATAGTGGCGTCTGATTGAAAACTTAAGGAGTAGGTACCTTATGAAGTATCTAATTAGAAAACATATCCTAAATGTGCCTGATCCCTTTTTGTTTTTAGTATTAAGGTATTTGTTTGAATTTTCTTTTAGAGTCTACAATTTAAATCGCACTAAATTTTACTCTGAGATAAGTTCTTCTTCAGCAGAAAGATGCTACCGTAATTTTAATCTGAATACGAACAAAAATTATACCTATTTATCTATGTTATTCGAAACTTTGAAATCGAACGACCTCATCACATATGAAAGTGATCTTTTCTCCAAATTGTTTACAATACTTTACTTACTTACAACAGTTCGGGGTGAACCGAAGCCTCAACTAACAAGCTTCTCCAATTAGACCGGTCATTAGCTAACTGCCTTCAGTTGCGCAATTCGTGCCTTGTGTGTTTGTGGACATGGACACTCTGAAGGCGATGCTCCTCTTAATCGATTGGAGTGAAAATTGAAGCAATTGAAGCGGCGGGGCAGTACTTTACAGTCGTCGTTGTGGAGGTTCAACTTTAGCATCCCACACCCCAACCCTTATAATAAATAGACGGAAAATTTGAAAAAGGATGAATGGATGGAGAAGTGTGGGGGTAAAAGCTAGTAGGGGTGTCCGTTTCTCTCACATACCTAAGCTTCTGTGTAGTGCTCTGATTTGGAACATTCCGATTCAGATATCCATTTTAATTAATTGTTTGGTCAACAAGTTTCGTATTCCTCTATAGTTACCTACTATTTCACCGCGAGTGATGACCACGCACCCTCTTTCTTCTTATTTCATTCTATCAATCAAAGCTCAAAGAATACTTTGCTGTCAATTCCATCACCGAGTGATTTCCTCTTGAATTATTTACCAAAAATCCTAATGGCTCGTGAAACCGTAACGACTTTTTGAAGCCAAATAAATTGGAACGTGCTCAAAAGTCCGACGAAGCCCATATACTTGCGTATATATTTTATTATTTCTACTACACAAATACACACAACGTAGAACGAAAACAACGCACGTTGGAATTATGGACTGCAGAGTGTATTTTATTTATTTTACCCATCCAATGCTGAAATGACACGATTCGCATTAAATCATCCAGCGGGGGCAATTCCGAGGAGGTTTTATTATACGGGGTGCATAAAGCGAATCAAAGAGGGGCTACCTTTTTGCAGACAACTGCAGTTCAATAAAAATGCAACAAACATCAATTTCCGTATCAGATTTTAAAAACATCTACCCTACATTTCTTGAGTATTTGGAGAAGAGCAACTTGGCTTCGCAGAATACCTAGATGTTATATTTACGACCTATAGATGAGTAAGTGTTCCCTTAAATTTTATTATCACATTTCCATTCGATTACATATGTAAGGTAGTACAATCCAGATACCCTCAAAAGGATGCAAGTAGTACAAATTGAAAGTATTTCATTCTCCTGACCCAATGATTCTTTCCCAAATATTTGTACAGATGTATAGGAGGTATGCAGCTCTAATATAAAGTCCCACATCACACACCATTCGAACATAACATAAAATCCATATATAAATCGAGATGAAACTTTCCTAAATTCATTGTTGTTAGAGTGCTTGGTGTTTCCAACTGTCAGAAGTACAGTACCACTGCCTGGGCAAAAATGTAATCAAGTAGAAAAGCTATCGATTCATGAATATCAAGGGCCAATTTGAAATTGCAGTTGAGTAAGCTACTAGTATATCCCACACGAAAGGTAACCCCCTCCCCCTTCAGATTGTGCCGGTGGTCAGCACATAGCATTGCATCCTTACAGGATATTGCACAATTTGTGTGCATTTTTGGATAATACACATTCTTTTGGTAGGGGCTTGAGCAGCAAGCGATGAATTTCTTCCTTCGATAATGGATTCATCATTCAATTCCGTTAGTTTTTTTTTTTTGTTCCCCCTTTTCAATTCTGTCTGTGCAGAGGAAGAGCAGTAGGTACTACATACAATATAAAATCATGGATTTAATTTGCGCAAGCGGAATTTCAATTGAAAATTAATTAGTTTTCAAGAGGGCTCCAAGCAGTCATATTTAAATTGTGCATGTCGATTAAACGAGCCAAGCGAAATGAACAGAAAGATACGCGTATATGTGCATGCTAAATGCAAAGGCTAATTTGTATATAGATTTATTTTTATATATAGATATGTACATAATGTAGGTATATTTGCTTTGTTGTAAAAGTAGGTTGTATGAATAATCAATTAGTATGATATACTGCGGCTGTATCCGTCTGTGCCCATCAATTGTGCTAAAATATGGGTTGGGGTTGATATACTGTATCTGTATGGTCAAAATTCGCTTTTCAAAATACTGTATTTCAGAATTCTGAACAAAACTCTTTATTTCAGTTTTGATAATGTCAAAAAATTCGCAATTCTTGTATAATAAAAGTTTTTTTTTATATTTTACTGTCTCCCTGAATAGATCTATGAAAAGAAAGTGCGACGAATACCTGTAGAATTTTATTACTAAAGGGTTTTTCAACAGAGACGCTACAACAGTAGAGCGACAGGGACAGCAAACGACGCCGAATTTCTTGCCGCTCTTTTGACATTTCTCTTCAGTAAGGTTTGCCATTTCATGATGGAACAACGAGTCGAAATTATTAAAATTTACTACCGAAATTCGGAGTCAGTGGCGTCAACGTTAAGAGCGCTACGTCCAATTTATGGTCGTCATAATCGTCCTAGCAGATCAACAATTGAGCGTCTAGTGGACAAATTTGAATCCACAGGCACAGTACAAAATGTTCCCGTGCCAGTGAGACAAGGAAGTGCCCGTAGTGTCGAGAATATTGCTGCCGCTGAGGCTTCAGTTGAAAAAAGCCCAAATGTGTCTCTCACACGTCGTTCTCAAGCGTTGGGCATCTCTGTGACGTCGTTGTGGCGAATTTTGCGAAAAGATCTTGGCCTATAGGTATCCTTACAAGATTAAATTAGACTATTTCCTGTGGGGCTACGTCAAGTCTATGGTCTATGCCAACAAGCCAGCGACGATTGATGAACTTCGTACGAATATCGAACGTGAAATTGCAGCTGTATCGGCCGATTTATGCTCGAAAATTGGGTTCATCGTCTGGACTTCTGCAAGCGTGCCCGTGGTGGCCATGCAAAAGAAATCGAGTTCCATACATAATGGCATCGAACGTACTTTCACAGGAATAAAGAATTTCATTGATATCCAAAACCGTTTTTGTTTTATTTAAAAAACTTTTGTAGCGCTCTTATGGAAAAACCCTGTACAATATTAATCCTTTCCATTTAGCGGTTGCCTAAAAAAAACAGAATTTTACTACTGCGCTCCAAATTAATTATTTCAATATTTGCATCAATTTAGAATTGTTATCTAAATTGTTGTTATCTTTATGCTTACTGTTCATATTATTTCTTTGAAGTATTAGTTTACTCTTAGATAAGGCGCGCAGCGAAGTGGCGTGGCGGTGGCAAAGGAGTGGTGTGGCGACGGAATGGCGGCAAAATGGTATGAAAGTGATTTGAGTGGCAAATAACGTATGGTGCCACGGATGCATCAGTTCTTAAAATGTCGTAATTGTCAATTCTCGGTCTTTTCGCTTGTTTTTAGTTTCCGAGTAAACAAAAATAAAATACGCAGTTGTAATGCAAAAATACAAATCGTCACCAGGTTCTACTATATGAATAATAATGGCCCAACCGGTATCGGTATCGGTACCCGGTCGTTGGGAATACATTCTTATGGGCGCGTTCACACCTGCAAACCGAATGTGTGTATGTATGTGTGAAATGGGTCTATGACTATAGTTTAAACTAGACCACTTTGCCGTAATTCCATCGCCATCGCCACACTACTCCTATGCCACCGCTACGCCACTGCCACACCACTTCGGTGAGCGCATTGTCTTGTTTTTTTGAATTTCAATTTTTAACCTCCACAGGATCAGGAAGGTAGTATATTCACTTTGTCATTACATTTGTAACGCCAAGAAGAAGTTACCGGAGACACCATAAAGTATATATGTAATATTCTGAATCAGGAACACATTCTGAATCGATTTAGCCATGTCCATCTGTCCTTCTGTCTGTCTGTTGAAAACACGATAGCGTCCAACCGAATCGACCTACTTAGGTGAATGAAATTTTGTGAGAGAAATTTTCACCGTCGTCGGGTTGGTATTGAAAATATGGTATGTCGGTCAAGTAGTTCTTGTACTTCCCATACAAAACCCATATTAGACCCATGCGTCGCTCTGTCTCTTGAAAACACGATAGCGTCCATGCGAATCGACCTAGGCGAATGAAATTTTGTGAGAGGACTTCTTTTTACCGTCGTGTCGGCTTGATATTTAAAATGGACTATGTCGGTCGACTAGTTCTGGTACCTCTCATACAAAACCCATTTTAGATCCATGCGTATGTGAGTTAGTATCACACGGAAAACATTTTGCATGACTTGTATGCAGTGGAGGGTATCAAAGCATCAGCCAGGTCGATGATAACACTTTTACTTCTTATTTTTAAATATTTCTCAATAAAATTTAAAAATAATATCAAAGATTGCGTTTTGTTATGAAAACACTTTTTCAAAATATGGAATTAGAGCATAAGCATCATTTCGGAAAACAGAATTTTGCATTTACAGCATTTTCGATATATTTACAGCATTTTGGAAATAATACAACATTTTCGATATACAGCATTTTGAAATACAGAATTTTGAAATGCAGAATTATGAACCGCTCCCTGCTCAAATATGTTCTTGCCTATCACTATCTAAAGGAAAACTTGATTTGCTGTTCGTATTAGTTACCGGTGCAGGGAAATAAGTCCCCGGGAACTAAGTCCACTGAGGGACTTAGTTCCCACCTAGTGGGAAATAAAACCACTTTCATAAAGTGGACTTAGTACCCATGTGAGGTGGGAACTAAGCACACTTTCTTATGGGAACTTAGTACACATTCAACAGTTGAATACGTATGGGGGGGCATGCTGCCCCCCTGCAACCCCCCTGCTTGGGTTTACTGTCAGACTTGCAGTATATGTGCGAAATTGGGTATATTGAAAGGGAACTAATACCACTCAGAGTTTTCGGAATTTATTTCCCACCTTACATGGGAAGTAAGTCCACTTCACGAAAGTGGTTTTATTTCCCACGAGGTCCCTCAGTGGACTTAGTTCCCGGGGACTTATTTCCCTGCACCTTAGTTACCTTTCATCAAAGTAGGTATTCATTTTCGAAAAATTGAATGTGCTTAGGATGACCGACACCGACAAATGACAAAAAAAAAATATTAAATGTACTCAATGTTTACAGTTTTTTACACATATAAAATAAAAAAAATTAACCTCGATCAGGAAAAAAAAACAAATAATAATTCAAAATTATATGAAAACCCAAACCATGTAGGTATAGATACTACACAGAAAACAGAATTCTCTTCAACAAAACAAACTGCAAAATTTATTTAAACACACACACAGGCTAACAATTGTAATGAGTTCTTGTTAAATGTTCCAACCAATTAAAACAAGCTGCAAGGGTCAATAACGTTTACAGCAAAATTTAGCCTCAAACAATTACACTATGCCGCAGTATGTTACACGACAGGACTTGGCCAGTTTATTTGCATGGAATCGAATGGAAGAAAAAAAAAAAGAGAATATTGTTAAAACAATTGAAAACAAATAAATTGCTTCGAATATTGGCATTTCCATTTGTGCAAACATTAAGCAATACGAGAAGCGAACAACGGCGAATACAAGCGCTCGGTCGATTCCACGAAGGGCGGATATGCGCGCATTTCAATTGCAAATCTAGCATAATGAAAAATAAAAATTCCAATTAACATGACTTCCAATATTTTTCCAAGTGAATAAATAAATGAGTATTTTCAGCCTGTTTGTTTGTTTATTCGTTATTTGCTCGCATTTCCTGTTTTGTTGTACCTAGAGTGTTTATGAAGTGGTATAAGCAACGACAATAGCAAATGGAGTCCATCGCGGATTAAAGGATGGCTTAGGTATTTAATACCATCAGCGGCAATTGACATTTCGAAAAATATAAATAGTCCGATTGATGGATGTGGCTATAATACAAATATTTTTAATTATCACATGTCCTCTTAATCCCGGAAATTTTTTTTTTTAATTATTTTGACATGGTAAGCGGCTATAAATATATAGTTGCCCCGGCAGATCATACAACTGTAATTTACATTCATAGTTATCACTTTGTGTTATTGATACGTAATATTGTCGATTATTGAATTCATGCGGTTATTTTTGTTGCTGAATGCCTGGGACTGATATACATTTACTATGAAGGTAAATGGTTCGAATCACTTCAGTTAAATCCTTGGACGAAACAATTTACCTTCTCAATTCAAGAACAAGATATTGAATTGGGTCAACATTTTTAACCCTAGATATTCATCAATTATGACTCTACTATGATAGCCGAACTTAAAAAAGTGACTCTCGTATTTCTACCCGTTCGCACGTATGTATGTCCAACGAGTTTTTGGCATAAGAAATTCCTTAAACGTCTTAAACTCTTCTTTTTTCGGGAACAGTTGGGGGCCCCATTATACACCCAAAACTAACAATTCTTCCCATTTGTAGGGACGGCTTAAGTCGAATGATAATTTTAGGCATGCAAATCATTTCAAAATATTTAAGAACTTTAGAAAGTTTAGAAAAAATAAAAACAAAATTGTCTAAAGTCAAAAAAATTATTATTTATTCCTGTCGAGATTTTAAAACAACAAAGATTATTTCTTAAAAAGAAAATAATAAAGAAAAAAGTTTTTGTATATATAGATAGATATTTGTCCAAAAGTTAAATCAAAAGACTTGAACATAAAAAAAAATCATCAAAATCAAATCAACGAGCAAATATATACCTACACCCCTATCGCCAATAGTATTTCCCCCGGAATGTTTCACATTCAGCAATTTGATTTACATTGCTGACAAGGGAAACATATCCATCGGAATTTATTGGCGATACCCCTAATAATCTTGGACAGAAATACTAATTAAGCAGCAGAAAACTAAAAGAGAATTAAGAAAAATAGTCTCGAAACTACAAAGATTCGAAATTACAGAAGAGTTTATCGGACCATCCACAAACCACAAGCCTAATAAAAAAAAATTTAGTAAGTGGAAACTGAATTCGTTATACTGCGCCAAGAAGAAAAGATCCTTCCAAAAAAGGAGATAACGAATACAAGAACGAACATTTTATTGAAAGTCAAGAATTTTTATTTCGGTATAATTAGTATTTTTTTTTTTAATTCGTGTTTTCCCTTTATCCAAAATCTAAGTCATTTTTGACAAAGATAATATTTCATACATATTGAGGAGGATCCGCCAAAGTTGAATTATATAATTAATTTTACTTACAAATTTAGAGTTTGAACAGGTTAACAATATTCAAAATTCAGCACGGGCAGCGGTTGTTGTGCATATCATCCTCTTCACCCCTGGATCGTCCTGTTTTGATTGAAATAACATAAATTGGTGATACTTTTTTTAATAGTAATAACATTTAATGTTGGCTTATTAACTAGCCCCGATAAAAACTGTGCGACCAAACTATCATTGCGTTAAATGTTATCGAAAAATGCTATCGATTCTGTCATAAATGTCGGTGAATCTAGCGAATTAAATCAAGAATAAATGTCCTTCTTTTGAGGGGTTCAGGGCAATGAACTGTGATACCCAAATTTTAAATTCTATTAAAAATTGTTAACACGAACAATTATTTTTCTAAAATTGCACAAACGACCCTATTCTTACCGTACTCATCCACACACTTCATGTAAAAAAGCAAAAAATGCTTGTTTAGTAGCTCAACAATCCACTCTAATCCATATCTATATATGTCTACCCAAACAAGAGATACCCACTTAACTGCTAATTATTATTATAAATCATTCATCTATTCATCTAAATATAAAAAGCCTGTTACATGGTCTATGTTCAAATTGCACTAATTGAATATTTTCAGATATATCGTTTTAAATTAAATTAAATTCAATAATATTCTTCTAAAGAAACTTGCGATACTTGAAATAATAAAATTAAAATAATAAGACATTAAAACGGATTGTTATTATGGGATGAGTGTCTAGAATCTAACGCATTAAGATCCCTACACTTCTTGAATCACTCACATTTACATTTCTTTTTGGTGTTTAATTGTTTTATTTGAAATCGATAATAAATAATTTCTTAAACAAATTCTAACAAAATTTTAACACAGTTTTAAATTCAGATCTCACTTGCGTTCAGCAAAGGCTCTAAACTCAATTATAATTATTTCGATCATTATCCTGTACGATTAAAATACATGTATTATTATTAAGCCAAAAATTATTTTTTTTTCCCCTTTTGCAATTTGCGCGCCCATAGCTAGTTGCGTAACAAATGAACCATTTATCAGTAGGAATTGCGCCGGTTTAACCTGGGAACATTTTGTGCGACAAGGACAGCATGTGTAAAGATAAGGTCAGCATGATTTATGGGGGATGTTGTTAGAATTTTCTTATCAGCTTAATGGTCGCGTGTCGTTGTTGTCGAAGATGACTATTGTATATAAATAATTTTGGTTGAGGTTGCTTCGGAATGTGAAAAAAAAAGTCATATTCCCCCATACGGATTCGAACCCGAGAATCTGGAACCAACAGCAGATAAGTAATCCACTAAGCCACCGCGAGTTAATGAAGATTGGTTTCTAATATGTGAATAAAACCGCATTCTGTATGGTATTTAATAATTTTTTAGTATTTTCTTATCAGCTTAATGGTCGCGTGTCGTTGACGGCATGGAATCAGTTTTGTTGTTTTGTGTCGCTGGCGTCGATGATGGCTATTGTATATAAATAATTTTTTGAGGTTGAAGATGATTTTTGTTGTTATGCGATTACTAGAAGAAGAAATGTTTTTGTGTGAAAGATAGATAATTGTACTTTTAATGTACGGAAGTCCGTCCGAACTTGGGTTAATTTCATGTTCTGTGCTTGAACTTCCGGATTAGGACAATGACAAAAATCATGTTAGAATTTTCTTATCAAAATGGGGGTACGCTGTACAAAGGCGTAGGTATAGTGTGCCTATTGTCTATAAATAATTTTTGTTTGAGGTTGAAGATCAGATTGCTGTTATGTGATTACGAGAAGAAATGTTTTTATGTGAAATATAGATTATTGTGCTATTAATGTACGGAAGCCCACCCAGAGCTTGAGTTAATTTCTGCGAATGTTTTGTCTTGAACTTTCGGGGGTCAAGACCAATTGAAAAATCGCAAAATATTCCTTAAATATTTTAAGAGTGATAAGCAATCACAAACGTGTCTTTATAGTTTTAACTTTTAATCAAAAAAAAAAAATTTAGAATAAATAAAGAAATATGCGGTTTTATGAGTATAAAAGCAGGTTGTTGAGTAGACATGAAATTAGTTTACAATTTGTTTTAAACAATATCTACATTAACACTAAAAATGTCATTTTTAAAAAAATTGAATATAATCGGTACAAAGTACCAAAATAAACAGTTTAAAAGTCTAAAACTTTTAACTCTTAAAAAAAAATATAGGATAATTGAAGCTACAAGGTGCAGCTCGCAATATGGCGATCAAATCAGCGTAGAACTCGAGGACTGCATTGTATACCTGCCTAAGCGCTTCACGGACCAACTGAGTGATGAAGAACTGGCCAAGATGACCAACTGCACAATGGTAGTGGTGGAACCGATGGGGCAGTCATTTGCCATAGCGTTTTACGACCCAGAAGAAGACAATCAAGAAGAAGAGGACAATCAAGAGGTACACGCCAATTTTGTACAATCGCAAAAAAATGTGTTATATTGGAAATAAATAAATAAAAAATAAATAAACTGATATTAATTTGAAAAATTATGCATTTCTACTTGCTGTTAGTAAAAAATTTTTGTTTTTCCTCTCGTAATTGTATGTTTTTGGTTGTTCTACAATGTTTTTTTTTTTCACTCTTGTATTTTGAAATGTCTTAGCGATTCGAAGTTTTAAGTGATTTGGAGACGAGGGTTAACCGATTTGCCCTAAAAGGACGCAAAGTAGACTTTAAAATCAAGTCTGTACCTGATAACCAAGAACCAACTTCATGGATAAAGATGGCCATTAACGGTATAATTAATCACATTGTTACAGGTCTCAGCCCCACCGATAAAGTAGGAATTACTTTTTGCGGTAAGGGGTTTTCTACTCAACGAGGAAATGGCTGGATTAGTTTCCGAAATTGTTCAGAATTGAAGATCAGCGATGTGTGGGAAATGATCACCAAAATTTTCCAAAGCAACTCGGAAGGCTTAAGCACAGACAGTTTTTGCATATCGATAACTTCTGTTAAGCTACCTTCAGGGACTGGAAACAACAGAAAAAGCAGCACTATGTTTAATTCATTTGATGAAGAATGCATAAGACGTAAAGGTATAACATCCATAAAAAATAAGGATAATTTGTGCCTGCCTCGTGCTTTGGTTGTGGCAAAAGCATATGCTGACAAGGAAGTTAATATGAAAAGGGTTAGAGAAGACACTGGTCGGGTTCAAACCCAAAGAGCTAAGCAACTCATTAATGATGCCCAAATAAATATACCAGCTACAGGTTGTGGAATTCCAGAGGTGAGAGCATTCCAAAATCATTTACAAGGATATAAAGTCACAGTCTATGAATACGGAACAAAAGGCCGAAAAGTTGTTTTTGAAGGAATTTCAGCTTTAGATGGTTGTGATAAAGAGAAAAAAATAAATTTGCTTTACTGCAATAATCATTATAGTGTGATAACCTCACTAACAGCTGCATTCTGCTGCAGGTATTATTGCGAAAGTTGTCATGTACCATATGATGCGAAAAGTCATCATAAATGTGGAGGATCTTGCTCTCAGTGTCAACAAACGCCGAGATGTACCAAAACAAAAGAAATTTTATGTAATGATTGTAATCGAAATTTTAGAGGAAAACACTGTTTCGATAATCACAAAGCCAGCGGATCGTCAGGAAAAAATTCAATTTGTGAAATGATGAAAAGATGCCTTTTATGCTTGAAAACATACGGAGGAAAACGAAAGCATATTTGTGATGAATACTTTTGCAAGCAGTGTCTTCAACATGTTGACAAAGATCATATGTGCTACATTCTTCCTGATAAGAGAACACCTGATTGTAAAAACTTATTGTATATATTTTATGATTTGGAGAGTCGGCAAGAGAAAGTAATTGGTGAAAAAATTATTAATGGTGAAGCTGATGAAACAGTAATTTCACCGATAAAAATACATGAACCGAATGTATGCGTATTTAAAAAAAAATGCGATCAGTGTATAGATCTTCCAAATTCATATTTTTGTCAAAAGTGTAAACTATCACTGAATGTCATTCAGGAAGAAAAAAATGTAGTACACACATTTCTGGAGTACATATTGAATGATCGGAAAAATTTTAAAAAAGTTATTGTTATAGCACATAATGGGCAATCATACGATCATCAATTCATTTTGGACTACATATTGGAAAAAACAAATCTGACACCGGAATTGATCATGCGAGGTACCAAAATAATATTAATGCAAATAGGAAATGTCAAATTTATAGACTCCTTGAACTACTTTCCTATGGCTCTATCAAAACTTCCCAAAGCATTCCAGCTTTCCCCCGTTTTAAAAAAAGGTTATTTTCCGCATTTCTTTAATACTAGAGATAATGCAAAATATATTGGAAAACTACCACCAATGGAGTACTACAGTCCAGATACGATGAAAGATGAAGATCGCACTGTATTTTTGAAATGGTTTGCGAAACATCAAGGTGATGATTTTAACATGCAGCTTGAACTTGTAGAATATTGTATTAGTGATGTTGAAATTTTGACTGAAGCTTGTTTGAAATTTAGAAAACTGTTTCTCGAGCAGAGTAATGTTGAACCATTTTTGGAAGCAACAACTATAGCGTCAGCATGTAATCTTGTATTCAGAAGAAACTTTCTTCTTCCAAACACTATTGGGTTAATTCCTAAAAGAGGCTACAGATGCGTCGATAATCAATCAAGAGAAGCAATCAAGTGGTTGATTTTAGAAGCAAATAAACGAAAAATTAATATAAAGCATGCATTTGAAGGAAAAGAATCAGTTGTCAATGGAGTAAAAGTTGATGGGTTTTGCGAGGAAAAAAGACAGATTTTTGAATTCCATGGCTGCTACTATCATGGTCATCCCCTCTGTTTGAAACACAAACGTGATGTACCTCTATACGAAGATGCAGATGATACCTTAAATCGTAGATATGAGAGAACACAAGCTAAAACTGAACGATTAAGAAAATTCCAATACGAAGTCATTGAAATGTGGTCTTGTCAATTTCAAAGTCAAATGCAGTCAATGAATAAGGATGATTTAAATTTTTTAAACACACATCCAATGATACAAAATTCCCCATTAAATCCACGTGATGCCTTCTACGGCGGACGAACCGGAAATTCATTTAATTATTATAAATGTAAAGAAGGTGAAAAAATTCATTATATAGATGTATGTTCTCTTTATCCTTGGGTTTGTAAAAACGGAAAATTTCCCACAGGGCATCCAAGAGTCCACATCACTCCTACTATGAAGCTGGAAGGTATAAACGGACTAGTCAAATGTAAAATTCTACCACCAGAGCATCTACTTCATCCTGTCCTACCAATGAAACAAAATAATAAGCTTATGTTTTCTTTGTGTAGAAGTTGTAGTGATGAAAAAAATCAAGAACAATTGTGCAATCATTCTGATGAGGAAAGAGCCTTACTCGGAACATGGGTAATTGATGAAGTTCTAAAAGCAATCGAAAAAGGCTACAAACTGCTTTTCGCTTTTGAAATTTGGGAATATGATGTAGTCCAATATAATCCAGAAACAAATTCCGATGGTCTATTCACTTCGATGATGAATAAATTTCTAAAGATAAAACAAGAAGCATCAGGATGGCCTAGTACATGTACAACCCCTGAAGAAAAAGAAAAGTATATTGAGGATTTTCTTAATAGAGAAAATATAAAATTGGAATATTCAGAAATTTGTAACAATCCTGGAAAGAGATCATTAGCTAAGTTAATTTTAAATTCGTTTTGGGGAAAATTTGGACAACGTGAAAACCAGCAACGAACTTGTATTTTGAATAAACCTTCAGATTTGTTTCAACTGCTTACACACCCTTCTATAGAGGTGTTGAATATTCTGTCAGTTGGTGAAGAAAACATTGTGGTTAATTTTGAAATGAAAGAAGAAGCATTTGAGTCCCTATCTACAGTTAACGTTTGTGTTGCCGCCTATACCACAACTTTAGCTCGTCTTAAACTGTACAGCTACTTAGAAAAACTAGAGGAAAGAGTTCTCTACTATGATACGGATTCTGTTATCTATATAAGTCGTAAAGGAGAATTTGAACCGCCTACTGGAGAGTTTATCGGTGATATGACTGACGAACTGAAAAGCTATGGTCAAGGAAGTTATATAACAGAATTTGTTAGTGGTGGTCCTAAAAACTATTCCTATAAAGTCTATAGCACAAAAGATAATACTGAACATATTGAGTGCAAAGTAAAGGGTATCTTTCTTAATCACCAAGCATCCCAAAAAATTAATTTTGATTCTATTAAACAAGCGGTATTAAATTTTTCTACAGACAATGAAAGCATACTAATAGAATCCAACAATATACGACGAACACGAGAACATCAAGTAGTTACTGTAGCAGAGGTTAAAACTTACAAACCCAAAGCAGAAAAACGTCGTTTTCTCGATGATCATAGCTCCTTACCGTATGGATTCAAAAGACAACCTCTGTAATTCAATCAATATTATGAAATAAAAACCAGAAAAACATTTAAAGAATAAAAAATACGAGTATGTTTTGTTTTATTTAAAAAATTTACAACTGTTTGGGCTCATTTATGAACTTGCTTATGAGATATACATTTTGAAGCGCACAACATTTTCCGTGGTACATACATTTTATTATTACATCGGGGCAATTTCTTTTTAGTTCTTTTAAATTGGGGCAGTTGTAATTATCTTCAATATTAATTACTTCTACGTTTTCATTATTAAGTATTTCTTTTAACCATTGGGTTTTTTCAGAACCCTTAACATAAACAACAGAATTTTGAATTTTTTCGCGTAGATGTGTCTTTACTTGGGAAAAATTTGTGAATCCTCCATCCCAGGTTAATCCATGATGATTTTGATATAGCCAGTGAGCCTGTCTTCTAAGAGAAGATGGAAGCTGCTTAGAACCAAAGGGTGGTGTAAGAATGAAATGCTGGTGATGTCCATCGGAAAGCACAGCTATTTCCTTTAAAATAAACTCATTGTTCAAGCCTCTAAAGCCTTGAAAATCAACAATATAATAATTCATTTTGATGATGTGTTTATGACTAAACCAACTTTGCAACTGCTTAGTTTATATGCAGACATTACCATTTAAGTAAGTTTGTGAACTTCTCCAGTTATTGGATTGTATTCAATTATACGATCATGTAAAATTAAACAGTACGCGGTTGTTGAGGGCAAGACAGAGGTTACAGTTTTGAGTTCAATTTTTACATCAACAGTTCCAGTTTTAATTGATTCGTTTTGGTGAGAACAATCGATTACTATTATTGGAGCGATATCTTTAAATTCTTGTCGAGATAAGAGTGGTTGTGGTTGTTTCTTATAATAAGAGTCTTGAAATTTACTGTACATATCATAGAGAATTGCATACCGATCGTGCTTAAATTTGAGATTTAAATCTTCACGGGGGTATGTC
Organism: Cheilosia scutellata; assembly: GCA_955612985.1. NCBI lineage: Eukaryota > Metazoa > Arthropoda > Insecta > Diptera > Syrphidae > Cheilosia > Cheilosia scutellata. The sequence goes on from OY015312.1 coordinate 125,806,162, forward strand.
TCAGAATTCAAATGCACCTTCACACTGCTTAAATCGCAATGATCGAATTTGCTAGCATCTTTAGTTTTTTGATTTTTTCGATCGGTTTGTAGAGCGATAATAATATACCTAGGCTTTTCAAGCTGACTTGAAGTCTTAACTGTCCATATATGATCAGTGACTAATGGTAGTGTGGGATATTCGCACATTTCCCAATTTCGAAAATGAATTTGAACTGTCTTTGATTGTATTTGTTTTAGTAGTTTAAGCTTATCTGAATCAGCCAAGGTAATGTGAGGAACTCTCCATTGCAGTTTAAAAATTGAAAGCTTTAATTCTTCATTTTCCGTAGAAAAATAAGCATTCTCATTAGACCTCGTTCGAATTAGTATTAATTCGTGCCTTGCATTTGTAATTATCTTTCTATAATCTTCTGCAAATCCCAATAGATTTTTTAATGGAATACAAAAGTTGAAAGTACCCGATGTAAGTGGTATGTTGTCTTTTCCAGTCCATGATGCATTTTCCAAATTTTTACTTTCATTCTCGTTCAAAGATATATAATTTTTTAACGATGTTGTGATGCCAACATTTTTATTATACTCGATCTGCACACCGTTAAGTTCATATTGGATTTCCTCGAAAAGAAATGCCATAGCATTATTGCATAGTTTTGCGGTAGAAGATGTGGTATTATCTGATTTTGTGAGACCTCCTTCAATGTAAATGAAACTTTGACTGGGTAAAATGCACAAGTCCTGTTGATGTATTGGGATGCGTATTTCATCGCTCGGATTGAAGGACTGAAGAAATGGTGAATAACTGTGATATTCAAATTTGGATATGCTATTATCATAGCTAGGTCCTTCGGTGATGTTCAATATTTCGTTCATAATCTTTAGATGACCTTTAAGGTAAACCCCAAAGACAATAGATAGGCAGTATTTTTAGAGGAGAGTTTTGATCTCGACAGCTTTGATGATCTAGTAGAACTAGTAGAATGATCACCTTTGGGGGTGTATATATTATTATTATAGACCAACATTATCAGGAGATGGGGGCTAAATGCAGACGGATAGTTATTGTTTCTCCTCTAAAATTTATCAAGTCTCCGTCTTGGTCTACTAGCTTTAATGTTAGTGAAGTTATTCGTCTGACATTCACTGGTAAATAGATGACATTTCTTGGAACTTCTATGATTTTATACCCGGGTCCTGCTTCTGGCGAAAATTCGTGTATTGTGTGCACAGGAGTGTTATTTAAATACGAGCCTGTAATAATATTACACTCAACTCGAATTACATTAACCCTGTTAATATCGACAGGTAAATCTGATCGATGTAATTGACCTGGTTTTAAAACGCGATTACTAAAACCTAGTAATTTACCAACAGTTCGTGTCCTATTAAAATATATTTCTTCCGAACCTGAGACCCAGCTTTCCAGAGTATTATTATTTGCTTCTATTTTTACAAGTGTAGCGGAATTAAGCGTTAATAATTGTTCAGAAATATTCAAAGCAATGTCATCGATTTCATATGATCCTATTGGAATTTCAATTACATGTTCCCCTATATGAAACAAATTGTTTCGTTCATCGACATTGGGTATAGAATTGTATGTTTGAAAATCTATCAACCCACAAACGTAGTCCTTATTCAGGTTTAAAGGTGGGAAATAATCTGTTGTTAGATGAGAAGTATTCCCACTTAATGTAAGTGTCAACGCCATGACGTGGAAAAAGATAATGAAACTGTTCTTACATAGGCTCTTCTTTTATTATTTATTCAAAATAACAATCATATAAGAATCTTAAACATAAATGTCCACAATTTACTGAATCATAATCTTGATACTTAAGATAATTATATTTAATTTGTTTACCTAAATAATTAATCAATTCAATTGGCGGTTGTAGATTTCCAAAGCTATCAAAATATTCAATGTGATTGAGTTTTTTATAATATGCCACCCAATGTGTTCCAGGACCGGTTGATGAATCTAGATTTACTATCCCACACTCGTTTTTTAAGGGTTTTCCCTTTGGTAAATTATCACGCATAAAAACTCCTCGAAAATGCGGAATTAAGTCCTTTGCGAAATTTCTCAAATCCTCTTCATTCAATGCACGATCGGGTAGCGAACTTAAAAGTTTTTTGTCTGCGAATGTAAAAATAATCCAAGTCCTTTTCTATATGGACTTAGATGTAAGCCGTGTCCTACAGGAATCGACTCCATTTTTTGATTATGACGTTTTTTCTCCTCAAGAGTTTTTTTAGCAATATTTATATCGTTGACAGCTTTTGCTATTCCTGCAGCTCCTCCAGATAAAGCTCCAAGAGCTGAAAGCCCCGCAAATAGAGGAACAAGAAATGGAATTACTCCACCAATTTTCGGTACTGAAATAACTCGGGGTGTCTTTATATTATTGCCATTATTCTTAATAGTTTTCTTTGCAGATGACAAAGCTACTTTTATAGCATTTTCAAGGTTATGTGGTTTTTTCATTTGAAGGATTTTTCCAACATTTTTAATTGTTCTGATAAAAGTAGGGAGTCTGCTTTTTGACATGGGTTTTTTATTGCTTTTTTTTTTTTTATTTGAACACCCCATACCTAATTTTAATTTAGCCTTCATAAGATTGGTAACCAATATAGCATTTGCTCGCTCAGTTATACCAGCGTCCTTTGATACTACCCGTTGCCAGGCTTTTTCAGATAAAATCTTATCAGCTATATGCCGTTCGGAAGTATTTTTAAATTTGGAATAAGATATATCGTGTTGCTTGCACGCTTGATCAAGTAAATTAATTCCAGGATCTCCTCTAGCTAAACGTTTCTGGAGTTTTGTTCCAGGTCCACAGTATTGATATCCTGGTAAATGTAGTTCAATAGGTAGTTTATTGATTACAGAGTTTAATAAACCATTTCCCTTCACGATAACTTGTAGTCTGTTAGAGTTTTTTGAAAAATCAATCATTTTATATGATCACCATCTCGTTTAGACGAATAATAACGTTATGACATTTTTCAAATATAATCTTCATATTTATAAGAATTTATTTAGTTTTTATCATCATGCGTTTCGTTAAACAACAACATCTTTTACCAATTAAAAATATGGACTTGGATAAAAATATTGAAGCAAAACAGAAAAAACATGGGAAACTATTACCAAATAGTATAAGAGGTCTAATTACAGGTCCCTCAAATTGCGGAAAAACAAATGTTATGATGAGCTTAATACAGCAACCAAATGGATTAAAATTTGAAAATATTTACATATACTCAAAGTCACTGCATCAGCCTAAGTATGAGTTTCTCCGACTAGCCGTGGAACCTATCAAAAATATGGGTTTCTTTACATTTTCAAATAATTGTGATGTCATACCCCCTGAAGAAGCCAAACCAAATTCTGTATTTATTTTTGATGACATTGCCTGTGAAAAGCAAGACACTGTTCGAAATTATTTTAGTATGGGACGACATCATCATATCGATAGTTTTTATTTGTGTCAAACATACACAAGAATCCCCAAACATTTAATACGAGATAATGCAAATTTTCTAATTGTCTTCAAACAGGATGATATGAATTTAAAACACATTTACAATGACCATGTCAATTCTGATATGACATTTCAAATATTTAAAACGGTATGTATAGAATGTTGGAATATGAAATACGGATTTTTGGTTATTGACAAGGAAAGCTCTTTAAAAAAGGGGCGCTATAGGAGAGGTTTTGACTGCTTCCTGAAACTATAAAAAGCTTGTCACTTCAGCTGTGCACAGCATTCTTACTGTTATGTTCTATCAGAGCAGTTCAAAGGTGTACAGCGCTCAGTCCGTAACAGTACAAAGCAGGTCATCGCGGTTCAAAACTAGCTGTTCATCATTTAAAAATCGTACAGCGAATATCAAATTCAGTTTAAAACCTTTTGAAATACTGCTTCAAAGCCTACGAAACTTGTTTACTCACTGTTGTAAAAAAAAACAATAAATTAGCATCATGATGCATTTAAATGAAGAACTAACAAAAGAACTCGTTAAAACTACTGATGCTCTACGAAAAAAATATAAAGCTCTAAGGAATGATAGGGAAGTAACCGAATTTCAATTAGAAGAAACTTTCAAACCTATTACTAAACCGCTTAAAGAACTACTCGACAAATCAAATAACATATATACAATAAAGGAACAGCAAAATGATTTCGTGTCCCCACTCAAGAAAACAAAGTATGATAATAATGTATTTATCACCCCCAACGAGAGCAGCGCTTCAACCATCAGTGACAGTACCCCGAAATCTAGCATAGTAACACCTAAAACTAAAAAAAGGGGGCGAAGTGAAGGTAAGCTTCGTCGACGAAACCTTGTTCGTGACTTTGCGGGGCAAATAGACTTTGAAAAATTTGGGGAAATCCCCCAGAAATATATAAATTTGTATGTAAATAATTCAAACACCGTTGATGATGTGTACGGAGTACATGTGAAAAACGGTAAATTACAGATGGGTAATAAAGAATTCAAAATTCACGGAAAAGACATAATAGACATCAATAATAAAGCCTATAAAGGAACAAATGGTTTATTTGAACTAATATTCAAGAAAAAACCATGTAAAACCCTTTACAATAATGAAGATTTAAATATGTACAAAGCCATATTGTATGATACCAATGCTTATAGACGTAATCACGATTCCGGGAAACAGGTACTTGGACATAGAGGATATAAATACAAAGAAATTATAAGCAAACTATTAGAAGATACTCCTATTTCCACCCCGTCTACAGGAAGTGGGCTAATGCAATTATCAAACAAAGAAAAAGACTATATTTTCTGGGACGACCCCAATGAGCTCGTAGATCGATTGCGACTTCTAATTGCTTCACATCAAGCAGGACACAATAATCACTCGAACGAGGTTGTTTCGATAATTGAAGAACTAAAGGAAGCCAATATTATACAATAAAACTATTATATAAAATGAGTGTTGATAAGTTTGGACGTTTTTCGAATAGAACGCGAACCAGAGTTATTCAAGGACAAAGAGGAGAGCGAGGAGAGCAGGGAGACCTAGGACCGATTGGTCTACAGGGAGAACAGGGAGAACAGGGATTGCCTGGGCCACCCGGTGAGGGGTTTATTAAAATGAAAAACGGAAATTATGATTTGCATTGGAAACGACTACAAAATATTCAGGATCCAGAAGAAAAGGGAGATGCAGCTACAAAAAGTTATGTTGACAAAGCGGAAGAACGAATTAGACAATACATACATTTTGAAATACAAAAAATTGAGCAAAACTTAAATGTATCCACAGACCCTAAAAAGGAACTCCTCATTTAATTTAAATGCTAACTTATTTTTACTTTCAATTCAGTGTTTATAGAAAGTCATTGTGGCGAGTCGGTAATAATGTTCAACATAAATACTACATTGATTTTCGATGAAATCGTTAGTTTCATGAAAGAATATCAGCATGTCCTGTTGGAAGAACACCATGAGTATCTAATAGGATTTATATCTTTTCTGAGGACATTTGAAACATCATCCACCACTACATCGAAATTTGGATGTCATTTTGTGAATTGTCCTTGGTCATCGGATTTATGTAGGGTTGGGCCAGATACCTGTCCATGTTACATGATTGATATTAGAATGTTAAAAGTTAGGAAGTTGATGTTGTTATACAAAAGATTAAAATAAATATTTTACCTTTTTACTAACAAAAAGGTTAAATACTGTATCGTTTTTAATCATTCTTTCAAAAGATGAGTAAAAGAAACGTTGTGGATGAAATACATAAGCCAGCTCGAAAAAATTTCAAAAGAAGACGAGTCGTTATCAAGGGTATCGATGATTTATGGCAAGCTGATCTAGTTGAAATGGGTATTTATTCGGCTGAGAATGAAAATTACCGATATCTTCTTACAGTAATCGATACATTTTCTAAGTTTGCTTGGGCAATTCCTATTAAAAGTAAAACAGGTATCTGTGTTGCTATTGCTATGAAAAAAATTCTGAATGAAGGTCGAATTCCAAAGAATTTACAAACAGATGATGGGAAAGAATTTTTCAATACGCAATTTCTAAATCTTACGAAAAAATATGAAATCAATCATTACTCTACATTTAGCGCTCTCAAAGCTTCAATTGTTGAACGATTTAATCGCACTTTGAAAACATTTATGTGGAAAGAATTCAGCGCTAACGGTTCGTATCGTTGGATTGATATGATAGCAACGCTAACTAAAAGGTACAATAATTCAACACATAGAACAATAAAAATGAAGCCATCCGAAGTCAATGCTACAAACGAAAAACAATTGCTATCAAAAGTATATAATCATATCAAACTTCATATTCCTTCTAAATTTAACGTCGGAGATTTTGTCAGAATAAGTAAATACAAACATGTATTTGAAAAAGGATATACACCGAATTGGACAACAGAAATTTTTAAAATAACGAAAGTTCAACATACGAATCCTGTTACATATTTGTTAGAGGATTATCAGGGTCAGCCTGTGAAAGGTGGATTCTATGAGCTTGAACTACAGAAATCTAAGTTTCCTGATACTTACCTTATTGAAAAAGTAGTCCAAAGAAAGAAAGATCAAGTATTTGTAAAATGGCTCGGTTTTCCTCCTGAACACAACTCGTGGATATCTCTCTCCACTATCAATTCATCATAAAGAAATTAAAAAACCACAAGTGTAATTTGTCAAATAAACGTTTTTATTATAATATATGTAAATATCAACAAGTTTTTTATTTAGGAAATAGTCATTTCATATGTTTGCTTCATCGATTTAAAATCCAGCAACTCCACACCAGATTTGTATTCAAGGTCCTCTTTCAGAATGAGTTCAACTTCCCCGTTACTCAATACTCTTTCTGTTTCATACTCATGGTATTCGAAACATTTTATGCTTAGAGTACGCATATTATAATTGCTATCATATGAACAGCGAATGGTTAAGAATTGTTCATCATCGAATTCTAATTTAAAATGTCTATAAAAAACATCTTTGCTTTGAATAATCCCTGATATTTCAGCTTCTTTTTTTATTAAATCTTGCCTAAAATTCTCAATTGCTTCATCTACAGTTACAGTTTTCCTTTGCAAACTTCTTTCTGTTGTTGGGTGTGGTGTGTGAATATCATTTTGAAATTCAGGTGTTTCCGTCTTTGTGGTGTTGATTAAAGTTTTACCATCCGAAAAGGTTAGCAAACGAAACGATAAACCTATTTGTACTGTATCATTGTTGGGTAAGTTCAACGAAAAAGAAAGGTTATTAGTACTGTTTGGTTGTTGTAAGTTAATATCCATTGGTAAAGGTACCCCAAAAATTAAAGATGGACCGATTGTAATAAAAGACAGAAATGTTAAGAGAAACATTTTAAACGAAAATTGCTACAGCTGAAGCTACTAATAGGTCGAGTGATAAATATGAACTAATAAATAAAACACCTAGCATGCTAAATTTATACCATTTTTATTTCTAACTACCCTATATTATTTTCTTTGTTTGATATAAAAAAAAAAAAAAAAAAAAAAAAAAGCTAATTGAAAGTAATGTGCGTTATCACGTAATTCTCATCTTCTGAGGGCTGCCAAGTAAATCTGTTTCACCAAATGGACAAAGTGCTGGATATTCATTTTCTTTTCGTTTTATATAATTCGAGTGAGGGAGAATCAATCCAGTCAAAGTTAGCTCGCCGCCTGTTAGGATAACGATGTTTTTAATAAAATCTGTACTCCTTATCTCTAAATTAGTTCTCTCACCTAAAATTTTAAATTTTACATGTTGCATAGATTGAAACTGCATTTTAAAATTCAGAATAGGAGTTATCGCCTCGCCATTCCTTATGTGGAATATAGTACATTCTGCTCCATATTCTGGCTGTGCAAGTAATTTCATAGATTCTGAGTAAAACATCAAATCTGTAAATTTTATTTGTAACCACCCGGCTTCACAAACACAAAATGTTTCTCCTTCTCTCAATCTTTCGCACCAGAACATTGCTAATCGTATTCGTTAATGTAAATGAATATTAACCTGCAGAGTACGTTAATATATACATATTATCCATCTATTATTTAAGAGCAAATGTCGCTGACTAAACTATTCACATTAAAATAGTTACATAACCACAAACCTTGAACTTCTATTTATTGACAATAGTCACACTAAGCTGTTTACATACGCCTACAAAATTATTTATATACAATAGCCATCATCGACGCCAGCGACACAAAACAACAAAACTGATTCCATGCCGTCAACGACACGCGACCATTAAGCTGATAAGAAAATACTAAAAAATTATTAAATATCATACAGAATGCGGTTTTATTCACATATTAGAAACCAATCTTCATTAACTCGCGGTGGCTTAGTGGATTACTTATCTGCTGTTGGTTCCAGATTCTCGGGTTCGAATCCGTATGGGGGAATATGACTTTTTTTTTCACATTCCGAAGCAACCTCAACCAAAATTATTTATATACAATAGTCATCTTCGACAACAACGACACGCGACCATTAAGCTGATAAGAAAATTCTAACAACATCCCCCATAAATCATGCTGACCTTATCTTTACACATGCTGTCCTTGTCGCACAAAATGTTCCCAGGTTAAACCGGCGCAATTCCTACTTTTATCAAATTCTATATTTGGCACAGGAAGTCAGCATGAATTTCAGTATGTGTTCATATAGGCGTCATTCTCATTATTCAGATGTAGGCATCTTGCTTCTTTAATAAAATCAAAAATCTACTGTTCAGTATATGTACATCTGAAATCCTTTCACGCACAAACGATTGCTATCCAAAAAATATAGATATACTCAAAGAAAACTTTGAAATAATGCCGACATTTAAATCGATAATGGTGAATTTTCAAAATCAATAAACCTAATAGGCAGACTCTTCTCAATTAATAATAAAAGAAAGATAATAATCACAATACCAATTTGAGCCGTGCGTCGCGTCGGCCGGTCGGTTGGCAGGACTAGAAAAACACCAGAAGCATTAAACATCTCTTTTATTATGGTCATCATTCGATAATGTCCCCATGCCCCATTATGCCCATCTCTAACCGACAATAGAAAAATTATTGGTAATAAACCATTAGGAGATTGTGTTATGGCACTTACAGTGTCATCATAATTCAAAATCTTATGTTTATGGTTCTCCAAACAATTGCCTATCATAATTTATCAAGTGTGTCGGGGCGATCGCCTCTCGGTACGACGTGATTCATGACCAAGTATTGATTTTGGGTAAGCTGAGAACACATGAGGCCTTCAAGGAAGAGGCAGGTTTGGCAAAGCAAAACAATGATTTAGAATATGAAATAGATGTGCAATGTATAGCCTCAACTCGCATGAATTGTGAAATTAATAATAATTTATGGTTCGACGAAATCGTCAGCAAATTTGGATGAGACTGCATGTTCGATGAGTTATAATAATAAGTGCTGATGCTGAGCGACTTTCTACGAGTCGATTTTAATTGAAATTAGGCAGTACCTACCTAGTCCTTGTTTTGTAGTATGTATTATGTTTTGATGGACATCGTTGATACTCAGTGATTCCATTAGGGAACGACATAAATCTTTAGTTTTCTGTTGATGTATGGTATGCCAAGGCCCCAGGAAAGGATTGTATCTGAATTTTGTCACTGTCTTGTTCTTCTGACTTAGTAGTCATATGGGTAGTATACATTTTAGTAACTATCAGAGACGACAAAGGTATATCATTATTTGTATAGGAAGGTATATGTCATGTATTCACTTTGTCATTACAATTGTAACGCCATGAAGGAGTCGCTGGAGACCCCATAATGTATATACATAATATTCTGAATCAGGAACAAATTCTGAATTGATTAAGCCATATTCGTTTGTCTGTCTGTCTGTTGAAAACAGACTATCCAAACGAATCGATATAGGTAAATGAATGAATGCGGCCTTCCTTTTTAACACCGTGTATCGCGTCGCCCAGGTTGGGATTGAAAATTGGTCAAGTAGTTCTGGTACCTCCCATACAAAACCAATATTAGACACATGTGTTGTGTACGTTGCGTACTATAACTCACATGAATAACCTCTGTCATGACTTGTGAAGGATATCAAATATATTTTACCGATTTTTTAAAGATTGTGGCTGAAAGTGGACTCTGGAAAACTAGCACACTTTTCTAAACCATATAATGTTAAAAATACTAGTGTGTCCGTGGCATTATTAAAAACATCTGTACAATTATTGCCCACCTTGATGGACCAGTAATATCGTCATATTGCTTAATATAGTTTGCTTAATTTTTTTCTCACGGGTGCTCTTTCTTTGCATTTGTATTATTACTAGTTGGGATGGGCCGGGGGATTTTTCAATGAAATGGTAGGTCAGTAAAGGTACCTTAACTATGCATGCACAATTGCACATGCACATGAACTAACAGATGATGTACTAGTACTAATTGTACGGAATCTTCATAATGGGCATAATGGAGTGACACTCGCTCACACTTGAGAATTTTTTTAGACAACGGAAAGTAATTAAAAACGCACCGATTCGTTATAAAGTCTTCGATTTATTGAGGTTAACATTTTAACAGACAGAATAACTAATACAATGCTGCCAGGATGTAATACAAACAGATTTGTTTAGAAAAGTACTAAATCAATTATTTGCATAAAATTAATAAATACTTTTTCTGAATACATAAATTCAATCTTTAACACTCGCATTTGGCCAGTTTTTTATTAAATAGTTCTTTGAAACTTCTTATGTTCAGTATTGTTTAACAAAATATCATTCAAACTTGTTTTGAAAACAGTTTTTAGTTCTCCTAACATAGAAGAAAGATCTCTGCCTAGATCCGTATGAGATCAATCTGGTTCAGGCTTTTATTTTACATATAAAATTACATGAAAATCAACGAATTACAATGGGCTTGCGGGTGCCCAACAACATCTAGCTGATTGCAATAAGATAGGTACATAAATCTCACAAACAGCATAAGTTTAGGAAATAAATATAAGAGCTGTGAACAAATAATTATTACTAATTATGCAGTATTCAAGAGGCAAGTTCATTCATAGAATGTGTCAATTCAGATGTAGGTACAAGCAATCTGAATACTTATTATATTGTATAAGAGAAAGAGGACTAGGTACCTACACACTTATTTATAAATGGATCCTGCAACTCAAATGTTCATTTAAAACAGAAATATATGCAAGTACCTACACAATACTGCTGTAATATCAAATCATATAAGTGTATCCATTACCGGAAAAGACCACCGTTCTGCAGTGAACTAACTCTTCTAACCCGACTGCCATAAATTCTTTGAAAAATCCTTATCATATATGTTAAAGCAAACCCAAAGTTTCTATACCCATAATAAAGTATTAAGAAAGGAATAAATCATAAATTTCCTGTTTTCTGAAATATATTAAATTTCCGTTACAAGTTTCCTATATTGTTTCAACAATCTTCCCAAGCTTATAGCAACCCAGATAAGTAACAAGCTGAAGGGAAAACTAAAACTAGGTTAAAAGTGTTTACCGGTAAAAGGGAAAAAGAAAAACTGTGTAGGTATGTGTAGCAGCCATAACAAATCATTTTCATTATATGAAGGTAACTACACTTTTCAAGAATATATCCTGTGAAATTTTTGATACGTTTCTTTAGTGAGTACAGCAACTTGTTCTGCTGAAGAGGATGTTGAAAACAATTTTTTTTTTGCAATTAATAAAGTATGTACTGGCATATAGTCAAGTGGCATGTATTTGTATAGTTGCAGATTCCATTTTGCGTCTTGTAATAACATATATTAATTAATTCTTGAGCTTTGGATCTAATATGATTTGTTTTGTTTTTTTGTACCTAGGTTGAATGTACATATACTCGTAGAGTGATTTATGATTTGCATATTTTTATGATTAAAAACATTTTTGGAGAGATTACCTATTACAATCCTGTTGATGTTGATGTAATGCTGCGTAAGTAAATTAATCATGTTTTTGCTATGTTCTTAATTAAGATATTTTAGATGATTGATGGTTAGCGTGTCGCAGCCAGAAATGAGTGTTATAATTTTTCTGCAGGCCACAGGCAAAAGCATAAATTATTTTAAAGATGTTGCACCTTGATCTCCAGACATGGTGTGGCAACTTATCGTATATTTGTTGATGTCAATTGCTGCCAGATGCAAAGAATATAATATATGAACAATATATATTTTGGATTTGATATACAGTGCGGTTCAGTTGTTTAGACGCACAAGATTTACGTTTTATTTCTTGTTTTTTTTTTCCGTATTATGTGGAGCAAAGATTAGAAGTACTTATTCGGCAGAAAAGTACGTTCATACACTATAAACAAAAACATAATTTCAAACTTTATTAAAGACCCATGACGGTAGTTTTATTAATATTTTCCAATACCATGCAAAAACGTATGCATTTTTTTGGTCACTTGATTAATTTTTTTTGCGATAATTTTTTTTTTTTAATTATTTTTATCAATTTTCTGTTATTTTAATAATGTGTGAGGCAGTAGCATTGGATACAATCTCAAAAATTCTAAACTTCAAAAAGCCATTTGAACTTTTAAGGTAATTCAAGGATATATTCCCTTAAGAAGCTTTAATCTCCGCAATCAGATATTGATTGTGTTGATACTGATTGTTGTATCAATAAATTCCATGGGACAACATTTTCAATAATATTAAAATCAGGCGAATGTGGTGGACAGTGCAATATTTTAATATTTTCACTGGCAATTTTTTCTTTAAAAAGGAGTGAATTGTGTATAGGGGCACGTTATCCTTCTGGAATATTCATGGAATAGGTCCACAAAGCTCCTTTATTGCGGAAAAAGTAGATTCCAAAAAGGTTTTGCAAGAAATACTAGTCATTTTATTGGAAACGATTTCCAATTTAAAAGCGATGAAGAATGAAATTGCACCCCATACCAACTACCTTTACTTTCGAGTGATAACAGTTCAAAACATATTTTCTTTTTGGATATCATGAAAGTAATAGTTGTAGTTGCAGGACCATCCAAGTTAAACGACTTGTTCCAATTTCTAGAGATCACTTTAATGTTCATATCCCATAACATGAGAGACCTTGCAAATTCAAAGCGTGTGCCGCTTGCGTGCTTGATTAGGCGTTGGTTCTTTTCTAGTTTTGTAAAATTTGGGTTTAAAGCATAGAAAATAACACATATCGAGTGGATTTGCTACAATAAAACAGACCCAATTCCATACTTTTTTTTTGTAAATTGAGCGCCATAAGACACTAGCCTTTGAATTGTCCGCTTGTTTAGCGGTTTTAAAAAGTTTATGATCGTTTATTTGTAGTTGTTTCCATAAGATACCTTATTTTTTACAAAGTTTCTTATCAAGTGTTCACTTTGAGCAATTTTATGAGCCATTTCACGATTTGAAAAGCTTTCCGAGAGGTAAGCTTAAACTTTTGCCTTTTCTGCAAATTCAACACTTTTTTCTGCCTATTTTAATACAATTAATATAAAATAATAGTTGTCTTACTTTCAAATTAAATTTTCACAACTCTTTGTCTGAGCACTTGTTGTTAACTAACCAATTTAACCGGTGCGTCTATTCAAGACGAACCAAAAAAATGCATACGTTTTCGCATGGTATAGGGAAAAATGAGTAAAATTATGTATGTTTTATAGTGTATCAATGTACCTTTCTGCCAAATAAGTTTTTTTTTTTTCTCTTTGTTCCACATAATACGAAAAAAAAACAAGAAATAAAACGTAACTCTTGTGCGTCTAAACAAGTGAACCGCATTGTATGTACTTACCTTACTTACTTACTTCGATGGCGCTATCAGGGCCTCAACCAACACGCCTCTCCAGTTAGCCGGATCTTTGGCTAACCGCCTCTAGTTGCGCAATCCAAGTTGGTTGAGGTCCCCTTCTACTTGTGCGCGCCACCTAATGTGAGGTCTTCCTCGGCATCTTAGTCGAGTGTTACGTACTTTTCTGACCAGGTCGATGTCGCTGTAAAGCTCGTAGAGTTCGCTGTTAAATCTCTTCCTCAAAAGACACAGTGTAAAAGCTTGTTTGTTTTGACCAATCATAATAAATATGTAATTGAATCCAAACAAAACGAAGAAATGCAATGGAAACGAGAAAGCAAACTTAATTGAAATTAAAATCAAAGATTTATGACATGTCATAAGTGTATATTATATAAATAGTAGTATATACATCTCTATCATATCGGATTGGTCTACATTTTTTAACCTCTATCAATCACTTAACAAATTGTCACTCTTTCTTTCGTTTTTGTAACTCTATTTGCATTAGGTTATATAAGGCATTCCGCATCCCTACATATCCTAGCAAGCCCGATTATTTACTTATCCCTTTCCCACCTTAATATACTGGCATCACGTAGAAGTTTTGGTAGCAGACACGTCGTCGGAAGTTGACCCAACTCATTGGGGAATATCAAAGCTATTCTTCTCATCAGCCCGGGTTGACTGCAAAGAGAAACTAAATGGTTACAGAATTTCCAATTAACCACAAATTACGGTTTCGTTCATCCGCAGTTTTTTTCCGCTGGGAGATGACCTTAATCCGCTCGGCTTAATAAGCATGCACAATTCAACTCACAGGCATACACAATACACATATTATGATTATACACTGCTGGGGGCACACTAGACACAAGATAGAACGGATAATTTTTGCCGTTAGGACGAATTTATACGTATTGGAATGATGGCATTCTTCAAGCCTTGAATGATTCACGTGAATTTGGTATCCATACAGAATTTCAAGTCGATTACATGAGAGGTGTTACGGAAAATACGAATAGAAGGATTAACATCTGGAGACAGGAATGTTTTTCCCCCAATAACACTACTTACCCGTTTTACAAATGACTGACATGTGACAGTAGAACTGGAATCCAAAGAATTTGTTGTTAAAACACGTCGACTTTTCGAGTTGTATTTTTGTTTGTATATTAAAACAATTGTGATATATTTCACTCCCAACTGTGACCTGTGAGATGAGACCGTTATTGTTGTGGAGTATTTTTCTCTTCCTGCATGAACGAGTATGAAAATCGTTGTTGGTTGGATTTATGCGAGCGCATATAAACAAAAGGATGGAATCGATTGACCCGGCAATAGGGGTTAAAATAATGTTCGATGTACCAAGTTGCATTCTATAATAAATATAATTACATATATGTATTGTATGTGTTCTCAAATACATAATCAGATATTCAGGCTTAAATGTGGTTATGGCACTCCTATATAAACCAACGCAGCGCTGCCAAAAATGTATTTTCGTGTTCAGTAGTCACCCAGAACTAAGCTCACAAAGTTACAGCCTTGCTAAAATGACTTGAGAAAAAACGTTGCTAGCTCTTACTCTATTAGCAGCTATAACTTGATTTAAAAATAATATCAAAGAACAGATTCCTGGCTTCCAAAAATCTTAAAGTTCTTTATTGTACGTGCTCCCATTGTTTTTCAATTTTTTTTTTTTTTTTTTTTTTTTTTTAGTATTATTTTTTTTAAATTGTCCCTCCCGCCTAAACGAAGCCAGATAGACCCCCCTCCCACAGTATAAAAAAAGTATAAAATAAAATAAAATAAAAAATAATATTTAACCCCTCTACAAAATACCGTTATCAATTTTTGGCACCGTAGTTATGGTACTCGTGCCAGGGGCTTTTAAGACACGAACAGTCGAACATTTTAGTTAAAATCACCTGCCCGTTTTCATGTAAGTATAGTTTACTGTAGACCAAATTTCAAAAAAAATCCTATAACTAGGTACATTATACTTCAATGAAAAGAAAATCTGAAGAAGTAACTGCTCGACATAGAGTTCCTCACGTATTCTAGTGTTTCTAATGCGGTCACACCAGCAATACAACAGAGGAATATCTCATATCGGCAGCTTGTGTCCGCGATTTTATTCTTTCGGTCATTACCCAAACCTCATGAGTCATGACCATAGGTAAGAGTTAGGACAAACACCGAATTGAAGACTTACAATCTTTGACACCAAGTTCGGTCATCCTAAAAACAGAATGACCAAGCTGTGACAGGGCTGACCCAGCCTGACCAATCCTAACAGGAAAACTCAGTATTGCTCCTTCTATACCACTCATGAATAAAACCCCGAGATACTTAAACTTCTCCACCTGTTCGATGGGACTCCACTAGTATGCAGAACAGGCATTCTGGAGACAACAATCACCACAGCTTGAACACAAACGGTTACAAACCGATCGAGTGCGCGTTGAAGTACAGTCTGAGAGGTTCTAAGGATGACCCAAGGATGACGCATCATAACTAACTATTTTGAAAATAAATCGACATCTGTGCTTTATAATAGCAAGTAAAAATCGGGTAAATCTAGCCCGAAATTGTATTGTAATAAAACATTACAAGACACAAGTTCTAAAAATTGGTAAAGTGGATATGAACATAATGAATACTATTTATTGTGATAAAAGATGATTGAAAGCTTTAAATAATTAAAGTCTGATTCAGTTAGTCCAACGAAGCCTTTTTTATTTACCTTTACTCTTTAAATGTGTTATGTCAATGCTTTTAAACTATGTATTTAAATTAACAAATCTCGGCGATGATTTGTGTAGCGAACAAGTCAATATTTACATTTGCTCATGATCCTTATTTATATAATTCCGTATCGAATTCGAAAAAATATATATATATATCATATAGGTAATCAATTTATTCTTGTCCACACTTCATTAACCATAATCTATTTTTAAAATTTACATGGGTGCTTCCAAAATACTCATATAGTATATAATTTAATGGTAAACCCCCTACAGTGCAAGCAACTGCCCTTCACGTTCATTAAGTTCTCAGTGTCATACAAAATTAAATAGAATCCATATGAATTCATGGCTTTCTCATAAAATTTGCATACACTTTACACGAAAACGATGATTTCATTAGCATGCATTATGGTCATCATCGATCCGGCAGTAAATGTAACTGACACACGAGTGGTAGTTAAGCTTATGCTCATGTATAAATTAAGCCTTCCTTTTTTTCGCTACTATAAATTGCTCGCACTTATTTTGTTGACCGACAGAATAGACATGTATTATGCACTGACTTTTGACAGGATACCGGTCTATTGCAACCTGAAAAGTCGTTAGGTATTTACAGTATAAAGAAAATCGATTTCGTCATAACTTTTAAGACTTGTCAGCAAAGTCATAATAACTATTATAAAAAAAAACTTAGATGTTTTGCTAATACATTTAGATGTAGTATCTCACAGTTTCTGCTGTAAAGCTGTGAATTGTTTTGAGCAGCCAGTAGCACCTAAGAGAGGCAGAAAGAGAAATCATACTCAATTTGGAGAACATGCAAACGAAATGTTACGATTTTCAATCATGCTTGGTTACATTGTTGCAAATCGTCAGATACAAACCATATTAAAGCACCAAGCTTCCATTTATATTTTAGGAGTTAAAAGTACCTTCAAAAGCTTTATTTCGACGTGAAATAGAATCCAACTATCACCTGTCTTTATTTGTTGACACAGCACTGATTGAGGGGAAATAGTACAATTGAGTTTATGAACCCAAAGTAAGGGCAGTGCTGCATCATAGCGTTAAAACTGACTCAGTTCTCAGTCCTTCATTGGACTTTTATACTAGTAAATTGAGTATTTTTGGATCTTCTCTTGAGTTGCTCATACTTGTTAACAGGCAAAAAAGAAAATGGTTTTATATATTTAAGGAAAGGCGAACCTATAACGCTTCAACAGCACCCCGAGATGCTTGCAGATGTAAGTTAGTTCTGCACTTAAATTACTGCAATTGTACACTTCTGGAAATATATCCCCAGTAAGCGAGTTCCAAAGTTTGCTTGTGGATGGATAATGTCTTTGAGTTCCTCGGAACATCTACCATGTAAGTACCTATAGAACAAGCATGGGTCAGCGACTTGTCTGCTGTGCATCAACGGTTGTAGATTCGATGTGAGTGTAGGGTCTCCAATAAGTCGAAGTGCTCGCCTGTATGCTGTCAAGTAGGTTAAGTGAGTGTTTTGGAGCCTAGCTCCATATATGGGAACAATATTCCAGGCCTAGTCTAACCTGTGCTTTGTAGAGAAGGAAAAGATGCTTACGGCTAAAGTACCTCTTTGCTCTAAATAGGTAGCTCAACTTAGTAGTCCTGCCATGTGATTCCTGAATTGATCTGAGGAACTGTTGATACATTGTTGAAAATGTTGTGAGCTGTGTCTTGTTTGCATTAAATACAACCAAGTTGTCTTTTCCCCACTTCAAGAATTTGTCCAGATCATCATTTAGAGAACTATGTAATTTGTTCACATCTCTGACTGTGTGATGTATCCGCACTCACAGGCCCACTGTTCGAGATGGTGAATATAAGAGTGCTGTCATCTGCAAAGCTGTAGATATTATTATATGTTGATCTAAGCAAATCGTTGACGTGGAGAAGAAATAGAGTTGCGGAGAAAGAATAGATCCTTGAGGCACTCTTGCATTGATAGCAAACGAATTAGATGATACACCATCTACAACAACTTGGATCGATCTTCCCAGAAGAAAATTCTGCATCCATCTGCAGAGTGGTAATCTATAAGACGCTAACTTGCCCAATAGGGCTCTATGCCAGACTCGGTCAAATGCCTTTGATATGTCCAAGGCTACGGCTCTGGATTCGCCGTGTTCTTCAATTGCTTGCGTCCATAAGTGCGTTACGTAGCTTAACAGGTCTCCAGTGGAACGACGGCTCCGAAATCCGTATTGCCTGTCGCTTATTAATCAGTATTATGCAAAATATATTTTATTACAACTTTTGTTTCATATCAATAGATCAAGCATGTTCATGAAATTGTTTGGAATACATACTAGTATAGGTATGCTCTGAAAGTAATATTGTTGCTTGTCTGTCTCGTCTGTTTTATTAGACCCATTCAATTATAATAATCCGACCGACCTACAGCAGCACATAAACCGACTATCTTTGACCATATAATATCGATATCATCAGGTTTCATCGCATATTTCCTCTTACCTGTTAGAACTATTCAATCAATTAGACGAATTCAAAACGAAGATACGTATTCAGGGCGTATTCAGGGCAACGAAGAATTGTTGAGAATTCAAATTCACTTATTGAAGATATCAGTTGGTTGTAGCCCATTTGTGAGCACTTCGAAAAGCTTCCGACTATTTTCGTATAGTAACCGGAACTAACTGTTAAATATCCAGAATTATGTATCGACCATAACCAAGTTATGGTAATGCAGTTACCCGGGACACATTATCAACCATAAAACTGCTGGGTTCACAACTTCAATACGTTAATATATTTATGTAAATCTCTCCAAATTATATCAAGCTTATAACCTATTAAAGAATCAGGTGCATTGTTCTATAATAGCCACATGGTAAAAAAGGCATATGGCCTTACCAATAATTCTTAAGTCTTCAACTTAAGTATTTTGACGGTCACAATGGATAATTTTATATGGAAATTTTCGCCATTGTGACTTCGTAAAAGTTTACCTGGACACTAAAAATGATTATTAGTACCGCGGATAGACTTATTATTCACTTTAAATATTTGCACTTTTCGTAGTAAAGCTTTTTTTTATAGCACTGGAAATTTAAAAAAAAAAAGTATTATATTATTGTACTTGAAATATATACTCTAAGCTTTCGTGGTAAGTTGGTTTTGGCATTCACTATAGCAGGAGTTTTAATGCTCAGTTTTCTCAGAAAAGCAAAAGCACGTACAACCTTAGGCACGACAATCAGAGCAACATTTTATACCTATACTGAACTAAGT
This sequence comes from Cheilosia scutellata, assembly GCA_955612985.1. Taxonomy (NCBI): domain Eukaryota; kingdom Metazoa; phylum Arthropoda; class Insecta; order Diptera; family Syrphidae; genus Cheilosia; species Cheilosia scutellata. The sequence continues at coordinate 125,826,030 of OY015312.1, forward strand.
GAGATTCGCATTTGGTAAACTGCGGTTCACGAGATTACAAGCAGTCAAATTTGGAAAGTAACCCTTAAATTCGTCCTGTTGTATGTCAACGAATGAAAAAAAAAATATTGTGAAAGTTCATGTAGCAATACAAAAACAGGTACAAAAAATATAGAGAACAAACTTGCTTGTAGCACTTTTGAATGAACTTTACCGTCAAAATAATATTTATTTTATTAGGTTTATAAGACCAAAATTAGTACCGGCACGAGTACGATAACTACGGCGCCAAAAATTGATAACGGTATTTTGTAGAGGGGTTAAATACAAGCATTTTTTACTATGGGAGGGGGGGGTCTATCTGGCTTCGTTTAGGCGGGAGGGTTCAGAGTCTGGCCGAAGCCATTCCGTTGCTTGAGGAAAATTGTCTCGGATATTTGTCAGACATTCATGAGAGGTGGGGCAGTGGAAAAACCTTAAGATGTATGATAGGAGTCGTCGGGGGGGGGGGGGGAATTATTCACGAAAAGAAAATATTTTAAGAAAACTACATGTTAAAAAGCTGCTTTATTAAGCCGAGCATTTGTAATAAATCTGTACAATATTGAACTTTATGAAAATCAAGTCCAGCACAATAACCACTAAGCAACTGCGCCCATAATAAGTTAAAACATAATATAATAACAGCCGCAGCCGAAGCTGGAGCTCGGATTGTAAATGTTGGACAAATTTCATCATATGTGTACAAGATTTTGTGCTTCAGTGATCCAACCATCTGCGATACTTGTAGAAAAGGCGCTGACATCGCAGAAAAGAAATCATCTATGATTGTGCTTTGCATATATTGGGCTCCAGACTCTTTGAGACTGCTGAAAATCTATTTTTTGTTTATTAAAATATCGAAAAATAAGATAAAGCTCCCGCCAAAAAAATGAAGAAGAGCTATTCTCTAGGACCACCTATTTCTTGTAATAGCTGATAAATTTGACGGGCCAGCAGTTTTGCCGTATTAAAATATGTATATATAAAAACAATGCGAAGAAATCGTGTTTCGGAAAAGATGTATACAACGCCGATTTCTCGCTCTTTTTAGTCATTATTGGCCACAAGTCTATTGTATCATAGTAAGATCTTGCAGCCCAAGTCTTCCCTGCTATAAAATGGCATTTTAGCAGGAGATTTCTGTTCCTAGTCACCATGGAAGTGATATAGCCGTCGGATCCATCTGAATTTAATTGACTTGGTCTTATAGTACGATTCTGTGGTGATTCAATCGAGCGCCCTTTTTGCAAGTGTTATGTCATAAGTCTATAAAGAATAATCGTAATCGTCGGTTTTGGCGCGTTTGAAAATATGTTATTTAAATAAAAGGGGGAAAATGTAATTAATTGATGCGTATTTTCTATAAGTGCAAACATAAACTTCAGAAAAAGACAGCCTTTTGACAACCCAAAGTAGCTTAGCTTTATGTACCTATATTTCAGAGTGAATATGAGGTAATTGCGATATTTCAAGCACGACTTACATTTAAGTGCTAACCTTGACCGTAGGGCACGTAACCGCATAGGCAATTCACAGCATCTTAAAAAAAAAACTTTAGAGCAAAGGCCAACAACAATACTCTCACAAGTATACATACATTACGAACAATACATTTCGTATTGTTGACCTTAGACCAGCGAGTAGTCGGCAAACACTTTTTGTTCCGATCTTCTACAGATGTACCACCTCGTTTACATAATATCTGTATTAAGATTATTCTTGTTTGCGAACATCCGCTCTGATGCTCTCAGATCTACAGTATCTACAGATAAGAGTGAATAAAAAATATTATTTTTTCGTTCGATTTTCGTATGCAATTTTTGTTACGTATACGCCATGTATGCCATCAATATGCCTATGCAATATACATATCGAATGGCCAATAAATTAGGTAGGATAATTTAAAATTAATGTGGATTTTGTATATAAAGAACATCTATTTTCGACTTCAATAACAACTCATACAAAAATAATAATAGTTGATGTTTTATGTTTATTGAATTCTGTTTAAAGAATATTATATAGGTACATAATCAAATTGCGTTTTATAGCTTTAAGTGCAGTTAAATATTTTTATGATTTACATGTATTATTTGGTTTTAATTTGTTGTGATTCTATTCTAAGTACGTACGAAATTTGGAAAAAATTGTAATATTTTTATCTAATTAAAGTTAACTTTTAATTTGAAAATTTCATTTAACTATAATATAATTTATTTTAGTTTTAAATTGTGCATTCAATGGACAAGAGAAGGAAAGATATATATAAATCTATATCTACATTTTAATAAATCTTGATTGAAAAGGGTAAGTGGCACTTTGTACTCGTATATATATATATATATTTTTTTTTTCTTTTAATGTTCTTAGCTTATAAGCGTTACAATTGTATAGTTTAATTTACAAATTTCTCGCTATCCCCATTCGTAGGGGATGTTTCCTGAAGCGATAATCGCAGCTGCGAAGGTGATCCCTCAATAACGTTTTCTATAAAGAAGAAAATAACAAAAGAGAAGAGAAACGAAGAGAACCACAAAAAGTGGAAATAACATTTAAAATCACTATATAAAACATTTGCTTTAACTTAAAAAAAAAAAAAAAACAGGGATATAAATTATAATGCGAACCATATAGAAACAATTAATTTGAGCTCTAACTGAAATACAAAACATCGGAACTTTCTTCACTACCGGGCGGAATGGATGGCGTCAAAAAATCATAGTAAACTGGATAACGTGGCTTAAATGAATCCCCTTTGTCAGTGTTTATGTTCGTCATGCTAATGTTATGCAAATATTCGGTATCATCGTAGAACCTTTCACTTAATGCCATTGCATCCTCATATGATGGAGGTACTGAAAAAAAAACATTTCGATCGTAAACGACTTGTAATGTTGCATTGTACTTGTACTATTTCTTACCCATTGGGACATATTCTGGCGGATTATCACTATCCGTCACAATCAGTGCTGGTGTCTGATGAAGCTGATTGTCGATATCGTCACTAGTTGGATGGTGGCTTATGATTGGGTCTATGATGGGTATACTACCGATGGTTAGCGGAATTTTCAGTTTGATCTTCCAATGAAATTCAGTAGGCTTAATAATAATTTTAATAAAGTAGGACACGACTATAGGGCAAGGATATTTCGCCGATGTGGGTGGTATTGAAAGTATATCCAAACTACCACGATACACCTTACGACTCCAGCGAAGTACATTGCCGAATTGTTTGCGAGCTATAAGATTTTTGTCCAGACGGTATTCGTGCTGCGGATCATGGCTTTCATATGACACTTCTTGTTTTAGCTTGACATCACATTCCGTAATGTCAATGGATGATTCATTGTTCACATAGAGGACGAAGTTGATTTTTTGGCCTGGTGCATAACCACAGTATGGTGTTGAGAATTTCATCGTTAACGGACCGGTTGGGCAGCAAAAACTCCAAAAACGCTTACGATCGAGTATTTCAAGCGGAACCTGCAAAATGAAAATATATTATCGATATGAACTTGGTATATACATTTACATAGGATATGACTGTGAGTTTACTGTGAACCTAATGCCAATCTTTAGACCTATATATAATATAATTTAGGTCACAATAGTGATCATTTGATATGGAAAAATGGAGGGATCGTGAGGTGAGATCGTTAAATCTAAAAATGATTATTACTTCTTAGTATCTTTTCTTAACATAAGAGAGAATAGAAATTAGGTGGTACTTTTTTGTCTACAATTTTCGGCTTATACTCGGAGCACATCAAACAAGTAAAAGTGTTATCATCGGCCTGGCCAATGCGTTGATACCCTCCACTGCGTACGAGTCATGCAAAATATTCTTTTAGCTAAGATCCATATTTTTCCCAATTTAAGAGAATACCTACTATAAAATAATTAACAAGTAGATACTGGAAACCTTTCAACCACAAATTTGCAAAACGTGTAGCTTTTGGATTCTTGCTTCTCTTGAAGAAATCAACAATGTAATTCCTTTCCCTATAAATGAATGAATAAAAAAGATTATTGAACTGATAAATCAGGTTTAAATTGGTATTCCAAGATATTACATGTGTGTGTGAAGTGTGAAGATGGTAGACGCTGATTGGCATCAATTGGCGCTGCTCAGTTTGTTACAACTACTTCATATACATCAATTGTACGGTGACCACCGTGCACTCATCTCGCTCATCCAGGCTTGACTTACTAAATTTATAAGCGCGAGTGTTGAACACGAAGAAAATAGCAACACTATTGAATTAACCGGTGACGTCAACAGTAGGCATATAACCAGATACCTTAATAAGCTACTTTGACGTATTTGGAGCTGAGGACATTAAACATTTTTTCAAGACTAGTCAGGATGTTGAAATAGAGATGGTGCCTTAAGAGCCTTTAATGGTTCAACGGTGGCTCTCACATCCCCAAAGTGGGTTACTGACTCTGGAATATACGCCTCTTTCGTCCAAGTCGTCACAGAAAGGTCCTGGCCCTCCAGGTTGCAGATTGTGCGTGGACAAAAGGAGGATGAAAAGATGTGACATTTACTACGGTGATAGCTACGGGGACCAAAGGCAGCCTCTAAGCTTGTACGTAGGTTATGACAAAAGACTACGTTTTTTTTTATTCTCACGCATGTAATAGGTTATACTAGGTAATAGGTATGTGCATAAATATTAGATACTTACTCTGTAAATGGGATCCGAATTCAAATCTACTGGATGTATAACCGTGAATGGCAGTTTAAAGACTTTCGGATACCGTCCCGGCCGGTCAATTGTAGTTATGATGTCATAGTGAATTTGGCCATACTTTCCATCGAATGAAGTTGGCAGACTCTCTGGCAGTATGACATGAAACGTATATGTGTACTCTCCGGCTAGCCATTCAATAATAGAACTATTTGAGCAGCTTCCCAATACATATGATCTCGATGACAAATACGATTTATACGCACGACATGCGGCACGTTCACTGTCGCGCGGGTAGCCTTTTTTTATCCAACGAACCTTGGCATACCCACTGACAGTGATGTGAATTGCTTAAAAAGAAAAGGATTTATATGAAACTACATAAATATTTATACATATTAATATGTAATAAATGTTTTTTTTTTTTTATTCAAACAACCATAGTTCCAATTTGGTTAGCCCACCCTACCTACCATTGATGCCTGTTATATGAAACATTCGTCGCCCCCATATCAAAAGATGTAAGTAAAAAGAGAACAAAATTGGCAACTACTCAATAAAGTTATTAGACGATTGTGTAAATTAGTCCTTGTGCCCAATATGGAATGGATGCGTGTGTACATAACGTATCGTTTGACTATAGATTCGTAATAATTTAGTCAACGCTACAAAGACTGACGGCAAAGCGTTAGGCGTATTCATTAGAATGGTTCGCATTAGCATACATTAGCTGATTAATAGAATTATGTATATATGACTCATCAGTGTCTGAGACACAAATTAACTATGGCTGCATTTATTTTTTGTAATGGACCCCTTGGTGATGGTGACGCAAGTTAAATACAAATAACCGAAATTGTGTTTACATGTAGAACTTGACCCACTGATTCGTATATACACTTGATAGTTAGATGGGTTCTTTGAACATATAAGAATTCAAAAATATGTATAGGTACCTACTAGTTTAAAAACAACTTTGAGGGCTAAAAAAAAGAGACAGATCATCCTTCTTTTGTACGCATAATCTAATAAACGTTCACTTCAAAAATGAAGTAAATATGACTCATAATCCGACACTAAAGAATTTAGTAAATAGGACAGACAGAAACTATTTTCACTTGCTATTATTAGAGCACCACCTCCATCAGACCACATTTGCCGCAAAGTCCGGTGGCTTTAATTGCGCTAAATCAAATATGTAGTAAAAGCGACTATTTTATACTGTCTTGCATGACTACTACAATCGAAGAACAAAACAAACCGAAACCGCCCCTTACTCACTGAAGTGACACTAATAGTCCCAATGGCGCGCATTAGGGAATTGCCGCAAATTTATCTACACAGCAAAAATATGACTCAGATGCACTTATCGTTTTGTATACCTTTAATCCTTTTTGTTGTATCGACATTAAGTTCCACAGCACCAGATAGCTCCTGCCCAGCATAGTAAACACCTTGGGGATTGTGGTCAAAGGCGATAAGGCACTCAATTGGCATAGGCACAAATTCCTTTAAACTTAAATTGTGTCCAGCGGCTGTTTATCCTTTACCTTTTTATGATTTTTATTATTATAATTTTGATGTTATGTATTCTTGCTTTCCTTTTATGAAAACAATTTTTTAAAGATAACAAAAGCACTCAAGAGTTCACTATTTGACATAGATGAGACACAACAACAACAATTTCAAAAAGTAGAAAAAGGACCTTGTGTCGTAATTTATGCACACACGGTGCGGATGTGTTAAGGGGTGTGTGTAAGATAAATTTACTACTAAATGTTCTTTAAGCTAGACCAATCGAAACCGAGTAAATGGAAAAAAAAATATCCTAACACGATTTCTGTGAATCTTCTCGTTCGATAGGATACTTAATTTCGGCAGTAAAATGCTTATGAGTTTGGATAATTAGCTAAATTAGTATACATGTGGTTGAACATTTATAAATAAAACAACTTAAATTTAGAATCCCTCCTAGATGTGCATATAGCTTTAAAATTCACTTAAACAAATAATCGACATCAACGAAAAAGGGTATATGTATCGACGTTACTCTTCGCGGATGAAATACCGAATGTAAACTAAGGATAAGGATATCCTTCACGGATGAACTAGCCTTCGCGGGAAGTACTCGCGGGAGAAAATCATATTTTTGTAGTAGTAGCTACTGTCCTGCGCCTGCCATGCGTAATTGCGTAAAGGAAATATTTTTTAGTTGTTCTCTGGGACAGTAGGACATTTTGACAGTTGACCTAAACTTTGTAAAAGCTTTCCGATAATGGTGGCAGCACCTCCGAAGAAGAGAAATCTCAGTCAATAATTGTAGTTCCTATAGAACTTGGAAAGCAGTTTGGATTTTTCAAAGGAGCTATTTTAACGATTAGGTATACTGTATACATAAAGCGTGGATGTTTTATTTTTTGAATGCTGACACGTATTTTCATATAAGGAATCCACTTGTTGAATATAACACACACGAACGAATGGAAATTGGAAATATGTAGGCATATAGCATATATACAAATAGTACATATACAATCATCAAAGTTGTAAACAACATTGATTGCATAGTCTAAAAAAAACTAAAACAACAGGCTTTTATAATGTACCTACTGCACTAAACAGCAAAAGAATAATGGCCCATTCTTATTTCACTGTTTAGCCCGTAAGGGTTAGTGTAAGCCATTATTTTCACGTGCTGAAATGATATACATACATCATACATGTTAATATATACATATGTACATACTATTATCTCTTGGAGTCACCCCAGCAATACATCGATGGAATCTCATTTCGGGCATAGAGCCATTATACATTGACTTCAATTTAAAATAGATCTTAGAATTTGGAATAGATATATTTCTTCCTTTCTGTTGCTTGTCATTTGTCCATATTCGAACAAAGGCTCATTTTAGGGTAAGAATATGTAGCTATTTTTTTAAACGTATTTTGCTTAGAATCTAAATAGAGGCACATACGACACACATAGGTATGTACTTACTTTGCTGTAATGTTAACATAACATAAGTAGGTAATTGCATGTGTGTTACGGAAAGCAACTTCTAATTTGATTTGCCATTCGATCACACAATATTAATTATCAACAATTCTGCTGAAATTTTTATTTTTCTAAGCCAGCCCTTCCAATTCAATATGTACTATAGTTATAGATGCTACTTAAATAACATTAAGCAGACACCTTCCGTGGCTTTTTTATTGTTCGACTCGAATATTTAATAAGCGAGATTTAATTGAGCGCCAACGCAATAAGTTGTACATTTTTTTAAAGTATTTGTTGTTTGCTTCGCATTTATTTTATAAAATATAAAAGTACAATTAATAGAGTGTTCACAGTTTGTAAAGTCACTTTACAGACTAAAACTAAGCAACTACCCACAACATTCACCGAGCACCTTTCTTTAAAGGGAATGATTCCATTTAGTATTCTTTCACTCTACTACTCACGGCCACCATCGTATTTGTCGAATTTTATCATAAATGCTAAAATACAGAGCCGTCGTCAAACTGGATTTAAGCAATGTTGGTGCCATGCCTTTGTACAACCCTCGAACTCCCTCTTGCTGTACGGTCAACTTCAGGCAATTGACAACACCAGTACATCTTATATTTTGACCGAATGTCTGCCGGTGACTTTCGAATCCTTGAATCTGCAGCCGCTTCTTAATCAAATCAAACGGGTAGACCATCATTTTAGACAGCATCCCTGAGGAAGCACCCATTACCAGTAAAGTCCATGTGGGCAGTTTGCTGTAGAATTAAAAGAAATTAATATAAGACCAGAAATGTTTTTACGTGTTCTCACCTTCTATCATCTACATTGTAAACTTTTACAACAGATTTGCTAAATAATCGGTAAAACATGAAATTTGCACCCATCAGTGGAGTTATCTGTATTAATGCTGATGACAAACCTCGATACAGCCCAGTTACACCCTCGCCGCGTACTATGGCTGATACCGCCCGGGTCGCGTTACGATAACCTTTACTGGAATCTTGTGCCACCAGCCGAGTGCGTATGACATCCAGAGGCATGGAAATGATTACCGCTGTTCCGCCAGCAATGGCGCCACATACAAAGTTTGAGAAGTTTGGGCTGTCCTTGAGGTAATTTGTCTGCTTAGCAGCTAGGCTGAGCTGTTCGTAAGTCCAGAACTGTGAGATGCCGTACAATATGCTAAGTACTTGTGCTGGATTGTGTCCCTTCCAGAATGCGGCAATACCTTCCTCTCGAAATATCATCTTGCAAGCTTGAAATATAGAGACATATTTTGATTTGGTTCCTGCCTGTCCGCCGAGCGGTTCCACCTGCAGTTGAAAACGAATCTTTAAAACATCTAGCGGTTGGCAAGTTGATCTTGTAATAGCAGCTGATAGTCCTCCTGCAAAAACTTGATGCAATTGTTCCTTTGTACTGTAGGTTTTCCTTTTAGAGGACACGGGAGCAGGCTTAACCGAATTCTCCATAGCTTGCGTTGCCATTTAATTAAAAAAAAAAAGAAAACACACAAAATTGTATTATTCGCACACCAATTAATCACTTATGCGTTTTCTCCCAACAGCTGCTGCAAGAAATAAAAAGAAAACAGTAACGATAATCAAAATGCAAACACGAAACGAATTGAATAATTATTCACTTGACTTACGCATTTGTGTGCCGAGCAAACGATGCTGATGAAATTACGTTTATGTGCTATTGCTCTTCTGCCGTTGTCTATTTGTTTAAATTAGTTAAAACTTTGGAAGAAAATTAGAAAATTTCACCTTAACAACCTGATATTGCTTCTAGTATAGTGTTCGCTTCTTCGAAGTTGTGTTACTGCCGAAGCTTCTGCTTTGCTACGAGCGGCTATGATGTGACTGTGATGACGATGACTGTGGTGGAACAACGTTCGTGGGGAGGAGAAATGCATTGACTGTTTCATAAACCTCATTTAATAACAAGTAAAAACTTTCTTTTTTTCATTCAAAGATGTAGTAAAGAAATGTGTAAATTCCAAAGATTCCGTCAGATTGTAATCAGCTGTTTTTGACAGAAGTTACGGTATGGTAGGGGAATTGAGTGTGGTCGAAACAACTCAAAAATAAGAGAAGTACTGCCAGGCTTGTATTTCAGACAGAAATATAATGTCGTTTTCCATTGGTTTCACTCGGGGATTCACTCATTCCGTAATCCAATGGAACAAGAAAACTGCTTCTGGCTGACTACACTCACGTATTGGTGAAACGTCAAAAATTACTGTATGGCTGCTGCCAGCTGGCTTGTATAAAATGCATAAAATGCACTTGTGTAAGTGCTCCTCGAGTGGATTCTGTCTGACTTGAAATCGAGAAGCGAAATTCTCTCTTCAGAATCAACAGAAGAGTATTTTTTGCGCCAATGGAACGGTTTCAGAAGTGATTTTCTTGATTCCGGACGCTCCCGGACGCTTCCTTTTGCCCAATGGAAAACGACATAAATTTACGATAGAAAATAATAGAGAAAATTCCTAAAGGTATCGCTGCATCGTCGAAAAACAACAAAATGAGGTCAACGCAAGAAAAATAAAGGGTCGTAAGTGAATATTAACTTACGACCCTTTTAGTTGAGCCAACTATTACTTTTTTTAAGTGCTTCATTTTGATAATATGTATTTTTTTTATTGTTTTTGAGTTTAGTTGATTTAATTTTTGAGGAAGGTAGGTAAATAAACTGTGCAGTTTCGGTAGTAAGTAGTTTCAACTATTTTACACATTTAATTGTTTTAAAATCACAATATACCATAGGTATTCCTGAGCAACAACTCTATAAATTTTTCTTAATTATTTTAATTTATATTTCATAAAAATAGGTGTTGACACCTTTGCTGAAGAAGCAATTGATAGTTTTAAATCCTCCTTTATCAGTTAAAAAAAATTATGTTACCAAATCGTCCTATTGGTAAAGTTTACCAAGTTTAAATGTTATCACAACCAAATAATAAGTAGTTGTTGATTAATTTTGTTTAAAATGCTAACAAAACCTCCTTACGAAGCTGTCAAGTCCTTAAATAAAAGCTGGTGCTCATACAGCTACAATGGTATTGATATAATTGTCTGAAAACTTATTAAAACTACAAATTTATGTTTATTTTAAAATTAAGCGAACTAAATATATAACTAAAGAGTATGAGTATTTAAGTCTTGATTTATTCGAAAAAAAGATTGTACAAAAAATAGCACATTCAATTGAAATTGCAGCAAACAGCTTATTTCATTTATTTTATACATTCTGACTAAATCCGTAAATCTAGTGTTGTAACTATGTAATAATTTAATAGTCATTTATAGTGCCCATTAGGTTAAGTTTTACGAATTCACAATGGCGACATTTTCTTTATAAAATTATATATATATTGTAACTTACAATATATATAATGGGTCGTATGAATAAAACGTAGCAATTGCTTTTACTCAGACTAAATGTCAAAATCGAAACAATTGCTAAGATTCGTATGAATAAAAACTGATTTGAGTTAACTCCAACTTTTGACATCTTCGAAAAGCGGCGCCACCGACCTTTTACTCAGATTGGTATGAATAAAACATGGAAGATAAAGCAATTGCTACGAAAATTCTGAGTCTGCTATTTTGTTGACTCAGAGCATTTGCTAAATATTTTGGGCGCACAGTTTTCTACAAAAACAGACTAGCCTTGTAAGTTTTCGGTGTTATTTTTTTATAAATAGTTAAATTAATTTTTGTTTGTGAAAAAAACAAAAAAATGGATGCAATAAGTTGGCACATTATACCTGTTTTACCTACTGTTGTTAACGTTCGTGAAAAAAACAGTATAAGTTAAGAAGAATTGGTTACGATAACAACTTTAAGCAACTGTATCGTTTCACGCGTCAAAATGTGGATTACTTGGCTAATACTTTTTTAGAGGAAAATCTGGAGACACGAGGTGGTGCTCTTTCAAATATCGAGAAAATGAAATCTTTCCTGAGGTATATAGGAGATCCCGGCTTCCAGGTAAACATTTCAAAATCCTCTGCATAATTTATAGTTTAACTAGTGAAAAATTAAAATATTTACGTTGGTGTCGGAGAGGATCTTGGCATTCACCAATCAACAGTTTCTTTGACTAATTGGTATGTGTGTCAACAAATAGTCCAAAAAGCCGATGATTGGATACAATTTCCCACAACTGAAGAAGAAATGAAACGACATCAAGCGATTTGGCAAACACAATTCATGTTTCCAGCTGCAATTGGAGCTATAGATTGCACTAATATTGCAATAAAAAAACCATACATACATGGCGATGAATATATTAATCGTAAGAATGTTGCTTCATTTAACGTACAAGCAACATGCGACGGATATGAAAAATTCACCAGTGTTAATTGTAAGTGGAGTGGCTCTGTACATGATGCGCGTATATGGAGAAATTCAAATATTCAGACCGTATTAAAGAGAAACATTGCTGGCGGGATTCTTTTGGGTGACGAAGGATATCCTCTAACACCATGGCTTATGACTACATATCGCAATCCTCAAACCTTAATTGAAAGAAATTACAATAAAGTGCATAAAAGTGAACGATGCATTATTGAACGTATGTTCGGCCAAGTTAAACAAAGGTTCCCGATTTTGCAATCAAAATTGCGAATGGCCACAGAAAGAGTACCTTCAATCATCGTAGCTTGCTTTGTGCTTCATAACGTAGCTAAATATTTGAACGATCCAGATTTTGAATTGCCAGAACAGCCAATTTCAAATCCTGGAAATATAGAAGTGTCTGGAGTGGAAGAAATCAATTATACCACCTTCAGGCGAGGACAAAGAAGACGAAATAATATTGCCGACTTCTTAGGTAGAATCATTTAGAACAAAACAATCATTATGGAATGTAATTTATTGTAATAAATTTTTTTTTTAATTAATTATTTCTATTCTTATCTATGCTTTTTATTTCCTCGGCTAAAAGTTTCTCTTTCATTTCTAATATAGCCATTTTCTTTGTATGTTGCTCTTGGCTCCTTCTTCTTGTGCTTTTAGCATCTTGCACTGCAACTCTATAAGCTGTAGTTGCTTTTCAAGAACAGTTGCTTGTAGATCGTTGTTATTACTCTGTTAAGGAAAATAATAAAAGAAATTAGTTTCTCTCACTTAAAATAAAATTACCGTTTCAGATATCCGACGTCTTTTGGCCGATGATTGCGGCGGAGTGGATGATACTACAATTTCCACATCTGGCGATATTGTTTTGGAAGTGGAAGGAATTCCTACCTCAAATCCACCTATAATTTCCAAAGAATATAATAATGAATAAGTAGAAATTGATTATTTAACATTTAACCCAACAATTTGTGTTAAAAAAATACTTACATGTTATAGGAGTAATGCTTGGATTACTTTTGGCGTTGAGTAAGTCCAAGAGCAGTTGTTCCGATGTCTTTAAATGTATGGGTTTGTTTCCCGTCGCCTTCATGTCAGCTTTCTTCTTAACTCGCTGTTTTAAATTTGCCACTTTCTTAATAATTTGATCCGGCGTATATGAAATTGTGCATTTTTCCATTAGCAAATGACACATTTTATTTGCAGCGCTTTTCTTTAACACCTTTATATTTGGGGTTTACGATTTGTTAAGCAAAATCTTTCCTACTGCTTCTAACGTTTGCACGAATAGCAGCTCGTTTTGGTCACTATTGGAGGTAGAAGTAGATGGAAATTCCTCATCGTCAGCTGAAATACAGAGCAATTATAATTTGTAATCGAATTTATGTAGGTTATGCACTTATGCGTACCATTAAGCTCTTCCAAATACTCTTCTTCATCATTCAGTTCCCAGGCCATAGTTTGAACTCTTTTTTTTTGTATTTATGTGAATCTCTTTTTATTAAATTACTTTAGCTTTTGTTAATTTTTACTCAAAAATCGTTTTAATAATTCTAAATTCAAATTCAAAATAAAAAAATTTTAAAAATAAACCACATGAAAGTTGTCACTCGCAAATTTTGACAGAAACTGCAAGGGAAGGACACATGCAGTGAAGTAAATGCTTTGTTCGAATTTTCGAACTTACTTTAGCAAAGTATGTTTTTATTCATACCGATTTAAAGCATTTGCTAAGTGCTTTTACTTTGCTACCACCTTTTACTCAAAGCAAATGCTAGTTTTTATTCATACGACCCTGGAGGTTATAAATAAAATCTTATAGTAAGGCCCATGAAAGTGGTGTCCGTGTCCATTTTTTGTTACGCATTTTAAACTGGGTAACTATGAGGACAAGGCCAAAAACATGCCAGACTTTTATTAAATAAATAAAATAAATAACTGGCGCAACAGGCGCGTAGACACCCTGGGCCTAGCTTCTCACAACCATTCGTTTTGTGTGAGTTTTTATTTTTGGGACGAATGGAAGGGACCTACAATTTTATGCCGAGTCCGAACGGCTGAATTGAGAAGCTTTTTCAGGTAAATTGCTACTGTTTATCAATACTTGTTGTTTCGTGGTACTGATGGCCCCTAATGTGCTAATGGAAAATCACATAAATGTCCTATTTGCAAGAAACGTTATTCGATATCAATTATCATGAATGGCACTTGCATCGACGAAAAGGAATGGCTTTCCATACTTCGATTGATTTTTATTTTGAAGGAACTCCGAACAAAAGTTGGGTAAATTGTTTATTATAGGTTTTTACTATAGTCTTCTCATAATGTGCATTGAAATATTTTATTATTCGATTTATAAAGTGGCTTTAAATTGAATTTAGTTCGCTATCTTAAATCTAGCATGACATAACATAATATGTACAATGTAGTCTGCCTCTGCGCACTCCTTCATGTCTGTTCACTCTAATCTAAGATTTCCAACCGATCTGAGGCGTATTTACAGCATTTGGCGTTCCATTCGTTTGCGAGGGTAGAGATATATTTGAAGCTTGCGGGTTTGGGCTGGGATATAAATATCCTACAGGACTTCGAATAGTGCCTGAAGACACATATTTAGATGAAAAGACTGGATATCTTGGAATAAATGGATTGTCGTGAAACTTTTCTTTAGTTGTTATATCCTCCTCGTACATTGGTGGGGCTATAATAAGACAAATATTTTAAATGCAGCTAACGACTTGTTTAAATTTTCTTACGCAAGGGCCTATAAATCGGTTCTGACACGGGCTGTCCTACTACAACATCATTTTGATCCTCCATCAGACTTACATGCAAGGGAACTGTTCCGATTGTTATTGGAAACAACACATCTAAGTTCGTGTAGAATCCGGCAAGTTTTACTGTAAATTTTAATGTATAGCTGACTTTTATGATCATACAATTTTCCAGCGATGATGGAATAGTGGATGGAATTTCAAGGGACTCATTTAGTTCCGCCCTATTTTGTTTAATTACTTCTCCCAACTGAGTCCGTGCAATTTTGATTTCATTCCATCTGGATTTCATTTCCGGTGATCGACTGGTATATGTTGCCTTCCTTAGAAGTCTTACTTTAATATCGGTACAATTCACATCCGACTGATTATCCACAACCACATTAAAACTGATTTTTTGTCCTGGAGCATACGCTAAATAAGGCATTCTGACCTTAATAATAATCGGCTTTTTACTTCCACAGCACAAACTCATACAAAAGTCCTTCTGTTGCTCTTGCTCCATTGGATTTCCATGTGAAGGATTAAGGTTTAAATCGTATGGTGATATTACAGTAAATGCTTGCTTAAAAGTATTATTATAGCGAAGAACCCGATCAATGACCATTGAGACTTCATATTGAATCTGCCCGTCAGCTCCATTAAAAGATGTTGGGGCATTAGGTGGTATGGTTGCTTGAAACGGATACGCATACTTCCCAGCTGGGAGCTCAAGTTGGCTACCCCCGCTCTGTCCGTAGACATATTTTTCAGAACTGAAATAGAGCTCAGAAGCAGAAAAGGTTTCTATGGCATTCTCACGTTTGCCTTGAGCATTTTGCTTAGTGATATTCTCGGTCCAGCGTGTTTCGGCAAATCCGTTAATACTTATGTAGATAGCTGAAAGTATTTACATGCTGATTATTAGGATTTTATAAATAATTCCCATAACAACTTATATAATGTAATGTAATATCTACTTAGATGTTAAGTAATTCTAAGTTCCTCGCCTAACACTCATACTGATCAAATAAACTAAGTGGGTAATTGCTTACCAACTATAATTGACTGTGAGAGCCTAATAAAAGCATTATAGTTAATTTAATTGATATACAAAGGCGGTATTCTTGCGGATATAATGTATCTATACCTACTTGACATGAAGTGAGTAATAAAGTATCATTGACCCACAATTAAATGTCTGGCATATACTGTATTCTCTTTCTTACGCGTTTACAGTGCAAAATCGTATGCAGATGTATTATAATATAATTGAAGGGGAAATTGTTTTGTTCTGTATTGTTCACGC
The DNA here is from genome assembly GCA_955612985.1 of Cheilosia scutellata. NCBI lineage: Eukaryota > Metazoa > Arthropoda > Insecta > Diptera > Syrphidae > Cheilosia > Cheilosia scutellata. The sequence continues at coordinate 125,842,187 of OY015312.1, forward strand.
TACCTTGCATTATTTACTGTCTTTAATTGATAATCATTGTATGTACTAGCAATATTGATGTGCTTTCTATGTTGGTTTATAACTATGGGCCTATCACCTTTCGATGATCATTGCATTGCCCAAAGTTATTAGTTTTGATTAAACGCCTAGTTTCGACTAAAAAATTCCAATTAATCTGTGGCAACAAGGAAAAACCGCTAAAGTCGATTTTGATAATTGTTCATGAGAGCACTTTTAAGATTCGACATAAAAATTTAAATTACAAATGGGTCTGGTTAATCCGCGGAAAGTCTGATTTTCCTGAATATGGTTAAATAAAGGTATTTTAAGTTCCTTTCGGTCTAACGTTTCATAATCTATTGATCATTCTTATTTCGAACGTGGTAAGCAAAATAAACACTAACAGCCGTATTAATAATAGATCTCAAACCATTCTCTAACTCACTTGTTACGTAACTGGTAGTTAAAAATTTAACTCACTGACTAAATTTTCTTATTTATAAAGAAATATAACCCATGCATTAACTAATTGACGTGTTTCCTATTATCGTAGGTTTGTGATGGCAACGCTTCTCCAAATTGTATTGAAAACTGACAGGAATGCGTCCTTCTTTTCTGCTGCCATCTTCTTCTTTTAATGGAATTAGAATTTTCTTACTCTTACTAATGCAAATATTTTTTTTATATTTCCTTTTGAAAATCTGTATTTATTTTTGAATGTTTTATATATAAATATTTTTTCGTTTTTTTTTTTTTTTGTCTAGCACATTCAAATTATCCAAAACGGATGAGCCATTTTGCTGCACAATTTTTGCAAATTTATTCAATTATTTATCACCCTTTTACCACATTCATATCAATCAAACGAAATTAAACCCGAAACACCATTTGTCATTTTGCGCGGGAAACATGTTTTGCAAAGCTAACAAATCGCTAACACACCTACCACCGTGAGTTAGTTATGTAAAAGTTACGAAAGCTTAGTTATCTTTTAAAAAAGTTTATAAATAGTGTTCGCGTCATTATTCAATGCACTGAGTAATATGCAGTATTTAAATTTATAATTATGTTTAGCAATTATAAAGCCGAAATTTATTGCATACTTTTAGGCAACATAAAGACTAAATATTTTACTCATTTTAGTTACTCATTCTAAAATACAGTAATAAGATTAGGTACATAATTAGTTATTCACCACAGTGACTAAAGCAGCCACTGGTTTAGTGATTATATTTGTGAATTTAGTTCTATACTCGGTACTGCAAAAGAACTTTGTTTTTTTTTCCTTAGAAAATTCTACTTCTGAAAGCGAAACTTTTGCGAACAACGCAAAAGTATTTTAACTATCGGCTGTCAACCCAATCACCCAATTTGGAAAAATTAACAACAGCATCTCAGGGAAACACGCTGCCACCTCAATTCCCAACCCTACAAATAGGAATTTGGGTTTAACCAGTGGGTTAGTCATTAGTTAGGGATAACACGAAGTTCCTCAGCTATTATTAATACGGCTGTAAGCTGTTATGGCCTAACACCATTTTAAGGCAAACAAATCTTAAGTTGCCCAAACTCGACTTTAGACATTTTTTAAACTATAAAATCAAAGAAAGGGGATAAATGTCACGCGGAAAAACAACCAAACTCTACTTTAGCCGTTATTCCCTGTGATAAAACAAAAGGTCTGGACCCCAATTCTCAAATTCCGCATAACGCAACTCGTATACGAGCAAATCCGCCTTTTTTTTCCACCTCTGCGAAAATTGTATTCACCTCTCGCATGAGGTAGAATTTTACGTCGAAATGTACCTACTTTTTGTGCAAAGAATGACACGAAAAAAAAATTCAATTTAAATTGGGTAAGAAATATTGTGGATGTGGGTTTTGATATGCGATTAACAAAAACGAAAAAAAAAAAACATTCTCCGATTGTGTGTGATTGGTTCTAATTTCAGTTAATAATTAATTGTGTTTTTACAATGGCTACATTGGGTAAAATGAGATTAGCATTTGTTCAGTTGGCAATGGAGCAGTTGGAGCAACTTCAAATAGACCGAGATATCCGAGAACCCAAAGACTATTTTGAACTTTTCGACACAAAATTTATGAAATTATTTCGGTTAAACAAGCGCTTGGCACAGGAATTCATCGATTTCTTGCCTACTCATATATGATTGACCAATTTAGATCAAACGCTTTATGTAACTACTGAAGAACCTTCTTCCTTTGTTTTCCTTCCATTTTAATTATTTTTGCTTCTTCACAATAAATTATTTCACACAGAAATTTAAAAATCAAATTGTCAAACTCACAATTCCGTATGCGAGAAGCAAATCCGCCTAGAAAAAGCAGACGAATAACATTCGAAGAGAAATTCTCGTATGCGGAATTTGAGAATTGCAAATTTCAGTCTTTCGCATGAAATTGGATATTTTGACAGATAAACGTATGCGAGAATTTTTGAGAATTGACCCCCTGTTTCTTTACTTTTGTAGTAAAAATGGAAAAGACTGTCAAAATGGCTATGGTGGGGATACTTTTTCTCTCAAAGAGAAAAACTTACGACAACGTTAGGGAACGCTTTTGTAGTAATCATGAAAAATGATAGATGCATTTTGTTTTCCCATAAATTGCATGTGAGTATGAATCCGAGTATGTGGAAGAGTTTGAAGTTATTGAACTAGAATCATTCGAGGAGAGATAGAAGCTACATAATTTTCCCACCTTCTGATACCATTTTTACACCAATTTGTTTCTCATATCGCAGGAAATCAAAAGACAAAAATGCAAATAGTCGTTACACGCATTTCAAATCAAATTTCAAATCATCTGTCAATTTTCAGGCGATGACAGTTGTTTCAATTCTTATGTCGTTTTCCATTGGGCAAAAAGAATCGTCCGGGAGCGTCCGGAATCAAGAAAATCGCTTCTGAAACCGTTCCATTGGCGCAAAAAATACTCTTCTGTTGATTCTGAGGAGAGAATTTCGCTTCTCGATTTCAAGTCAGAATCCACTCGAGAAGCACTTACACAAGTGCATTTTATGTATTTTATACAAGCCAGCTGGCAGCAGCCATACAGTAATTTTTGACGTTTCATCAATACGTGAGCGTAGTAGCCCAGAAGTAGTTTTCTTGTTCCATTGGATTTCAGAATGAGTGAATCCTCGAGTGAAACCAATGGAAAACGACATTACTCAAAGAAATTTGTTGAGTAAAAACTAGTAATGTCGTTTTCCATTGGTTTCACTCGGGGATTCACTCATTCCGTAATCCAATGGAACAAGAAAACTGCTTCTGGCTGACTACACTCACGTATTGGTGAAACGTCAAAAATTACTGTATGGCTGCTGCCAGCTGGCTTGTATAAAATGCATAAAATGCACTTGTGTAAGTGCTCCTCGAGTGGATTCTGACTTGAAATCGAGAAGCGAAATTCTCTCCTCAGAATCAACAGAAGAGTATTTTTTGCGCCAATGGAACGGTTTCAGAAGTGATTTTCTTGATTCCGGATCCGGACGCTCCCGGACGCTTCTTTTTGCCCAATGGAAAACGACATAAGATTCCCAATGGAGGGGTAATAGCTTGCTCTCTCGATGCCGCTCTCTTTTACGAATTTTTCAAGTTAGGGAACGACAAGTAAAAATGCGTAAAAATTCGTAAGAATTAGTAAAAATTCATAAGATTTAAAAGTAAATTAACAGACCTTGTAATTGTATGTACTAGCAGATGTGCTTTCTATGTTTGTTTACCACTATGGATTGATCATCTTTAGATCATTGCATTGCCCAAAGTTATTAATTTTGATTAAACGCGTAGTTTCGACTAAAAAAATCCATTTATCTTAAGCCCTTTGAAAAGATGATCAAAGTAGGTATATCTAGTCCATAATGGATCGGGTTTTTTTTATCAGAAATCAAACATGAATCAACGGATTAGGAAATATTAGTTCTTAAATTGAGCAAGTATACAAAATCTGCATACCTACTCTTGCATAGTACATACATGAATGAATAATGGCTAGTTTGCAAATACGTTCAATTATACCTATGCAAAGATGAACCGAACACACGAAGCACAATGCGTTCATCTGTGATGTGGAATTAAGAGTTTGTAATGACCATTATTCCATTACCATTCGCATTTGAATATGAACGCATAATAATATCTATCTATGTATATATACCCAGGTGTAATTATATAAGCTTCACTATTCAGGTATTATTTACAACCGACACATATATCTACCTGTTTTATTGTACGGATTCGTACACAACAAAATCAACACACTATTTCCCACGGACCGGGCATCTAAACCAATCCCCGCAACCTAACTGGTTTCCGGCAACATAACTCACTTACAGTATTGGAGCGAATTGTTTCTGTTTGTGGTTACCGAGCGCCGGTAACCTTGGACCGTTGGGGTGGATTACGTAATTTTTAGGGAATGCCATGAACCTACTGAAATAATGATCAGTTTTTTTTTTAATCAATAAGCAAAAGTGTCATGTATGAATGCCGTTTCGAACATCCGAAGTTTAGTTATGACAGTAATACCCTCATCTGGGGCATTAATTCAAGGCCCAAGGTTAGCGAAACTATATGTACCTATTATTGACAAGATCATTATATAGCCATTTTTATCCAAAACAGAAATTGCACCGTCCAACGTGCACAGAAAATAAATCAGATACCTTTATAACTCTTTAATATTTGAACTACCTGTACTACTAACTTAACATCTAAAATGTTTGATACAAATACTATACATACACCGTATGGTCTTTGGTCTTGTTGTGATGAGGTCAGCTACTCCAGAAATTGTCTGCCCAGCATAGTAAACACCAAGTGGATTATTATCAAACGTTATTGTGCATTTGCTTGTCATATTCACGATTCTAATCTAACGCATGTCATAAACGGACTACGAAAAACAATAATGGATAAACTTAATATTATCACACAAAAAACAATAATAAATGGGACAAGCTAAATTCACGCGACACGCTAGACCAGAAGTCAGGCAAAACTAAATTCATGCGAATAAAACCTATAGTCCGCAAGCTCTTGTCCGACATCATAGAATGATTATAATGAAAGAGTGTCGAGTGGAGAAGATCGCGAGGCCGACAAGTCTTATATGTATGTACATCTGATAGGGAATAGGGATAGCGAGGGATATGGCGGTAGGTACTGATATTATTGTAAGATATAAAATGGTATTGTTATTTTATTCTTTATTTCTCACTTTCGCAGCTGATCACTGATTTACTAGTGTCTATCTAGACGGTCTACGATCGCTTTTTACGAAAATAGTTTTCAAATGATGTATACCCGTGATTTGATTGAATGAATATGTGTTTCTGCCCACAATACCTAGCGAATCGTATGAGATTCGATAGGGCGTTTTAATTTAACAATAACGATGGGGTTAATATAATACCTCAGATTCTGCTCTTCATTGAAGTAAGAAAGATATCTAATATGAGTATACCTACAAAGCGTAAAGTTACAAAACGTTATGCACGTTATGCAAATTTATTTATCGAGGAACCTATTATTTACAAAGTTATTAACAAATGAAGTTCCTTAAAGACGTGGCAGTAGCGCTGGACTACTGTGCGAGGGATCCCAGGTTCGATCCCAGGAAAAACACAATTTACATCCTAAGGTTTTTTCTACTGCGCCACCTCTTGGGAACGTCTGACAAACATCCGAGAGTATAACTCTCCTGAAAAGCTTCTCAATTCAGCCGTTCGGACTCGGCATAAAATTGTAGGTACGTTTCATTCGTCTCAAAAATAGAAACTCACACAAACGAATGCTTGCGAGAAGCTAGGCCTAGGGTGTCTACCTGCCTGTTGCGCCACCTATTTATTTATTTATTTTTAAAGTCGTCTAAACTGAAGGCATTTTCGAGGTTATTATTCATATATATAAAGGTAAATTTGTCTTTAATTTCCACTTTCTAACATGATATTCTTTATTTTAAAACTGTAAAATATTAGTATATACATTATAGCTAGTACAAATAAACAAAAACCGATAATAAAAAACAGAAGCCACAATTTTTAAAAATAACGCACATATTCGTTATTGCCTAGAAATATGCAATGTAATAAAATAAATAACTATTAGAAATAAACATACATTTTTCAATAGTCAGATAAATCGGCTGATAGCTAACTAACGATTGAATTTATTTCACTCTTTATCTGCTAGATAACAGTTTTGAATTTTTCAATCATAAAATAAGAGCTAGGTAACTATTCGACGGTTAAGTGGGTGTGAGAGAGACAGATTGATTGACAGTTTGTTGTGTGTAAGCATATAAGCTAGTCCATGCCCATAGCTTGACGTTTATCTTAGTTCGAAATCTGCATTCTCCCATTCATTGTACATAATGGTTATGTCTCTTTCTCACTACTCTATGTTTCCTTGTTGGGTTGAAGTAATTACTTCCTCATTCTTCTTCCTCAATAATAAAATCGTCGATACAATCGAATAGATCCATTTGTACAATATGTAGATACATATTTCCCAAAACAAAACTTTGTAAAAACTTTACAATTTTAAAATTTGACAGTTCTCCTACTTTAACTAGACAGTTATATTTTATCCGCCTCAGAAACGGGCAGATAACTTTATGAGACAGTTAGATGTTATATTCTTCGAATAGCTGCTATTCTACTAATGAATATTGGGTTTATGTCTTATTTGACAGTTAACCCCTATCTGATAGGCTATCTGACTATTGAAAAAATCGGCCCTTAACCGAACAACCGTTGGCAAATATTATTGTGTATATCTGTCAACTTTTTGCATTTGATAATTTTTTAGGTAGCTATTTACAATGCCGGAAGAGATTCCCTGAGCTGTTTCGAGCCAAAAGGCTGATGCGCTCGTTACTTCTCACTTTGCCAGTTTTCTGTAATGCCACCCGGAAGTGTTTTATTGAGCATTTGTCTAAGTAACTAATTTAATTTGTTTTGCTGAAATAGGTGTTCAATAAAACACGCCTATTGTCTGATTAGTTGCTATTAATTTGTTAAATTTTATCTATTAAATGCAGCATGTTTACGTTATGGCATTTTGGGCATTTGCAGTTTGGCAATTTATTATATGAGCCTATTTTAACAGCGAGAACTGTAAAAAAGATTACATGTAATCCTATCTTTACAAGCAATAGCGAGCTCGATCAACTACCCAGCTGAACGCGCGAAATATGACATTTTTCTATTCCCTTTTTCGTTCTATTGTAACCATTCACAATAAAAGAATACTATTTACCCAATTTCTTTTGTTCAAAGAAAGACAAAAAAGAAATGTCAGTGTAAAGAAAATTCTGTTTTTGTGGGAAGGGATAGAGAGAGTACTTATAATAAGTACCTACAAAACTCGGGTAGTAATTTAGTGCCGACAATAAATTGCAATTGCAAACGAAATTAATATCCCTTTGTCAGAGAAACCATAAATTGATTCAGCAGTAATGAATCTATTATAATAAATTATTGAAGAAGAGTTATATTTTTGCCCAAAAATGACGGAAGAGTGAAAGTCAAAAATGGAAAGGGAAAAGGACAGAGTGGAAATAAAATTAAATAGTCCAGATAATACGTACTTTAGTGGACAGGAAATAAGTGGCCAAATATGCTTCTTTCTAACAAAGAAGACAAAAATTCGTGGTAAGCTTAGAATAGTTTGGTTCTTAAAAAAACCACGAAAGAAATATATTTATTTGAATCCATATTTATATGTATAATATACACCATAGTTGCAATTATTTTTTGTGTTGACATATGAATTAAAAAACGGAACCTTAAAAATCGAATAGATAGCCTAGCCTAGCCATTCCCATTTATGACGATGTTATTGTTTTGTATGGATTGTGAATGAATCATAAACTATTGAAAAGTTTAATTCGAATTTGGGGCAGTGACCCAGGCCTGTAAAATCGATGAACTAAATTATGGATCTAACACCTATTGATATCCTCTACCGAAAATCCAACTTTGTTAGTTGCCAAGTAACTATGTAGTAACAATGTATCTGCTTTTAGTCATACGGAACTTCATTGCCTAAAAACTGTACAACATAGCTAGGTACTACTCGGTACTAGTAGTCCACTTACTTAACCCATACGCCATACTAAAATTAAATTACTATGCGTTGCATCTCATCGTAGAAATTAATGACGTAAACATCGAAATGCTGAGTAATTCTATTCTTAAACCCATCATTGCCTTGAACGAATTCTTGCTTATCGCGTAATTTTAGTAAAGCGTATTTCGAGAAATAATTTCTTGGATTGTGCTTAACTCGACTTCAATTCAATTGTAGATTAAAGCCAGTGTCAAGCTTGGTTATTTATGCATGACTTTTACAGAGAACATCGCAGACCTTAATTATGTAGGTATATTGCAAATATATAATGTGTATATGCGGACTAGATTATTTAATCTACTAGCAATGGGTGATTCTTACATACATTTTCCTATATGTATATATTTTTTATCTTAGAATCAAATAGGTATGTAGCGTTATAGATCTACAGCTTGGTTCATTCCTTACGTTGGTTTAGGTTAGTTACAACATGAATTCACCTTACACGTTTACCCAGTTTGAGCTTTTCTAGATTTTAACAGCTAATTTTCAGCTGTATCTCGGTGGAGTGTGCTGGAACAAAATGGTAGGCCCTTTCCGTTAGTTCCAGCCTTCAATCATATTCTCTCAATTCTCATAGTTCTTTATTTTGTAAGGCATATTCGATACATTTATTTAAAAGTAATTTAAATGTTTTACCCATTCTGTTTATTTGATTTTAGCAATCCATCTGCAAGTCTGCGCCAAAGGAAAATGCAAATGGATGGAAATGTTCCACAAAGACCTTTATGGGAACGTGAATACCCGACACGTTTTCTACACTGGCAAAGAGGTATTTCTCAACGACACCGTAAATGTTCCCTATGTTCCTTCGCGCGGCATCGAATTGGCCGCCGGCGAATTATCGATGGATTTTACATATTTGCTCTCTAAAGATTTGCCGTCATCATTTAAAGGCAGTTATGGTAACATAAAATATAAACTTAAAGTTATCATACAAAAGCCATGGACATTTGACGAGAAATACACGATCCCCTTGACTATCGTAAAGTATACAGTTAGCCCACCAATAACAACAATAAATCCCCCACAACCTCAGATATGTCAAACGACAAGAAATGTCAGCGTCTTCGCCAGTGGTCCAATATCTCTAATTGCTGAAATTCCGAACAACTTTGTCATACGAAATGAAAAAGTGAACCTTCATGTGACCGTAGACAATCGAAGTAGTATCCATGTGGATAAACTTCGATTCACTATTGTTCAGAGAAATCATTATCAAAGTACGAAGCCTCTGATGAACAGTAAATTCGAAGACGTAATAATATTTACTAAGGAAACTGGCGGAGTAGAAAAAAAATCGGAACGTTCATTTGCTCATGATCTGTTGGTTCCCGCCTGTCCGCCTACCGACAGAACACAAATATTCAAAATTCATTATAACTTGAATGTTGAAGCTATACTGCCGGCATTTTATAAAAATCTTTCCCTTTCCTTTGCTATTTGGGTATACTCGAACGATGGAAATATAGCGCCCGGTAATCCATTTGACGGCGATGATTGCAGAGAAGCTATCTTTCCTATTTGCAATCGGTTAAGTTCTATGATAAATGCTGGTAGTCCATCTCACTCACAAATACATAACGATAGTGAAAGTAGTTCACTGTATTCAACTACCTCTGAGTCATCAACTGCGACTCTTAGTCCAGCAACGAGAGCAAATGATTTTGGAACATTAAATCGGGGATCGAATCGAGCTAGTATTCGAAGTTCCATGGGATATCCGTGCTCGAATTTGACTGGATATGAGTGTCCATCAGACCCATATCCGATGCTAGCCGAACTAGTTAATGACATTCACGATCCACCAGCCATGAATAACTCCTACCCTCCGCCGAATATACCCACAATGCCGCATTATTTACAATCATCTGTTCATTTTCAAGTGCAGGCCAGGTATCCAATAAACGAGTTGCGTGAGTATACTAGCACTATAAGCATATTGTTTAGAAGCATCTGACATTTCCTTTCTTTGTAGCACCATCTTATGAAGAATTATTTGGAAATGCAAGTTCTAGCTCACCAACAGCGCCATCTCCAGAAACCCCCGTTTAAACGCAGACAATTCTATTTGTATATAATTTTGTACCCACGACAAAATCAGTGAATCTCGTTAAACGAATCTTCCAGCAATCCCAAACAAAACGAGTTATCCTAGTATGAACCCATCATAATCATCATGTTTCTCAAAAACTTTGACACAAATTATTGCATTGTTACATTGTAATTCTAATCTCAATCGAATTTTAATTTCCTTTTATATTTACTTATTTATTTTGCGTCCACAAATGACTAATGCCAGCAAATATTTTTTAAAGCTTTTTTTAAAACATTATAAAGCACAATATAGTTATTGTTATATAGAGAATCATTTTCTTTAGAGTAAGAAATTGATTTTTATAATATAAGTCAAAATATACTCACATTTTTATGTGTTAATAACAAAATCACTTTTGTTTTAGTTTTTCGTTACATAATTGTGTGATCTTTAAGGGACCAGCTATTTTTTGTCTTCCTGGTCTTGCATATTTGATCATCTTCCTGTTCAGTTTTTATATCAGTGGACCAAGCGAATCTAGTCCATCTATTGTAAATAGCCTTCTGTGTTGTTCCTAAATTGCCTTAGCATAACCAGAGTGATTCCGAAAGAAAGCATTAACCTTGAAATTAAATTCATAATAAATATTTAGCGATACATTTATTTAACATACACATATAAATTATTTCTTATCTAATTACAGGACGTTGTTCTTATGGAATTCTATTAATAAGTACATATATTTATTTGTATGCCGAGATCAATAACAGTTTTTTTTTATAAATTCAGTAAAATATCCTACCCGCAGATTTTTGAACCTACATTAGCAAATCGATCTGTGCGGCGGCGGCCTTGCTAGTGGAAGGTTCGTTCCCCAGACCAATCAGTGAACTATCTCTCCCAGCTGAAAGATCAATTCCAAATAATCCCAATTCCTTTATTAAATCATCATCGGCATGGCTCGTAAACTCATTTGTGGTTGAACTCGTTTCGATAACATTTGTGTCGTCTGACAGTTCTTGGTCATTGCTGCTTAGAAAGTCGATTATCCTATCTGGGTGTTCAACAGCTTCTACACCAGCTGCTACATCGACCGATTCGTCTTCATCGGTTTGTGGACTAAGAATATCCGATTTGTATTCAAATGCAGATGACTTAAAATCAACTTCGATGGGAAAGAGGTTTGGAGTTTCCTCTAGACGAGCTATCGATAAACTATGTAGCTCTGCAAAGCAGTCCATAATACCACGAAGCTGCTTTGATAAGTCATTTACATGTTTGCACTCTAAAAGTTCCATTTTCTCAAGCACATCGTTTCTTAATTGTGCGAATTTGGTTCGTGCTTCTTGTCGGCATTTAAGAATCAATCGATATTCGTAATTGCCCGTCTCCACACGATACAATGACTCTTGGAGGGCAGCAAAACTATGCTCTTCATCATCCATTTCTTTTACTTTCAAACAGTAAGACAAATATGTGAATTTTGCATCAGCGTATTTTTTCACAGTTAGTTTTGTATCTGGAATAGCTTTATTTAAATATGTTCCAATATCTGCTAAAATTGGTTTCATGGACTTGAGCATCAATACGCCGTCTTTCTCAAAATTTCTATGCAGCTCTCCGAATGTTCGAAATGCCTCAGACGCTCTTAATTGCGGTTCCTTCACACTGATTTCAGCAAATACATCTCCAAATTGTTTATATGTAACAAACACATCAAAGTAAGCCTTTAACATTCTTTTTGCGTGGTCAACTAAGCCTTTGTACATGAATTCGGTTCCCTCCAGCTCCTCCAGACGTTTTACTAAAGAATCATTGCACAAAATTGCCCGCGATAGTCCCAATGAATCGGCCGTACTACTAGACATTGATTCCACAAACCGATGCTTAATCTTCTTGAGAAGAATGTCAAACGATTTTCCCTGCTCCAAATCAGCGTGTAGCTTATTGTAATTAATCATAACTTCTGTGGTGGCGACTTGGATCATTTTAGCGACTTCTACTTTTGTCTTACCCTTAACGCTGATGCCATTAACCGAAACTAACTCATCTCCGCTTTGCAGAGAACCTTCTTTCGCGGCAGGCGTTCCATCAAATACCTTAAAAGAATAATGTACATATTGTAATCACAAAATTCTGAACAAAGTGTAGATATGTGTAGCAGTCTTACTTGTACTATGTAGAGACAAGGGCATAATGGAGCTCCACCACCGATACTTATGCCAATCAGATTGGTTTGGTCTTTGGTTATTACAACCGTACCAGTTGTTACAGTCATGCCCCTTGTATTATTGAAAAGAAACATTGTGGTTACTATAAAAATTAATGGAATTGTAATTATCAATGCAAGTGTAAAAAGAATTTAGATCCCCTTTACTGTGTTATGAGAAGTATCATTAATAATATATTGCATGCAGAGGGGGGTTGTACATGTAGACACATGACAGAATAATAAGAACTCTACTATTTTTCAAATCTATTGGGCAAGGCGAACAATGATTCAGCAGAGCCCCAAGATAGGTGCTCGTTCTGTTCTTAAATTATTTTTAGTCTTCAGTCTTCACCAAGCAAGTTCCAAAGTTAACTTGTTCTGTAGTCATCGCGGTGATGTTAGGTTTAGGTGATGTGCACTGGTTGTCCGTCTTAAATACCTAAAAAGGATTACCTTATAGTACTACAAAATCCTCAAAGAACTCTAATCCAGAAAATAGGTTTCTTCTGACAAAAATAAAGTATGTACTTCACAAATCACACTTTACGAACAATTTTTTGCGTGATCTCATCTAATAATAACCAGTTCTGTCCTCTGAAAAATAATTCGGAAGCTAAAATGTGTGTTTCAGTCATATTCGATTTATTCTATTAATCTAAGAAGTGTCTGCTTTAATAAAAATAACATTTGGGGCTTTTTAGTGTTTAATTTCAATAATCTAATATTGTTATTATGAACATTTTTATTCAATATGTAATGTGTTTCTCTTTATAAAACCTAAAAAGTTACAAATCACACCACAAATTCATACTAGCATTCTATTGCGTAGGTATTTTATGCAATTTACTTACAATCTTTCTAACTCTGCACTCTGAGTGTATATAACTTTTCTTTGGCTGACACATTGGTCTTCCAGACAAACGACTTCGATTTCTCCTGTTTGTTCACATGTATCATGGGATTTGATAGCAGTTTCTATGGTGCCATCTAATAAATTTATTTCAGCTCCATCTGGGCTTAAAATTGATAATATAAATACATTTAAAATTCAATATAAATCTACGTCATACCCTTCGGTTTATAATTTTCTAATAGTACATACTAGCACAGTACATTCTATAATGAGCAGTTAACTTGTGATCTTAATTTTTACTAATAAAAGGTAATAACGGCCGATTTAAAAATGTAAAACAATTGTATAGATCATGTCGTATGCATTTATACACTATTTATTACCAAATGTTACCTAGGCTGTCCAGGCAAGAGGCAAGACTACAGACTGAGGCTACCGAAATACGGATAGTCCATCAGTACAGTCCGTCCGCCTATTCATGCGAAACACAGGATCATAGCACGATTACCGGGTTGTTATGTTAATTAACCTAATTCATGTACCTACATTAGGAGATATTAGAGAACATATTCCGGTTGACTCCAAAAGTGTAGGGCGGATTGGATACAAACATGCAAATGTAGGTGCATACAAAATAAATATTATACATATTTAACTTTATAAAAACAAAGTGACAGTTATTAAATCTCTAGCGGAAGTAGCGCAATAGCTATAAAGTGTATGTTCTTTAGGATATGTGTTTTTCTACATTACATAAATGTTCAAATTCAATCCTAATGTTATCAATTTATCATAATGTCTGTCCTCTATTCATTAACAAGGCTTGCAGGTGTAGGATGCTCATATTATAAATTTGGTTTTACTAACACATAATTTATTGCTTTTCACAGCCGCAACTTCACTACATAGCTTTGTACACGCAAAATAAAAACGAATAACTAAATAAGCACAGATTATTCTTGCATACAATATCGGGTACAAATAAAACTATTTTAATATTTACATTTTGTCCTCTTCAAAGAAAAAATCGTCATCCGTGTCCGTGAGCATATTGAATAGTTGTTACTATTTTGTATATTGAAAACTGCAGGTATTTAAAAAAAACGAAATGAAAACACAATAGGTAGGTACATAATACAAAATTATTCGATATTTTGTTACCAAAAACAATTTTTTTTTGTTTTCTTATTCCATTTGGTACACAACACCAATCAATCAACAATTATTGTGAATATTGATTTTTCAATAATTATGAACGATGTTCAAAGTAAGTATGGTTGGTACGTATGCTGTATAAGTCCATTACTACAATAGTATTATGGACTCAATTATAAGTCACTTTTTATTGATAAATACCTAGATAGCAAAATGAAATATTTGTGAAATTATCGATATTATTTTATTAATTAGGTACAGTGTTATTTTTATCTTTCCAAACAAGCAGGTGAAAACTTAAAATGAAACAGCCGTCGAAGTGCTTTCAGCGGTTTCCTTGCATAGGTACCTACCTAAACCGTTTGCATGGCATTTCGGTTTCACGGTCAGGTCAGAGCGCATGTACACAAAAATTCGGCTATCGTTTATTCTGTTATTCAAACCACAGTAAGAACTCTCAAAAAGAATTTTAACGATTTTTATATTTATAGTATTCTGCTCAGGGTTGGCCGAATAAACTACACTACATTTTCTACTACACTCTATTTTCATCGTATTTCCCGTTATAAGCCCATCAAAGTAGGTGACCTCTAATTTGGAGGTGTTACCACTTAAAACGCTATAACTTCTAAACTATTATAGGTACAAAAATTGTTTTGGGCGTTTTGAGAAGACGATTAAGTAGCGCATAAAAGCACTTCGGTTACATCTGGGCAGCTATAAAAAAGTTATGGCTCTTTAAACTCAAAATTTTGAAAATTAGTTATTACATTTTTTTACTTAAAATGCCTTTTTCTCAAAATCTTGACTTAATAAATTTTCATTTTTTTTATGAAATTTTTATCTTTGAGAAATTTACTAAAAATTATGTTAAGCAACTTTTTTCCGTACGATCAACAGAAGTTGTAGTAAAAGCCAATTTTTGTCAGACAAAGGTCAAACAAAATTAAGTGAGAATAATAAACTAACGTACCTCTGAGCAAATATTTTTTTGTTTTTGCTTTCACATCCAGCTTCGAGTTCATTCCAGATGTAGGATATCCCTTGAACAGTATCCCACAATTCCTCGTGCTGCAAATAGTTTTTAACTGCGAATGACCATGAGGCGTAGTTTTCATGGCCAATTAATTTTTCTACTTGGAAGCCTGAAGTTGATGATGCCATTTCAACAAATCTTGAACTAATTAATTATTTTAATTTTCCTGGGCTCATAACCTGTTGGGATTGAGTAAAACAAAGCGTGTTATGTTAATGAATAATTAAATGGCAGACAACCTTATTGGAGAAGCAAAAAAAGGTAGAGGCCGGAAAAAGAAAGAGACAATACAAAATAGGTTTAGAAGAGATGAACGAAGTGATTGTACATTAATGTGATAGGTTTACATCAGAGAGTCAGATTTATATATTTCAACAATTTTGCATTAGATCAATCTGCAAACGCGGCTTAAATCGAACGCAACGCATTCAATATAAATCTGCGCGATCGATTTATATTGTCACATAAACTCTTTACACGTTCTCATCAAACATTACATAAAAAGAGAAAATTAGGACAATAACGAGCAACAAAAACAGGTCTAGTTTACTCATAAATTTGTCAAAAGCAAACAAAAATAACATTTTCCAAAAGTTGTTCGATAAAGAGTTATACGAACGTAAAATGGTGATAATAATTTTAAGGGTCAATATTTCAAAGTATTAATATTTTGCGGTCAGGCATTTATAGGCTAAAAAATATTATTTTTTTTAAATATTCGACTAAGACACGTTTCTGCAGAAACTCTTTTAACATGTACACATAAAAAAATAAAAATGCATCGATTTATATTGTCACATAAACTCTTTACACGTTCTCATCAAACATTACATAAAAAGAGAAAATTAGGACAATAACGAGCAACAAAAACAGGTCTAGTTTACTCATAAATTTGTCAAAAGCAAACAAAAATAACATTTTCCAAAAGTTGTTCGATAAAGAGTTATACGAACGTAAAATGGTGATAATAATTTTAAGGGTCAATATTTCAAAGTATTAATATTTTGCGGTCAGGCATTTATAGGCTAAAAAATATTATTTTTTTTAAATATTCGACTAAGACACGTTTCTGCAGAAACTCTTTTAACATGTACACATAAAAAAATAAAAATGCATAGTAATGCCGAAATTTTAACTTAAACACCCAAAATGTCATTACCATGGCATGTCCTAAGTTGTACCTTCATTCAACAAATGTATTTTATTTGTAAAATGTAAGCCGGTTTGCAATTTTTATTGATGAAGCCTTGAAGAAGAAAGGACGATGAGGACTGGGGCCCAGTCAATTTATTTTAAGGAAATTTAAAAAATTACTTGGAAGGTATTTAGTGATTGTCCCCAAAAAATTGTCATTCCCGTGACAAAAAGTAAATATTTAAAAAAAATTGAATTAACGGCCGCAAACGAGGCGGCGGATTTCACATTAATAACGGGACATATTGATCGTTTTTGGAACATTTCGCAATAAGCCCATATACACTGGTCGGCATAAGTATTTTGACAAAACTAAAGTTACTTCTACTCATAATTTGAACTTACTTCATGTAAATTTTAACATAAATTTTAACATATATACAGGGCCGTAGCCAGGATTTTGTTTCGGGGGGGGCTTGCTTCCAAATCTTACGAGGAATTCTTCAAACAAAAAACTATATACCTACAGAGTGTCCCAGTTAAGCAGTATAATCCTTTAAGGGAAGATTCGTGAAGTTCCGCCGAACAAAAAATTTTATGGCAGGGGGGGGGGGTCTATTTTCATCGAATTTCCCGTTATGGCCCTCAAAGCATGTGAACTCTAATTTGGAGGTGTTACCACTTAAAACGCTATAACTTCTTAACTATTAGAGATACAAAAATTGTTTTGTGCATTTTGAAAAGACAATTTAGAAGCGCATATAAGTCTTATGCACTTCGGGTACATACAGTGGGTTGCCAAATTAATAGGGACATTAATCCACATTTACTGGCTTTTTTGCGAGTAATCGGAAGATTTTGGTCCAAACTTATTTTTAATCTGGTAATAGCAGCTACTTGTCTTTGGGAATGACTTGAATGAGTGAATAAAGTTTATATTTCCGTTTTTTTTTTCTTGGAGTGATAGCCATTCCTCGACCCATTCTGTTCCGAAAAAATGCCTAAAATCATTAAAAAACGATTTTTTTTAGAAAAGCTTTGCTTTACACAAAATAAAGTGCATTACTTACGTTTCAATTAAAAGAAGTTCAAAAAATGTCCCCAAACAATTTTCAAAAAAATTTTTTTTTGTTTTTTTTCTGCCATTGATTGCACTTCAAGAATAAAACCGGTTTTTCCCCGAATAAAAATATTTTGAATATCCGCCGATAATGAAAAATAACCGTTGAGCACGTAGGCTGAGAAATAAAAGTCACCACGTACGCTTAGAACCAAAACAAAAGCTCAAAAGAACACTGAAACAATGTCCCTATTAATTTGGCAACCCACTGTATGTGGAGCTACAAAAAAGATATGGCTCCTTAAACTCAACGTTTTGAAAATCATTTGTTACATTTGTTTACTTAAAATGCTTTTTTCTCAAAATGTTTACTTAATAAGTTTTTATTTTTTTATGAAATTTTTATCCTCGGACATAGTGACATAGTGTTTATAAACGGGTTCTGCAATGGAAACGTTTCGTTGGCAAGATAAGAGTCCAACGCCGATACCCAAATCGTAGTACACCATGTAGCCGGGTACTGATGCGTATCAGCTCCTTGTTGATACCGGGTGAGCCCCTCGAAATAAAAAAAAACAACGTTCAGACGCTGCGGCGGCAGAAATTGGGGGTGGGATTTTGCGTGCTGTGGAAGTTAAGCCTGTAGTCAGGTCCGAGGACTAGCTGTGCAATTGGAACTTCCCAGAACCCGGATTCACAGAACTCTCCAGAGTAATAGGTTACACCCTTTCCATTTAGCACCGGTACGAGCACTTCCTCAAGAACATTCTGTGGACTGACGAAGCGCAATTCACAAACAAAGTTATAAAGCTACAAACCTCCACAATTTACACTATTGGTCAGACCCCAATCCCCATATACACAACATCCTTTCAAAGGTAAGAATTCAATTATTTTGAACAACTTCTTCAAAATGTGTGCTTATTTCAAAGGAGGTTTAGCGTAAATGTTTGAAAACACGTTAGTAGGCCCGCACGTTCTTCCACAAATAGTTAATTCCCTTGAATTTCTTAGAGAACGATTGCCGAAGCTCCTTGAAGATGTTCTTCTTTTTCAGAGAAGAGCGATGTTCTTTCAACAAGATGGAGCACCTTGTGACAGTAGCAGCGGCATAAACTCATTCCTTAACCATACTTTTAATGAACGGTGAACTGGTCGATTTGGTCCAATCCTTGGCCACCCAGATCTCATTACCTAACACTCATGGATTTTTTCTTCTGGGGTGCTGTGAAAGAAAAAAATTGATTTTAGAGAAATATCGAGTCTCTTTTTGACCATTTTTGTGGCTTTTACTACAAATTCTTTTGATCGTATGTAAAAATGTTGCTTGACATAATTTTTAAAAAAATTCTCAAGGATAAAAATTTCATAAAAAAAATTAAACGGGAAATATCGGCGGAACTTCAGGAATCTTCCCTTAAAGGATTATACTGCTTAACTGGGACACCCTGTATATTCCAATTCATTGATTTTTATTAGTTTTTAAATCGTATGTACCCAAACGAACATACTAAAATTATTTTTTTCAAAGCAAAAGACGTCTTGATTTTTTTTTTGACATGGCATGATGGTAGAACGTCTGCGTTGACCATGAATCTGTCCGTAAGATTTTGTATTAACGAATCTATGCAAGGAATCAGTATATAGACACTCTAAAATAGGCTTCAGTAGAAGAGGTTTCTGGATTGAAATGCGTTGTTTGTTTCAATGAAGTTCTTGGGGCTCTTAATTCAACTTCAAATAAGTCGTCGGCAAGTTGGAACTCGGATTGAAAAGCCTCTCTGAAAAAATCTTCGGAAATTTCTCTGATGTTCTTAAGAGAATTCAGAACTTCTTTTGTCGGTCGATAGCAGAAACGAAATCTAAGGATTTGGTCTGTAGGAAAACTGGTTCTTCGCATACAACGAGGCTTACTAGGAAATCACTTTTTTGGATCGCTGCCAAAAGTGATGATGCTTTTGAAGACATCGCCCACGTTCTGCTGGTATTTTCTTCAAGACTTATTGAGATGCATTTGAAGAGCTCTACAAAGGAAATAATACTGTCATGCCTTTCAATGAATCTCGTTTCACAAAGGCTTAGAAATCGAGTTTTTCGGCTCTCTGGTACGTGTTTTTTAATGACATTTTTGAAAGTTATATTTGCATTTGAATGATTGCAGGAGTTTTAGTTTCTAATTTTTTGCTTAGCATTTCGGGGGGGGGCTTCAGCCCCTCAAGCCCCCCCCCTGGCTACGTGCCTGCATATATACACTGGTCGGCATAAGTATTTTGACAAAACGTAAGTTAATTCTGCTCATAATTTGAAACTTACTTCATGTAAATTTTGACACCAATGGAAAGGTAATTTAAATTCCGTTTGAATGTCATTTCCATGTCGTCACGGTAATGACCAGGGCTAGGATGTCCATGCAAATGCATGTTTTTTTTGGGACACTTGAGAAGAAAGGGACTTTATTTTTTTTACGAATCATGAAATTTCCTTTAAACTGGCATTCAATCGTTAGTGCATATTTTTGCATATTTTACTATAAATGCATATTTTTTAAATAAATGCATATTTTTTGTGCATATTTTCAAAATAATTAATATAAAATTGAAAAAATTTAAATTTTTGTTCGTAGAACGATCGTTTTCTATGTATAACGGCCATATTATTCACTCCGGGAGTATCAGGTTTAAGTTAATTTTACACCCGATCATTAATCCGCATTTTATAAACCCATATCCATAATATTCACTCAAAACACGCATTAAACCCGCTGGATTAAAAACGGGTTTAAAACAGTTTAAACCGATTTTTAGTCCGATTTTAACCCGCTTTAAACCCACGTTATGTAAAATTTCATATAAAATTACATTTGCTTTTTGTTGTTTGTGTCTAATTGGAAATTGATTTGATTTGTTGTGACATCAACATTTGGTCAAGTTCTCTAGATTTTGTGTCCAATTTGAAATGAGTGGACTCATGTACAATAATATTAATACATTTATTTTTTAAGTGAACAAAAGAGAAATCTTAGATACTATAAAGTTAGTTCCAAAATTTACATGTGGTGCCATAACCGTTGCCAAAACTAATAAAATCAATTTTTCTTATCTTCTTGCTTTTTATTATGTTTTCACTTTCATTTATTTTCTGTGAGCGAAGAAATGTCAAAAATGTGACATTAAAAATAATCAATTATATGAAATTGAGTTTTAACCCGGGTTAAATTACTTAAACATCTACGGAGTGCAGTTTAAATTCAATCGGATTAAACGCCGATACGGTTTAAAAAACGGGTTTAACGATTTTTGGGTTAAACTCACTTAAACCCGGGTGTAAAACTTATTCCGGATTAAAGTGAGTGAATAATATGCCGTAAGACATTCCAAAGACCAAATCGCCATAGTTACCTTCGAAAACTTATAAAAAAATTTCATAATTTATGCAAATAAAGCATACGAAAATTAATTTATTTATTTATTTAAATAAAACAATAATTAAGGACTGAATTTACTGGATAAGAAGTGTTTGTTTTTTTAAGGGAAAATATAGCTACAAAATAAAATTTAATAGTTTTATGTGCATATTTTAAGTGCATCTTTTCCATTTTTAGGTGCACTTTTTTAATTTTTAATTTTTTGAATTTGACAGATATTGAGTGATTGGCTCGGAAAAGTACCTACGCCAATATGTTAAACAAAACAAAACAACAAAATCGGTCCAGGCGTTTAGGAGAAAAATAAAAATTTCACTTTGATTTCCGTTTCACTTTGATTTTCATTTCATTGTGAATTTTGTTTCACTTTGAATTGCGTTTCACTTTGATTTGCGTTTCTTTTTTTCGGACACCTCGCTAAAGAAGTTTCACTTTAAAAAAAAGAAACACAAATAGCTACCCATATAATAGGCTTATTTTATCTCTATATATAAAACAAAGTGGCAAAACTATGTTTCCCTCTGCCGGTTACTATTTATTTGGGCCACTTCCAGTTTCCGTAGAATGTTGAAATTCAGTTCGGCGGTAGATCTTGCAGTGTACAAAAAGAAAACAATTAAAAATTGCATATTCTCCCTTCAGGAGGCGTGGTATCCGCCCACTTTTGAAAATCGGTAGTTATTTATTTGGGCCACTTCCAGTTGCCGAAGAATGTTGAAATTCAGTTCGGCGGTAGAACTTGCAGTGTACAAAAAGAAAACAATTAAAAATATTATATTATCCCTTCAGGAGGCGTGGTATCCGCCCACTTTTGAAAATCGGTAGTTATTTATTTGGGCCACTACCCACTGCCGTAGAATGTTGAAATTTGGTATAACGGTGGGAGCTGCATTGTATAACAGGAGAAATATTAAAAATTTAAAATTGTCCATTTAAGGGGCGTAGAATCTGCCCACTTAAAGTATGAATAGAAGTTTATCTACCTGCTGAATATAATATTAATGAATAGTTTATAAGAAAGAAAGCCAAAGTGATGGTAGTCAGTGTTAATTGACATATTAAAAAGCGAAGACGTTTCAACGTTTGTGAAATCTGATAAAAAAAAACTTCGCAAAAGGTAGTGAAATCACACCAAAAACATAAATGTAAAAAAAAGAGCCAAGTTCTCTTATATATAGAACAACAAAAATTAGGTGCCTAACTAGACAGCCACGAAAAGTAATGAGATCTAAAAGTAGGTACGCCAAGTTCTTAGCTTAAGAAGGTTAATTGTTTAAAAAAATTGGTAGGTTTACTTGGCAAGTTTTTCGTTTATAACTTCATTATATGTATTATACAATATATTAGAATTTGAAACTTGACTAGTGAACCTACCAATTTTTTTAAACAATTAACCTTCTTAAGCTCACGTGAGGATTGGTCAAAATCGGACAAAGGGGCGTGGCAAATCCCATACAAAAAAAAAAACATTCAAAATCGTATATCTCGAAAACCACCGAATCAGTTGAGCTCAAACTTACAGATAATCTTAGGTATTGGTTCTAGAGTGCTTCAGTGAAGATTGGTCAAAGGGGCGTGGCACCTCCTATACCAAAAAAACATTCAAAATCGTATATCTCGAAAACCACCGAATCGATTGAGCTCAAACTTACAGATAATCTTAGGTATTGGCCGCAGAGTGCTCCTTTGAAGATTGGTCAAAGTTGTACAAAGGTGCGTGGCACATCCCATACAAAAAACATTCAAAATCGTATATTTTTTTTAAATACTTCTCGAAAACCACCGAATGGATTGAGCTCAAAATTACAGATAATCTTTGGTATTGGCCCTAGAGTGCCTCTGTGAAGATTGGTCAAAATCTGAAAAAGGGGCATGGCAACAACATTCAAATTCGTATATCTCGAAAACCACCGAATCGATTGAGCTCAAACTTGCAGATAATCTTAAGCTTCTATGCGGTGAAACTCGATGATGCTATATATCTCGATAACCGCTGGGCCGATTTTCATGAGTCTTTTTTTGTTTTGTTTTGTTTTCTCATTTCTCGCATTTTACGAAAGAACATTGTTATCTAAGACCTAAGCAAGATTCCTGTACACGGTCAAAGCCGGGCGGGTACAGCTATCTAACAAAGTTTAAAAACTGTATGTTTTCGTCTGCCGGCCGTAATTTTCAACCAATATTTAGTTAATTTTTTTTTTGAATGTCCGTAACTACGGTGATCAATTATTATTATTATTATGTAATCTTTATTTTCATTTTCATTGAGGTTACAAATATTGTTTGAAATAAAGTTTGATTCACAGCTTGGCTTATCTGCCGTCTGCCGCTTTAACTTATGAACATTAAAATTATGAAAAGAGGGAATACAGTTATTAGAAGTACATTTTTTTATACCTATACTCGGAATATATATGTATTAAACACATTACAAGTGAGTTAATTTTATGTATAAGGGCTTTTCAACTACGACTCAAACGCAAAATAGTTGGCCCATTAACTTTCCTTCTTACGAAATTCGAATAAAAGATTGGCTTTCCGAAGTAAACAAACTAATTCAATATTTATTTGGATATGGTGTAAGTGTTAGACACATACATTTAAAAACAATACTTTATAGAATAATAACAGTTTATTTAATAAGTGAATAAACGAAATTATTGCAGCTCATATTACGCAAAATAGTTGGCCCACTCTATTATCGACGCAAAAAAGTTGGCCCAGTACAAATAACTGGCTTTTACCACTGAGTGACGTCACATTTGTTTTTAATAACGGCCGTAATTCGACTAGGGAGAGTTTCCACTAAATTAAAGCAGCACTCAGGGGTTATGCCATCCCAAACTTCTTGGATCTTTTCTTTCAATTCAATTAAGTTTTTAGTCGGATTTGTTCTCAATTTTTTTTAAATTTTTCCCCATTAAGTCTCAATTGGAGACAGGTCGGGGCTATTTGGAGGCCACGTTAAAACTGGAATGGCGTGTTCTCGAAGCCAGTTCATATTTCGCTTGGCTGTATGACATGATGCGCCAACTTGCTGGAATGTAAAACTGCCATCTTCTGTTTGCAGTCTTGGAATTGAGGGTAAAAGTTGGTGCTCTAGGATGTCTTAGTACCTATTGGCATTCACAGTGCCGTCGATGAAGCGAAGGTCGCTCACTCCTTGGGCTGACATACATCCCCAATCCCCATACCATTACGGAAACGGTAAATTAGTTTTTCTTCGAAAGCAGTCTGGGTGGGTGAAATGCTTCAGCTGGCATTCTTAAAACTCTTGATCGCGAGTCTCCAACACAAGGTCGAATCGAGACTCATCGCTCCATATCCACTCCTCCATTGCCTTAACGTCCAGTTTTGATGATCACGAGTCCACCTTAAGGTCTTCTTCTTTTGCAAAGGAGTTAAAAGTGGTTTTTCTTTTGCCTACGATACGGATTGTTAGAAAAAATTATTTTCTAAGAGAATAAAACAAAAACAAATTGAGTAAAAATTACTTTATAAAATTTGTATCCCATTTTCTTCATTTATCGAATGCAGGTGTCTCTTGAAACTTACTTTTTAATCACATTTATCCACTCTAAGGTGATATTAGCAGTTGTAGCACGACGATCTTTTTTGAGATTTTTTCTCAGAGCCCTTCTGTTACGATCGGAAGCTATCGATGGCTTTCCAGTTTTCTTCAATGGGTACACATTTCCTGTCTTCTTCAATAAATTTATTATATTTCTAACTGAAGACCTTTATGTTTCCAATTTTTTAGCGATTTTATATGCCGAAACGTTGTTTTTGTACTCTTTTATTATTAAGTTACGCATGTCTTCCGATAAGCACTTGCCACGGGCCATAGTGAACTTTGATTGCGACTGCAATCAGTGCATGCCTTACTTCAGACATCCATACCTAAAAAGCACAAAAATAAACGGTACATGCCACGAGAGAAAGACATTATCCGGCTTGGGCCAACTATTTTGCCGCGAAAAACTAATAGGCCAACTATTTTGCTATGAGAAAAATGGGTTAACATTACAAATTTGTGGCAACAGACATTTTTATTTTTAAAGTATTAACTGCTTTATAAAGAACACATGTGTATGAATTATATTAAGAAAAAAAAATCATATTTTTATTAATTCTGCATAGTAACAATACATTAGAAAATGTATGCGATGAAAAATACAATACTAGGCCAACTATTTTGCGTTTGGGCTCGTATATACAAAGTGAACAAAAATAACAATAATTGAAAGCAGAGAATTGCAATTAGATAAAATATATTGAGATGGGACAAAAAGTTTTGTATAAAATAGTACATAGGCTTTTAGTTTAGCTAAAAAAAAATTAAAGAGCGAAACCAGAATCTTCAGAGATTTGACAGGCTTTTAGTTCAGCTAAAACAAAAATTAAAAAGTGAAAACACAATCTTAAAAAATGTACAGGCTTTTAGTTTAGCTAAAATAAAAATTAAAAAGTGAAAACAGAATCTTAAAAAATTGACAGGCTTTTAGTTTAGCTAAAACAAAAATTATAAAGCGATAAAAGAATCTTAAATAATTATACAGGCTTTTAGTTTAGCTAAAACAAAAATTAAAGAGCGAAACCAGAATCTTCACATATTTGACAGGCTTTTAGTTTAGCTAAAACAAAAATTAAAAAGTGAAAACACAATCTTAAAAAATTGACAGGCTTTTAGTTTAGCTAAAACAAAAATTAAAAAGTGAAAACAGAATCTTTAAAAATTTACAGGCTTTTAGTTTAGCTAAAACAAAGAAATTATTTACAGTGTCGCAAACGAGTTTCGGTAATTCATTGCATGCACGACAAATCGGATAAGCGATCTCCATCCACTACATCCATTAAGGATTTGAGCACATTCATCAAACGTTAAAAAGCTTTTGTCAAAGTGCAGTCTGCGAATTTCCTGGATAATTGGGCATAATGCAAGAAAGTGAAACACATTCTCGTTCTGATCAAGGTTGCATAGTGAACACCTAGGGTTCAAATCGCTTATATGCGGTCTGAAGTTCAGTTCTAGAATTTCTGTTCGAATTTTGAAAATCAAACAAATTACGGTGATTAATTGATAGGCCAAAAAAATTTAAAAAAAAAATTTTAAAAACAAAAAAAAAGGCCTGGCGAAGCCGGCGGGGGTTCAGCTAGTTGAAAATATATCTTAGCAAAGCAAAGCAAAAACTGACATAATGACAGTTCCGGCATTAAATCTTCGGCCAGAAAATGACGCCAACATAACTAGCGCTCGTGGTTCCAAGCGAAAAATGCTTTTTGACCATAGGACAGGGGTACCTGACTTCACGGGTGGCGCGAGCGCATGAAAGCACGAAACCGTGCCCAAGAATGCAAGGCTGGGGGTGAAACCAGTCTTTAACGAGCTCCTTCAGACGCATAGGCGAGGTCTGTCGTATTCCAGACTTATCCCGGTAAAACGGCTCTGCCGGGAGGGACCCATTTTCCGTAATACTCCCAAAATCACAAAAACAAAAATGAATAAAAACAAAAAAGAAAATGTCGTCAACACGTCATCAGAAGATGACCTTCTAGCCTCTAGCCAGGAGACTATAGTGGGAAGCGCATGCTCAGGGAGGAGATCTTCTCTGGCTGTGCTCCCAAAACCATCAATATCCACCTCAGCCACCACATCCACAACCCAGGACACTCGACCTAGTGCCCTCAACAGTGAAACCAGCCACAAATCGGCCAGCAACCGCAGAAAAAGTGCGTATAAGAGGGCCATCTTCATTCTGGGTAAAATCACCAAGAACGAGGAGGCCGGTACGACTTCTTCTCGGGACCTGGCTGATAAAGTTAAGTATCAGCGCATCGTTGACGAGTACGTCAATTTCCGCAAGGAAGCGCAGTCACAACCACAACCACAAGCCACAAAACGTAACCGCTCTCTAGAGGGAGTCAAGACCGACTCTCAAAGGAGTAAGGCTGTGTTGCCAGGCTGTCCACCGCAGGCCAAAACACTCCATCAACATCAGCAGTCCAATCGACACGAACTGTCAGTGAGGCTGTCAGAGACGACCTACAAGTCGCACTGGTAGATAAGTTATCCAGCGGCAAGACAGTGAGTGACAAGTGGGGTGCGATAGAAAATAAACTGTCTGAGATGGTAAACGATCATCTCCTAAACAACCAAGGAGGACCACTCCCCTCCTTTGACTCAGCCGAGGTCGTAAGAGGGTACAGGGTTATCAAATGCGAAGATGCCTTTTCGAAGGAATTTCTAGTTGGCTGCGTTCGCGAGATACGCGACGCATGGGACGGCTTGAAGCTCAAGTTGATCCTGGCCAGGGAGATTCTTAGAAGACCAAGGATACGCATTTGGCTCCCTAACATGACCATCGACAGTGATAAGCTCGTCAACTGTCTCAAGCTACATAATCCGACGGTTCCCATGGATGACTGGAAAGTTATCAAGGCTGAGGAACCACACAACAACACCATATCGTTCTTGATGCTGATAACTGAAGACAGCGCCGCACTGATCGAGAAGATCGGCTGCAAACTTCGGTTTGGCATCAGGCACGCCAAGGTCAAGATATTCCGATCGACAGGACAAACCGACGACTTAGACGAAGTCGACGATGCCAGCAAGCTGTTGGAAGACATGTTGATCGAGACGACCCAATCAACAACCCAAACCAACCAAACCCCCGAAAATACCAATGCTGAAAGTCGTGCAGATTAATCTGAAGCACTCTAAGTGTGCTACGGATAATCTGATGGTTTTTCTCAGAGAGGAAAACATAGACATCAGTATTGTACAAGAACCCTGGGTAAAAGGCCACACCATCAAGGGCCTAAATAACAAAAACTATGACCTACTGTACAACCTTAAAAACAATGAACATGGTAAGCCAAGAACCTGCATTCTAGCTAAAAAACATATTAAAGCTTTTTTATGTCAAAATTTTAGCTCGTCCGATTTAACAACTGTTAAATTAGAGAAGGCGGGAGGTGCGGACCTGCTAATCGCGTCGGTGTATATGGCACACGACCGTCAGTCACCACCAGAAGAGGTCCAAGAGCTGGTAACCAGAACTAAGTCGGATCTGCTGATGGGCTGCGACGCCAACGCAAGACACGTGTTATGGGGCAGCTCTGAAACCAACGAACGAGGTGAGTCTCTTTTTGATTACCTTATCGAAAACAACCTTTCAATACACAATAGAGGTAACACTCCAACCTTTATCTTTCCGAGTACGGATAGTTTTAACGGGTGGGAGGATGTTATAGATGTCACACTCAGTAAATCCAGTAATAATACGAAAGTTGAAAATTGGAGAGTATCCAACCTGAAATCTTTCTCGGATCACAGCTGGATACTCTTCGATATGGATCTCGATCTTGAGAAACCAAAACCTTTTAGAAATCCCAAAAAAATCCACTGGCCAAAGTTTGCCCAGATTATAAAGAACAAACTTCAGAATCCACCAACCCCAATGATCACCTCGACCACAGAACTCGACACAAGAGTGAAGACTTTTGAAAAAGCTTTTAGTACAGCATATAAAGTCTCGTGTCCGGTCAAAAATAGCAAAAAAACCCTACCTCCGTGGTGGAATAGCGAACTATCAAATCTCAGAAAGCTGACTAGAGAGACTTTCAATATCTGCCACAGGTGTAAATACTGGCAGCCCTACCGTGACTGTCTGAAAATATACAAACAATCTATTAAAGTGGCTAAAAAACAGTCATGGATAGATTATTGCCAATCAATCGAAACAATGAAAGACTCTGCAAGACTCAGTAAAATACTATCCAAAGAACACTCCAGCCCATCTCTTTTGAGAAAGGCGGACGGGACGTGGACAGAGTCAACTGCAGAATCAATAGAGCTCTTATTTAATACCCATTTTCCTGGATGCAAGGACGACAGTTCAGAGTGTAGCAACTCGCATCGTCCGCGAACCACTGCCTGGGAAAACATAACATCCATTATCACTGAAGAAAAAATTTCCTGGGCCATAAACAGTTTCGCCCCTTTCAAATCGCCTGGCCTGGACGGCATTCTGCCCATAATGCTACAGAAATGTCAAGACATAGCAATTCCATGGCTCACACCGATTTTTAGGAGCTGTATACTCAACAACCACGTACCCCATTCATGGAGACGAGTGAGAGTGATCTTCATTCCAAAGGCGGGCAGATGTGGTCACGAGAGCGCGAAAGATTTCAGACCAATCAGCCTGTCCTCCTTTGTATTGAAAACCCTCGAACGACTCTTAGACAACCACCTGCGAAGTAATATAGAAACATTACTATCCAAATCACAACACGCATACCTCAAGGGAAGATCGACAGAGACGGCTCTTCACGATGTGGTGCGTACAATAGAAAAATCAATACACTATAAAGAATATACCTTAGCGACCTTTCTAGACATAGAAGGGGCATTCAACAATGTACATACTGAAGCGATTCTGGAGTCCTTAACGGAATTAGGGATAGAAAACCATCTTAGTCTTTGGATTGTTTCTATGCTTAACAACAGGATCATTCAGACAACACTAGGAAATAGCAACATAACCAAGCCAGCAGAGGAACACCCCAAGGAGGTGTCATTTCACCACTGCTATGGCTAATAGTAATGAACAAAATATACTTAATAGTTTAGATAGAGAAAGAATTAAGGTAGTCGGGTATGCGGACGATATGGTGATACTGGTGTCAGGAAAGTTCCTCTCCGTAATTAGCGAAATTATGGAGAATGCTCTGTCGAAGGTTAGCACCTGGGCCAGACTGTGCGGTCTCGGTGTTAATCCGAGCAAAACCGAAATGATGCTTTTCACCACTAGGACCAAAATACCCGATTTTACCCTTCCTCGCCTAAACGGCCAATCACTCTCATTATCCTCCAGTGCTAGGTATCTGGGAGTGATCCTGGATTCCAAGCTCAACTGGAAGCTGAACATCGAACAGCGGGTAAAGAAAGCGTGCATAGCCTTCTATGCCTGCAGCAGAACGTTTGGCAAAAGATGGGGCCTGCAACCAAAACTGACCCTTTGGATGTACACAGCCGTAGTACGACCAATCCTCACTTACGGGTCAGTAGTCTGGTGGCCGGCGCTCGGAAAAGCCTATAACATAACCAAGCTCAACAGAGTACAAAGAACGGCGTGCATAGGCACCACAGGCGCCCAACGCCGTCAGACGCCCTCACAGTCCTTATGCATCTCTTACCCTTAGACCTCCATATCACAAACATCACAATACATAGCGCGATCAGACTCAGAGAGTCTGGGTGCTGGTACGCGAGACCCTACGGTCATAGCAACATCCTGCTTACTTTAGCAAGAGAGCTAGTACCACCCTCTACGGATTACATTTCCCCAAGAATACTTTTTAAAAAACACTTTGAAGTAGAATTTCCCTCAAGATTAGACTGGCAGGACGGACGGGTGAACAGGGACCCGAATTTAACAATCTACACTGACGGTTCAAAAATGGACTTTGGAGTAGGTGCGGGTGTATTTTCGGAGTCTCTGAGCATCTCAAAATCCTTCAGGCTCACGGACACAGCCAGTGTGTTTCAGGCGGAAATACTTGCTATCCGTGAAGCCTGTCGCCTAATCAAAATACACACGGACATAGCTCCGAGGCAAAAGATAGACATATTCATTGACAGCCAAGCTGCCATCAAGGCTATCGCCTCAGTCAACATAAACTCAAAATTAGTACTAGAATGCCGAGAGGAATTGGCCTCGCTTGATCAGTTCCGGATTACACTGATCTGGGTTCCAGGCCACAGCAACGTTTATGGAAACGAACAGGCCGACGAGCTTGCCAGGCGGGGTTCAACCCTCCACTGCTCACTTGCGGAATCGGTTCAAATTCCAATAGGAGCAAAAATTTCCGAAGAATTCCTATCGAAAGCCAATCTCAGATGGAGGAGGCTAACAAATTGTGCCATATCCAGAAGTATGTGGCCAAATTATAGCAGGGACAAAACATCCCACCTCTTGAGTAAAACACGTCGTTGCAACGACGCAACCGAAAAAGAAACCCTTATTCACTACCTGTGCGCTTGTCCGGCACTAGCTAGGACTAGACAGCGAGCTCTGGGTAAACCCTTCTTCACATCCCTCGAGGAGGTCGCGAAGAACAACATCAAAGAACTCATAACCTTTTTGAATTCCACAGGCTGGATCTAAACTACCCTTCGACACATCTACAACAACCAGGTCAAATGAGTATGTAACAAAACGGCACTTAGTGCTACTTGGGTTTTCTTTACCTAAACCGCCACTACTTGTACCTACCTACCTACCAAAACGTTTTAAATTTAAATTGTTGCGTCATTGCCTACAATAAATGCCATTAAAAAATGGAGCGAGTGCTCCAACCATCTTTGATATGAAAATGCCATTAAAAAACGGAGCGAGTGCTCCAACCATCTTTGATTTCTCCATAGACTGGTAGTAACATCTATTGGGCGTGATTGAATTTGTGGCATATTCATACAAAATTATAAAAAAAATTTTTTTTGAGAATTTAAATTCACCACAAATGTATCCTTTTTCAAACTCAACCGTCGATCTATCCATCCATAACAAAAACCAGATACAGACATGTGAACGCTGCTCATGGCGGATTATACCATTTGTGTGGATATTTTCGACATCGAACGCCATATTTGTCACTTTCTTTCGAAAATGAAAGCTATTTAAGCCTGTGCCTATCTATCTGTCTTCCTTTTAAAACACTTTACTCTTGGACTGGACTACTGCAATAAGAAGTAAGAATAGACCGTCGACTCCTCCCACATAACGGACTTTGCCTACAAGATGCCGGCGGGCCCAGGATTTTTCATGTATTGGTGCTGTACAAAATCAAAGGAGCGCCATTAACGCACGCATACTTGAAAAATCCTAGGCCCATGGTATAGCATGTAAAATCATTCCCGCCATTAATTTTGACATTTACACGATTCACTGAAAGGATAATTTTTTCCGGGGGGAATCGGGTAGGTGCACGGGAAGTCGGCGGTCTATTCTTACTGGTTTGGGGTAAGTTACCTCCTGGTGAGGTTAAGATTTTCGCATATGCGATTTTTAATTGATTCTTTTCGAATCGTCCCAATTATAAGCGTATAATTTTCTTTATTGATTGCATAGATTGAGCGTTGGAAAAATTAAGCAAAAGTGCGGTAACCACCACATAGGAATCTCCAATAAAAATCCTCCACACGCGGCGCGAATTTAGTTTGCTTTAAACCAACCACACGCATCCTAAGCCTGTGGAAAAAAATATATAAAAATCAACAAAGGTAAGCCCACAGCCAATTTTTTTTTACAATATGTTTTAATCAGCCAATTCCAACAGGCATTGTGCAAACGACTTTAGATGAGACCGAAAACCTGGTGTCCCAGTGCTCCGCTAAAGTCATTTTATCAAGTATCATACCGTTCTGCGACGAAATACACTTGAGTGACTCTCGCAGTGATTCGCATTCTGGTGATACCTACCTCACCGCATGGACGCAAACTAGCCCTCATACAAAGGATATCCGCGCGGAGATATGTCGTTCTTAGTTCGGCGGAGATTTATGTCGTTTTAAATGCGACATAGCTCCGCGCGGAGATATGACGTTTTCAAAAAAAAAAAAAAAGCGACATAATTCCGCTCGAAAAATGTACTGGGCGGCGATATGTCGCTATGCCAAACGAGTGGTTGCGAGAAGCTAGGCCTTGGGCGTCTACCGCCTGTTGCGCCGCCTATTTATTTATTTATTTTTTTATCTACAATACCTACATATATAAAATTTATCTAAATACGGACATATGTATGTAGTACTGAGTTAATCTACATTATCGACCTTCAATACATTCGTTTATCGTGATTATCCACAATATTTATTTGTCATATCAATTTAAATTTACTCTATGAATTTACTTGCTACAAAAACATATACAATAGATTTAAGAGAATATTTTTGTTTCGGATTCTCTTCATTTGATGCACACGTGCATCTGCATAGCATATGATATTGATTTTGTTTCTAAAAAATAAATATTTGGTGCTCTCATCTTTGAAATGTTAAACGGTTCTGTTTTCTCTTTGGTAAACATAAGTATGTGCTAAACCATTTTTTTTGTAGTCGTTGAGATGAGCCGCTGAGAGAGATGTTCGATCGCGAGTTAGGGACTATTCCAATAGAGATCGAGGAAGGCATAGATAGTCACGGTTCGATGGCTACTGCCAGCCGCAAGGGGAGGGTTCCTACAAGTGTAACTACACCTAAGACACCCCAGAGTAATATGAATGTCCCTAATACCCACCTTACCCACCACCTCATACCATAGTATCACTGTCATTCGTGATGGTGATAACCTGACCATATGTCACAATTTCAGTTTTCTTCCTTCTCTTGCTTTAATTTTCGGCACGATCAGATTAGTAAGCATAGGGCACGCAGCAGCAAGATCCCACCCCACCGACGAATTAACGCCGTGCAACCGCAAGCGTGCTGATGCTGCTACCAAAAAGGAAATTTAACTCCATCCCTATACCCCCTTTAGCTTACAAATTTGCAAATTGTTGTGTCATTGTTTACAACAGATGTTATTTCAAAAAAGTAAAAGTTTGCAATTTATTCCGATCTGAACCATGAAGGCTAGCGCAAATGTTGCAACTAACGCGAAGTGGCTGACTCTCAGTCCATATTCTTGTTTATGACGAATAGCCGACAATTTTTTAAACGGCTATTTTAAACTGAAAAGTTCTTTTCTTGAAAAGCAAGCAAAGTAATGTTTTGGTTTTTAGTTTAAATCAACGCAACGTGTTCTTAGTATTCGGTTACTGAAAGGGAATTGTGGTGAAAGCAGTTTACAAGTAGTGTCATGAACCATCTACCAGAATAGTGTCAACTTGAACTATACTGTCAAGTGACTACTTCTTGGGATACATTTATCTACTATGAATTTCGGAAGTGTCATGTAGAGAGTATTTGCTATAATTGCGTTCTGAAGATTCTACTTTACTTTGCTGATTTTTTTTACTTTAGATTTTTAGTAAGACACCCATTTTGGCTAATAAACTAACAAATAATAACGAAAGATTTTTTTTTCCAAAATTTAGCGAAAGCGACAGCTCTTTTGGTTTACATTGGAGAAAATTGGGCTCAGGTTTCGATTATGAACACTAAGCAAATTTATTATACCCGGTACCACACTGTGGTGAGGGTATATTCACTTTGTCATTCCATTTGTAACGCCCATAAGGAGGCGTTGTAGGTATGACAAACTATATATATTATTGATCAGCATCACTTTCTTAGTCGATCTAGCGATGTCCGTCTGTCTGTCCGTCTGTCTGTCCGTCTGTCCGCCTGTCCGCCTGTCCGTCTGTCCGCACGATTACGGCCGTAATTTAAGAGCTATCGACTTGAAATTTGGTATGTAAGCTTTTATCCACCAAACTGAGGCTAAGTTCGAAGATGAGCAAGATCGGATGAAAACTACTACTACCTCCCATACAAAAATATCAGATTTATATAGCTTTTTATGTTAAAAATTAAATTTAAATAGCTACAGTAAAGATAGCAAGTTTAAACTTTGCACATATTGTTTTAATAATATTTAAAAATTTTTGACAAAAAATGAGCTTGGTCGAATAAAAAGTACCCATACCTCCCATACAAATATATAATTTTTTAATACTAAAATATTTTTTTTATTTTACAATAATATAGTACCGGGTATTTGAGCTTCGGCATAGTCGAAGATAATTGTCTTACTGGTTTTTTTTTTATACCCGGTACCACACTGTGGTGAGGGTATATTCACTTTGTCAGTCCATTTGTAACGCCCATAAGGAGGCGTTGTAGGTATGACAAACTATATATATTATTTATCAGCATCACTTTCTTAGTCGATGTAACGATGTCCGTCTGTCTGTCCGTCTGTCTGTCTGTCTGTCTGTCTGTCCGCACGATTACGGCCGTAATTTAAGAGCTATCGACTTGAAATTTGGTATGTAAGCTTTTATCCACCAAACTGAGGCTAAGTTCGAAGATGAGCAAGATCGGATGAAAACTACTACTACCTCCCATACAAAAATATCAGATTTATATAGCTTTTTATGTTAAAAATTAAATTTAAATAGCTACAGTAAAGATAGCCAGTTTAAACTTTGCACATATTGTTTTAATAATATTTAAAAATTTTTGACAAAAAATGAGCTTGGTCGAATAAAAAGTACCCACACCTCCCATACAAATATATAATTTTTTAATACTAAAATATTTTTTTTATTTTACAATAATATAGTACCGGGTATTTGAGCTTCGGCATAGTCGAAGATAATTGTCCTACTGGTTTTTGTTTAAATTGACTTATTCTAAGATGTACTGTCAAAGAATTTTTCTGCGGAAACTTTTTTTTCTATTTTTTTTTTTACTTTTAAAGTTTTCAATTTTGCTTTAGGTTTCTAAGCAAATTTTTTTAAAATTTTTTTTTTGTTTACTTACTTACTTACTTAAGGTCCTTCGGGTGTGGATTCGAAGATCTTCCGGGCCGGAGCAATCACGTCCATTCGCTCTACATGACCCTGCCACAACAGTCGTTGGACCTTCACTCTTCTGCCTAAGTCGATGTCGCTGTGCAGCCCGTACAGTTCGTCGTTGTATCTCCTCCTCTATTCACCGAGTACAGACGGGACCGAAAAGTACTCGAAGAATTTTCCTCTCGAAGCAGCCAAGAGTAGCCTCATCCACTTTTGATAGAGTCCATGCCTCTGCACCATAAAGTAGGACTGGGATGATTAGGGTCTTATAAAGGGTCACTTTTGTTGTTTGAGAGAGGGCTTTGCTACTCAATTACTTTCTTAGCCCAAAGAAACCGCAATTGGCAAGAGTTATTCTTCGTTTAATCTCAGCGCTGGTGTCATTGTCTGAGTTCATAGCGAAGCCTAGGTAGACAAAGTCCTTTACCACCTCAAAGTTATATCTGTCTATAGTGACGTTCTGTCCAAGACGTCGGTGTTGGGTGTCCTTCCTTGATGACAGCATATACTTTGTCTTGCCCTCATTGACCGCCAATGCCCACGATCGCGCCAGTGACATCACGCTGCGTTCTGCTGATTATGTCGATGTCGTCGGCGTAGGCGAGTAGGTGGACGGACTTTTGAAAGATAGTGCCTCTGGTGTTAACGTTTGAGTTTTGCGCTATTCTTTCAAGAACGATGTTGAAGAAGTCACATGACAGCGCATCGCCTTGTCTATATCCTTTTTTGACATCGTAGGTCTCGGTGAGTTCTTTACCGACCTTGATGGAGCAGCGTGCGTTCTCCATTGTCATCCTGCACAAACGGACGAGTTTGGCAGGAATGGCAAAACTAGACATTGCTCTGTATAGCTCGTCTCTATAAATGCTGTCGTAGGCGACTTTAAAATCGATGAAAAGATGGTGGGTATCGATTTGGACTTCCTGGGTTTTTTCCAAGATCTGCCGTAGTGTGAATATTTGGTCGATGGTAGACTTTCCTGACCTGAAGCCACACTGATAGGGACCAATCAGGTTGTTGTCGAAAGGTTTCAGGGGTTCACACAACACGGCAGATAGGATCTTGTAGGCGATGTTAAGAAGACTAATAGAAGACTAAGACTAATTCTTTGCAGCGCCGCTTTGTATGCCTTTTGTATCGCTGCATGTGCTTGCCGGCACTCGTCGTCGAACCAGGGGTTTCGTTGTGGTGGTCGAGTGAAACCAAGCACATCAGAGGCGGCGTCTCTGATGGCTTTTTGGCAATGTTGCCACTGGTCTTCAATACTTGATGCTGGCTGCATAGAATCTCTTCAGAGATTGAGAGAGACTCGATCGGAGAGGGATCTGGTGATCTCTTGCGATTTTAGCCGTCCGACGTCAAACTTCCTCACAGTATTTACTTGTCTTGGCGGTGTTCGGGATATCCGAAGGCGTACCTTGGCTACAACAAGGTAGTGGTCCGAGTCAATGTTGGCCCCTCGGAACATTCGGACATCCATAATACTGGAGGAGTGCCTTGCGTCGATCGCAATGTGGTCAATCTGGTTGACGGTTGATTGATCGGGAGATCTCCATGTGCCTTTGTGAATATCGAGATGCGGGAACCGCGTACTTGCTATGTCACCATTTCGCCCCGCCGCGAAGTCGATCAGCCTAAATCCGTTATCGGAGGTGGTGTCGTGTAGGCTATACCTTCCGACAGTACTACCTAGGACAATTTTAATGTCATAGTTAGGGCACTGCTCGTATGTCTTGTTCAAATGTTCGTAGAATCTCTCTTTGGTGTCGTCGTCTTTCTCCTCCGTGGGGGCATGGGCGCATATTAGGCTAATGTTGGCGAATTTAGCCTTGATGCGAATTGTCGTGAGGCGCTCGTTCACGCAGCTGAAACTTAAGACTTCTTGCCTAAGTCTGCCGCCAATGACGAAGCCACATCCAAATAAGCGCTGTTTTTGTTGCCGATAGCAGTCGCCATAGTAAATGTCGCAGTTTTTCATTTTCTTCTTGCCCGGTCCATCCCATCGCACTTCTTGGATGGCGGTTAAGTCTGCTTTACAGCAGTTCAAGGCCTCCGCTAGCTGTTCGGCTGCACG
Source organism: Cheilosia scutellata (assembly GCA_955612985.1). Lineage (NCBI taxonomy): Eukaryota > Metazoa > Arthropoda > Insecta > Diptera > Syrphidae > Cheilosia > Cheilosia scutellata. Next base: position 125,879,858 of record OY015312.1, read on the forward strand.
TGGTCTATTTTTTTTTTAATTGATTTATTCTAAGAATAAAATAATTTTTCTGCGGAAACTTTTTTTTCTATTTTTTTTTTTACTTTTAAAGTTTTCAATTTTCACAGAAAAGTGCATGTATTTTTATTGACTGACAATATTACACCTACTTCTAAATACCCCAGAGTAAATATAATTAAACTTTAGCTCCAGGCGCCTGCCAGACAGTTGTTGACATACCCTTAACGGATCGACGAAGTCGCGTGAGCGGCTAAGCCCTGCAAAAAAAGGGTTAAAATCCTGTTAGCGAGCGTAGCGAGCCACCCACTCCATACTTTAAATACACCAGACTTTCTTACAGGCGCCTATCTGACAGTTTTTGGTATAGATTTAGTCAGATATGTAACTGGAATGAGTCACATAATTAATATGGTTTGATTAAAAAAAAAATTAATAAAATAAATTAAAAAAAAAAACAAAAAAAAATTCATTTCCTCAAGAAAAAAATATTAGATATATTTATGTTTTTTACGCCATTTTTAGCCAGAAAAAAATTAAAAAAAAATTTGCTCAGTGTTCATAATGGAAACCCGCCCCGAAAATTGTATCAAAGCTATAGAATGTAAACATAATTTAGCAAAATACTACCTCCGTTCAGTTTGAAATAGAATTGCCCTACTTAAAAGAAAAAAATCAAACAAATATTATAATT